>OY986053.1:18978076-19490300 GCA_963920205.1 Stenodema calcarata
GGCAGGCGCTTTCACGTTCAGGCCCTTCCATCCCATGAGGGAATTACATGTGAAGGGTTGAAGAAATAACGGCGCCTCGGGCATCATTACCTGTACATCATAGGGGTTTTTATTTTCTTTCCGAAGAGTTTTTTTATGTTACCACATTTTTGATCACCACTACCAAGTAGCCATGAAAAGATAAATCATTTTTCAGTCATATCATCATTTTGCTTGGATCTTTCTATCGCTATCCTCAAAAAATCGTCCGATATCTTCTCTGATTAGGTGTATATTTTTTAGCAAATGATTAAGATTCCATATCTACTTTGACATTCAATTACATAACCATGCTAACAGTTCCGCTCACTTCTTCGGATTAAACACACGAGACAGTCTTGCACCATTTTCTGCTTCCTTAGGTACTAGCCTCTGATGGCTATCTACAAGTAACTTCACTGACTGTCCTTGGCAGTTTTAGCCAATCTATTGTCGTTTAATTCAATCTAGGTATCGATAGTTCAATCTAGGTATCGATAAGGAAGCAGAAAATGGTGCAAGACTGTCTTTTAAAACAATGAATGAGTATGAACTGAGATTGGCTAACAGCAGTGGAATCGAGTAGTCAAGGGAGGGTGATTTGTCGGATTAAACTGGTGGTTGAAGTATTGAATCTGGATTTCTGAAATCAGTGATTTGTTCACAAACGCGTTTGCATCCCATATGATACGTTTGTATGACATAGATACGTTGGGATCTCATAGGGTTATAATGCTAATGTTAGAACCTTCCTATAGAGGAGTCGATGATATTCATTTAATTATACAATATTCAAAGTTTTTGACACAATGTTCGTGTTCAAATCCTTTTTCTAAGAAGAAAAATTAAAATTTAGATGCCGGTAATTATCATGCCTGTTTTCACCGAAAATCTTCATTAAAGCATGAAACACTTCACTTTCCCCAAAAATTAAGTTCGAGTCAAACCCAATAATGAAGTTGTTCATTTTTCGCGTTGCTCCGCTGTGTACTTTCATTAAAACTTTTTCATCATCGCATTCTCTGTTAACTTTCTTCTTGCGCCGCTCGTTCGTTTTTTCTCCTGTTATCTCTACTAATTTATCATCACTTCTCAAGACAACATGGTTCTGCTGAAAGTTTTAATATAAGAAAAGACTCGGAGAAAGAAAAAATTAATTATTTTCCGGTTTTAAATCAGCGAAAATTATCAGATTTGCTCGGTGTCACTTCTAAGCTAGGCCGTATTCTCAATTAAAGGAACGTTTATCTCTTCCGTCTACTTCTTGACTTTCCTTGGTCCCACAGATTTCTTTCCCTTCCGCGTATCTCAATCTTCACAATTTTCTTAATTATTTTCTTTTTTCCGGATCTAAATTGAGGCATCTACCTAAAACGATTTCTCATTTCAAGACTTTCAAGATAATGAGAGTTTCAAGACTTTTTATATATATATCAAAAATGTGTCACATCTTCCTGAATAACTTGTCATGGTTTCCCAAACTATACTTACGCCTTCGAATTCATCACTTCTTTTGAAATGAGCATTTTTTTTTTTCGTCGACCTAGATACCAACTTTATCATTACTGCGAATGATAATATCATTCGCAGTAATGATAAAGTTATTATACTATAATATGTTACGCTATAGAAAAGTGTGATTTAAAAGTGAATGAATTTATATTATTCATTTTTCGTAAATTTAAAGATTGGCAATTACCTAGTGCACGTGGAAAAAAACTGAATGTTTACACGTTACAATGTAGGAATATATTAAATTTAGCACTCATGAATTGAACCATATGAAAATTTTGATTTATTGGCTTGTTGCCTTTAATCATTTTAATTCCAAAGAACCTAATTAAAACCAAACATTGGGGGAAAAAATGGGGATTATTAATATTGACATGAGAAGTTTTCTCAGTTGAGGTTTTGGGAAGCTTTGATGAGGTCAACGAGGACCAGTTTCTGTGATGCAGTACTGTACCTCACTATTTAAACTTTTACTTCCGAGGAGGAAGGTACTAAGTAGCTAAATCATTGGTTCAGTAAATTAGTGGAAGGTCTTGAGATAGCGTGAGGGAAGATCTGTGCTACCGAGGGTATTAGGCCCCGCACTCCAGACCTTAGGTAGAGGTAATATGGATCAAGTGTTATCAGATATGTTTATCTGACCGCCTTGTTACATAGAGGGAGAAGGTAAAGAGAAAATGGTGAAAAGAATGATCTGGGTTACCGAAGGTGGTCGTCTCCGCACTCTAGATCTTATGAAAAGGTGCTAAATAACAAGTGTTACCAGATATGGATACCTGCACACCTTGTTATTATATATGTAGAGGAGAGGTAAAGAGAGAGGATGCGAAATAAGTTGGCGGTCGTTACCAGATACGTGTATCTGCACTCACCGTTCGTGTGAGAGGACCAAAAAACTGGCCAATTTTAAAGAGAGCTGGAATCGATGAACTTAGATTGAATGCAAAGGCTAGATTGTGAGTAAGGTCGTACCAAGAGCTTCTACCAGACTTGTCACAGTCACTTGTGGCTGGTCGATCTTATATAGGAACTTCCTCTCCTACCATCATCCCTTACAAAGAGAACCGTTGGTGTGCTGCTCTTGGTAGATATTTATAAATATCTATATCCATAAATAAATTGGAATAATTCTACACTGAATATAGTGGTTCCCACAAGGTCCTTCAAAAAATATAATTTTCGACAGGGAAGAGAGATTGCCTACCTTAGGGATGCGGAGAGTCCTCATCAGAGAGCCAGAGTCAACACGACTAGAATATCAGCCAAACGATCCCGAGCTTTTCCCGTTTGTCCCTTATAAAACCTCACGTCTCCCTTCAGATCCGTTTTTCCACGCAATTCCCACTACTCCCACTCTTTGGTACTGAAGGGTGAATTTTGGAACTGTGGGAGTATAATATTCTATATTATACTATATTATATACATATATAATGTGACGTGTTGGATTGTCCAGTCACTCCTTTTTTCCCCAAATTTTCAATCAACATCGGGTAGTTCCAACATTTCGCGCTCTTCCCCGCAATAATGATATGCATTTATTGTATACAATAATAAATTAAGTATTACATCTGTTTAGTTAATTTTAACAGAACGAGTAATTTCGTGTATACCTCAATAACAATTCACTCACATCTGTCATTGAATAATTCAATGGAATACTTGTAGTCATCAACATCGACTTGTGTTGATGACTACAAGTATTGAAAATCTACAACAATCGACCATTGACTACAAGTACCTATTGAAAATGACCAATATGTTGGTTTTATGTGTAAACTGTATTTACTACTGCACTGTTATTTACTACTGTATTTACTATCAATAACATCATTGGGCTCAAAAATTTCCTATTTAGTAATTTCATTTACTCCCTTATGTACTCTTCACGTGAAGATGTGCGTGTATAGATAAAATCTCAAGTAAAGCTTTCACTTTATTCAACTGAATGGATGTTTGGTTAGTGGTTTGTGTGTATTATTAATAAATACGGTTACTGTTCCCACAGGGGAGTAAACTGGAACTTGGTGTTATTTAACAAGTGTTAGCCGCAAGTTCAGTCAACAACAGAGCAAATAAGAAACTGTAATCCCTGGAGCAACCTCTTTAAGGAGCTTTTACAACTCTCCCTCAACTAGGCTGGGCCCCTTTACTTGATTCCATCTTCTCCCTTCATCAAGGACTTTGAAGCCATTTTCTTCAAGTTTGGTTTACGCCCAGTGGTAAAGAAAGCCATAATGTGATACCGGGTCGATGGTTACTCTACGGCGCTCTCTACGATCCTATAAGTACGATGGTTGAGGGTTTATCATCTGACCCATCGGCTTCCCTACACCTCGTGGGGAAATTGGCATTCAAAAGTAAAATCTGGAACGTGTATTCCTCGTTTTTCCTACCCTTATCTCGTACAACCTATCAACTCATGGTTACCCATCAGATGGTGTTTTATACCTCGACATTATCAAGGAGTACTTACAGTTTCCATCGAAAAACAATTTGTTGCGAATGGGGAGGTTTGATTTACTAATGTATTCCATTAACTAGATACGGTAATAAGGTAATAACAAATCCCCCCAAAAAACACTCCGTGTAAAAATCACCCCGCCTCGCAAATATCATTCTTCAGAGGCCGGAAAAAGTTATGATATCCACTTTCCCCGCCCGCCCTTTTCTTCATTAAGGAGCTAAGTATAATGAAAAGCTTAACCACTTCACAAGCACCGTACCCCTTTCGAAATCTCCCCTTGGCGCTATTGCGAGACGTTTTTATTACTTCCACAAGCAACTAATACTTGTATAAAACGTTAACCACCATCAAGTATGGAAGAAACCGCTCGAAGAATAATCCAATGGCACAACACCAACACTCGCGTTTTGTATCAAAATGCCCATACACTGACCCGTTGCTATCGAGTTTCATTCCGACATCGCGAACACCCCGAAACACACGATTCAATTCAAAAGTGGTGGAAGACAAAAAGGAGTTGAATCCGTCGATATCTTGATCAAAATCAAAATAGAAGAAAACCACAGAAGCGGTCTGGAAACTGAAACTATTAGTTATCAGTTCTAGTACTATCAGGTAAGCACTGCCGACTTGATCAGCCACTAATTATTTTCGCATATCATACTTCACCATACCAAAATATTACATTCATGTTGAAGAGTTTTGAAATCAATATTAACCTATTTCTTAAATGTAAGTATATGTTTTTGTTCAACCAAAGGTGCTGATAAGAAACCTGGTAAACCTTCTCTATGTGAACTAAAGGGATATGTAGGTATTATCTTAGGAACGCACACTGATTCGTATTCGACTTCTTATCAGTATTTGATAAGATTAATTATAATTAGCTGAATTGTAAAATTGTACAAAGTGTACAATTCTACTAATTAAAATTAATGTTATCGAATTCTGATAAGACGAATTGAAATTAATCTTATCAGTGTACATTTGTATGATATTAATCATATCAGTGTGCATTCCTATGATATTCCTGATGATACCTACACATCTCTGTAGTTCACATGGAGAAGGTTTACCAGGTTTCTTATCAGCACCTTTGGTTGATAAAAACAAAATGTAAGAAATAGGTCAATATTGATTTCCAGACTGTTCAACATGAATGTAATACTGTGGTATACTGAGGTAAGTTTCTCGTATAATATACAAGAATATTATACTTTAGGGAAAACTAATTAGTGGCCAATCAAGTCGGCAGTGCTTACCTGTTACTAGAACTGGTAACTAGGGATGGGTCGTTCTGAAAAAATTACGGAACTGTTCCAACGGCTCCAGATCCAGTTCCGGTTCCCAGTTTATCGGCCTAGAAATTCGAATGCCATTTTTGCCATTGGGTTGGCATTTTTTTGTGTGGAGTTTTTTGTGTTTCTGGATGCCGGGGCAGTGGCCTTATGGACGCAATCCCCCTGTCCGGTATAATATCCAAGGTTCCAGAACTGCGAACAGGATTATTTGCACAAGTTGTAGCTGTTCCGTTCCGTTCCGGGGGTGGAATAGGTTCCAGTCGGAACGATCCATCCCTACTGATAACTGCGTAGTTTCAGTTAGAAGACGTTGGAGTGCGGGATGCTGTGCCACTCCACTAGCGCTACCAAGCGCTACGCGGAGGTCAACCTCTGTTATCTCTACTATGATAGTAGAGATAACAGAGGTTGAGTACTATCTCCTGTTTTGCTTTCCTCATCTCTCTCCTAGTCATTTTCCGAGTCCTGTTACAGAGATTTATTTATTCGAATAGTAGACAGCTATAGAGTGACAGTATTCAGTATGAGTGACAGTCAATTTCGTTGTGAACAGTGTCCAAAAGTGTTCGCGAATCGGCGCAATCTTGTGCAACATGTACGTCGCAATCACCGCAGCCAGCTCTTCTGTTGTTACCATTGCAAGTTCGTATCTTGAGAGTTTTTGAACGACACGATCCTCTTACTGAGCGGAACTTCGTGAACCTCCTCGTAATGCTCTATCATTTCATTACGTACCTCACAGTTGAAAAGATGACATAGGGGGCAAATGAAATTCTTTTCACGTAGTGGTTGGTGCGGTTTGCTGTGACTAACTATGTGAGGTACGTAGTTTTCACAAACCACTGCGTGAAAAGAATTTCATTTGCCCCCTATGTCATCTTTTCAACTGTGAGGTACGTAATGAAATGATAGAGCATTACGAGGAGGTTCACGAAGTTCCGCTCGTGTCGTTCAAAAACTCTCAAGATTTTGAGAAATGGAAGACCGGTATTGAAAGAGTTGACGTCTGCAGATTCAAGATGTACTCCGTTAAGGAAAGAAAGGTCATTGACATTCGATATTATCGATGTTTTCGTGATGGAATTTATGATCCGAAAGGTAAGGGTAAGCGTCGTCTAAAATCGAAAGGGTCAATAAGAATTGGAGGAACTTGTCCTGCATCAATGAAGGTGGCGACAAACAAAATAACTGGCGTTGTTGAAGTTACTTTCATTCCTAATCGCGTCGGCCACACGGAAGAAGTTGGGCGTTTGAACTTGACCAAGGTAGAAAGAGCTGAAATCGCTGATAAGCTAGCTCAGATCATCCCATATCAGGTCTACTTACCATACAAGGTTTACTTACTTACTCGTAGTTTTGGTACATTTCAACTAATGATTACCTACAGCAACTCTTCTATACGTATAGATAATCCTCGTACCTACAAAGGATAATATCCTTTGTAGGTACGATTATATTCTCCCAATTATCATATTATGATAATTGGGAGAATATAATAGGTGGATATTGATCATACCTAGGAAGAACTGAGGTTTGTGTTCGGCTGGTCCAGTCCGGCTGTGATCTTGTAAATCCTCACCGATAGCACTCGTAGATCAGACCTGACCAAAACCCAGAAAACCAGACCAATCGACGCTAAAATATTTTTAATTCACACATTTTCACTTGGTGCTCCATTAATATTATTTTCAGCATCTCCAAAACTCCAAAATAATTATTTCAGAAACGTCAAATTTCACTACTCTGTTTTTGTTATCGCTTAAGAACCATAATGGCCTATCTCAAAACATGGGTTTTGAGCTAAAAATTTATTCGATACTGGTTTTTCATCCACCGTGCGTTGTTATCCCTCAAATTGGTCTATCGTTAATATTAAACGTCCAAATTATCAGTTTCTCGATAACTGCCTATCTCATCACAGTTTCTCACTGATGCCTTTATGTTGCTGTGTTGCAAAAAAATTAATCAGTAATGTTGGAGTTACACCTACATATTTAGTTACACCACGCAATCAAACTCAATGAGTTTTCTATAGTAACTACTTTAGTGAAATTTATGAATGTAGACCTACGGAGAAATTCTTGACAACGGTTTATTATCATCTTTGTCCAGATCACCCTTCCGTCTGGATCACTAAATGTTGGATAAATTATAATTATGAATTATCATTAATTACTAATAATTTTATCAAGTAGGTAGTGAAAATTATTATTAATTACCTACTATTAGTTAGGTACCTATTAATAATTTGTATTTATTATTATTACCGGTACGTCAAGAATTTGCAGAGTTTTTCTAATTAATCACATCTACATTCAGTTGTTCCAAATCTCTTATTTTCAAGGTTTTTGCTTCTGACTATGCATCGTTTAGTAATCAGGCCACCGATCCGTTCGGCAAGTCGTGTATAATGCTGGCTGCGTAAATCATTCACGAAATAAACTCCCATCCTCGTACATATCTCTTCCCGGTTGGATATCCGTATCATTTTGTTTTACGATTGAATGGATCCACCTCCCGGACGAAATATTATTTGTCGGCTTTTCATGAGCATTTTTGATGGCGTGATAGCTTCTTGTTCCGGTGGCCCCGGCACAAAGAGAACGAATGAGGCCGGCGAACGAGAACGCAAAAATAAAAACAAACAAAAATGAGAACAAAAAAAAATCACACAAAAGGCACTTTGGGTGGGAAAAGGGGTATATGCCAAGTGGCTGGGGCACGGGGTCCCGGGGTTTTTAAATGAGTGACGTGCTGACATTTTGAATAACTGCGAAGAAAAACAAGGACATTTATACCCAGGGTTTTGAAAATTAGCTCGAGAACCGGAGAGAGATGTCAAAACAAAGCGGGGAATAAATTATTGCACGTGAAGGTAGGTCTCTCGCTGTGCTTGGGCGTGGAAGTGGTCTCTACATAGATGTTGAAAAAATGCTTTGTGATGGTTTTTTGCTGAGGGGTGCCCTGGGTTTTCGTGCGTTGAATTACCCCTCCACTTCAAAAACTCCGCTGGAGCTGCATTCTCGATTAGGCGGAGGTATGTGACACGAACGAAATGGGTCTTGAATCATATAGCAGCTCATGATTTCTTTCTCTGCTTTTTTGCGCATTAGAATTACCATTCCACGGCTCTTTGACGATAGCTGAGAACATCCGTTCGCACAAGCGTGACCATCAAAACAATACTTATTACACAACGAGACGAGACGATAGGCTACATTGACGTAGTGCTTGACCATTTGATGCAATGGCGAAAGTGCACAAAAATAGTGGCGCTAACTAAGGCTCAAATTTGCAAAAGGGTACACTCCCAAAAATGTATCTCTTCAGGAATAAAAAAAAATAGATGCTTTCTGCATACATACCTACCTACTTTTAACAAATTGATCGTCTCTAAATTATCTACTTTATGGTGAGATCGTATTCATGTATCAACATGATTCAATTACCTACCTACCTCTTTCATGAGATGGAAAATTTAATAAAGTTAGGTAAATCTTTAATAAAATTAAATCTATTTCGGTCAATTGACTGTCAACTAATCAATACCAATGTTTTGTAGTATTCAACAATCATTCCGCCAAGTAACAAATGCGACTGTATGGTTTTGATCGAATATCCTATTAAAATAAGGACGAGGGTCAACATTTTGAATGAGATGAACAAAAAAAAAGCCCTCTTTCCCCTATAATTATTAGGATAATTCGTAAACGAAACGATACCATCAATAGACACCGATATTAGATACCGTCGTTGTAACTCCATAGAGAGTTCGTCCTATTTAAGAACTTTATTGCAAAATTATGCAGTCGTGGAGTGAGAACTCACCATACTGTTGTTAAAATCGGAAGAATCAACATTGTTCATCATGGCATAAGATTTAAAAAACAGTTTGGTTGCTCTCTTGAAAATTAGGGAAAATTTCCTCAGATCATTCAGTGAGAACGACGACTTGTGGATTTCGCTGGAATTTTAACCCGAACCTTTGGAGGAAATTTACGTATTGCTGCTGCTAATAATATTGTTGAACGTTTCACCATTTGCTGTTTGAATAAATAGGTAGGTAGTCAATGAAATAGATACATAAATTATAAATAAAATTGATACATAAGTTATAAATAAAATAGGCATAAAAATCATAAATATAAGAATCATATGAATTATTCCTAAAATTATAAACAAAAAAATCATATTACAAACAAAATAATAAGTAACTAGGTAATAAATTATAAGTCATAACTTGGAAACCTCTGATCGTATTTTCGAAATTTGAATACCTCATTTTATTTGGACGTATTTGGAGCGTTTTCTTCATTTTTATTGAGTCATGTTTCAATGTTGTCGTACTTGTTTACAGAATGGGGGAGCTGACGGAGGGATGGATATGAACGTCGCACCGGCTTGGGCAAAGGGCTACACCGGCAAGGGAGTGGTTGTCACCATCTTAGACGACGGAATACAAACGAATCATCCGGATCTCATCAATAATTATGTAAGTTGAATATACCAGTAGTTCTCTTCATCTCAGCTGAAAAGCCTCAAAACAATCAAGTTCTATCTCCCTCGTGATAACCGAGGCACTGGTCTATTGGAGTATTATAGGTATTTCCAATTTTTCAGAGTACACGTTGCTATAAGTCTAGCGTAGTAGGCTCGTCAGGGTTTTCGAGACTTGAGATAATAGTGAAGAGGGGAGGTATGCGGCCCGCAAATAATTTTCTTCTCGTAACTACCCGAGAACTCTTCCAACCAGATAACATTCGTTTTGCAACTGCTTTGAGAAGGATTATACTGCTACAAAAGTATAACTATCATGATTTATTCGAGTAGTCCCAGGTGAGAGTCAGGATGACCCATAACCGCTGCATTCCATCAACAACACACATTCAAGGTTTTGTATACCCACGTAACTTTGAGTGATAACTATCACCTAGTGTCCCAGTTGCTCACTCCTATACAGAGTTAGGTTATTAGAACCAATGGCTCCACAATGAATGGTTGAAAACTAAGAGGGTTGTAAAATCTGTCATTTTGGTGTTTTATTATTTTTTAAATTATGATTTTTCATTGTTTATTTCATTCATCTATTTAATATCCGCTGCTGTTCATCAAACCTATGTGATAAAGGTTTGACATTTCATAAAGGTATTAACGATAGGGTGATCCCATTTTTATTTATTATTATTATTTATTTTCAATTTTAGATCATTACCTATATTGTATGAAAGTTGCCATTGGTAGGTATAGACATGAAAAAAAAACTAATTATTATTTTTTTTTTAATTTGTGATCCGGTCGCGCAATACCATCAAAGTTAGAAAACAATTGTGGAAAACTTCATTTTGGTTTCTTATCTTCGATAATGACCATTGGAATCGACCAAAGAAAAAAATGTCTCACACGCTCAAAATTTGTTGATTTACATTTCAAGGTACGTTGATTTAGAAAATCGAATTGAAAAACTCTGCAAATACAGGACGGTTTATTTTCAAAATTTGTTTGAACTTCTTCCCATCGACCTAGAGTTATGAAAAGCTTCAATGATCATTCAAGGATCGGGGTTGTTCCGAACCTGTAAACCAAAATTCGTAATTCAGCACAACGGTGTAGAACATAATAAACCAAAATATCCGTCCGTCCGCCGTACGCCGTTCGCGGCACTTTGCCCACTTTCGATGTTTATCGATAGATACAGACTAGAAATTTGTACACATTGTAAAATCATTTAATAACACACCTAAATTAGATGGTTTGTTGGGTAGGGTGTGGATGGAAGTTCCACCGTGGAACTCGAAGAGCAGCCACCTCCCCGTGGTGAGTTCTGGATCGTTTTGTAAACAAATACTAAAGTATTTATTTCTCAATTCTCAAAGGAAACATTGTCAAACGTCAAAATTGTCAGAAGACGGTAATGGCTACTACAGTAACTGGCTGCGAGCACATTGCTGGCATTCGTCAAGTACGCCTCGTCTCTCTGTCCACGTAGCTATTTTTGTCCACTCTGCTGTTTTTGACGAAGCTACGAGACCGGATTCCACTTGAATATTAAAATCTATATGATACGATTGGATTTTTAATATATTATTCAAATAGAATTGAATAATAGCATCTCCAGAGGTCGTATGATTAAAATATAGTAAAAGACGGAGGTATATGATGAGAGAGTCTATTTCCACAAAAAACAATGAGTACAATAAGTTCATGTTCATAAGTTCAAGTACAATAAGTTCATGAAGTTCATGTTTGTTACTGATGATGACCTAATCGTCGAACTCGATTTAACAATTGTACTCATTGTTTTGCGTGGAAATAGACTCTCTCATCATATACCTACCTCCGTTTTTTATTGAAATGGGTGTCCACAAGCTAAGTCGTAAAATGTAGTTCTTAAACAATCAAACTAAGAAATCGTGCAAAAACTACTAATTTTACTGATTTTATACTATGTTGCGCGACCGGAAGATATGAAGCTAATGTATAATAAGTGCATATATATTGATTTTAAGTACTTTTAGTAGTTGATTACTTATACAAGAACGCAACTAAAGCCATCTGGCGTGCTCAAAAAAATTATAAAAATTGTTTTTCACAATACTTAGCAAACTTTGAGGGCAATATAATAATTAGTGTTTTTTTTTCGCCCCTATACCAATGGCATCTTTAGTGGTCTATAGTGATCAGAAATTGAAAACAACAAAATTTTCGAACTACTCTAATTACCAACTAAACATGAATCCATGACCGTTTGTTAGAATCCGCTCACAGAATGAAGTTTAATTTCTGTCAATTTTATTGGAACGCATTTTGATTAAGCACAGAGCGCGCTGTCATACTTTAAAGGGTATGTTAACTCTTTCGTGAATTTAACATCTCGCGAATTTCATCCGACGAGGACTTTCCAAGTATTTAACCGCCTGCATGAGGAATGTTGGAGAGCTGGGAGGTCCTCCACATTTTACCGATAGAAGCATGACCGATGGAATCCATATCTCAGCGTTTTCTCACACTTCCGGCAACCGTAACTACTTTGGACATACTCTGAGCCTCAGGTGCTGGGGGGCTCAGGCCTCCCCCAGCTAGTTCATCTTAGTGAAATATTGACAACCCCCGCGCTCAACTCAGACTCCTCTATGCTCCTTCTTTCTTCCACCTGCCTCCATCCAGCAAGTGAAAAATCGCTTCTCAGGTTCCGGATGAAGGAACGAGAAACGCCTCGGTTTCCCATCCCATCAACCTGGATATAGGATATACCGTTTTCTGGATGATAATAAAAAATAGCTGTTGGCGTCATCCATTATTTTTTCACAATTTTCTCTCAATACACGAATGTTGTAGGTATATTATTAAAATAAGTGCAATGTCAAAACAGACAATACATAAGAACCCAAATTATCACATTATGACTTAAGCTCTAATGCAAGTTTACGGAGTGGTAAGGTTTGTTATCAAATTGAATCTTTAAGAAAACGTGACAATAGAAACAGTGTATTACGTACACATGATCTTTTTTCCACTTCAGAATCGCGAGAAGATAATTTCTTGGAATTGGGTCAATGGTCTCCCATCGCAGTTGTCACAACAGTATCGTACGAATGATCCACTGCTATACATTTACATGCTTTGCAATAGTAAATCGAACATATCCTTGGTAATCACGATGTAGATATTTATGATGTGTGAGGAGTCGATAAAACCCACGCACTTAAATCACCAATTAAAGATTTCAATATCCAATATGGACAGAAAGAACATCAACTGTTAGTGCTTACGAACTTGATTTACAATTCCACTCCGACGTCCAATATAGAGATGCGAACGAAAAACCCCTTATGTTTCGGATTACTTTGCAATTACAAGAAGAATCATAAATAATAAACCAATTGGATTTTTGTATCTCGTTCATCTCTTTATTATTCATTTTCCTGACGGCAGGTTTTCTCTGTCGGTTTTAAAAGTTCGTTAAGAAATTCTCAAAGAGTTGCTCCACTTAAAACCGTTTTTAAAAATCCCCCCTCCCCTTTACTTACTTGTTTCCTTTGTATAAAATTCGCTGACAAGGATTGTTCTCAACTGTTTCTATAGGACGAGTGCTCTAGCGGAGGGAGGCTGGCCTTCATTTGCTCGGGTGTAAACCCATCCGGTCTTATGCATTCACATAAAATGCTTAGGGTGGGAATTGAAGCTGCCGGCAATTGTCGTTGTTAACCGGGTGCAGGGAAAAGGCTCGCGCACTTTAATGCTTGAAATACGCACGGCTAAAGTTTCACATGGCGCGAGTTGTAACCTCCATCAGGTTATTGCCTCCCTTGCCCGTTTCTCGCATTTTGTAATGAGTGTATCGCTGGTATGAAGATTTTATTGAGCTTCACTTCTGCGATTAAAATTAATCTCAGCAACAATCATCAGTTATTTATGGCCAGTGTGTGCTTATTCAATTTATATCAGTAACGTTTTGTAGAGCTTTAACTTGCCGGGTTTTGACAGTACCAAATCTATTTTATTCATTTTCCTCAGAGTCCCTGATGTTATCATAAGAAACCGTTTCGTACCAATAAATAACAATTTCGATAACAAAAAGGTTTTATTTAGATTTAAATGAATTCATCCTGGTGAGTTTGAAAACTATGGAAAATTATTTTTTGGAAAAAGGTTTTTATGATTTGTCGTTTGTAGAGAGTAAATCTTGAAGGTATAACATAAGTAAAGTAAATCTTGAAGGTATAACATTATTATTCTGGAAAAAAAAGAATGGGTTGATTTTTTTTAACAACGAACATGATAGAATTCCATTCTTGTACATCAAACGTGAAGGAACAATTTCCACGAATATTTAAGCCCAAATTGATCGAAATTCACCACCCATTGCTCAACATCCATTATAATAGTTTTATTTTGAAATCTGGAGCTCTTCAGTATCATTCGTTTTTATTGAGGTTGCGGGGAAAGCTCATTACCCGCTTTCCATCGGAGAAACTTCGTTCACAAAGCCGCCGCGCACCAACTTCTCTCAAAACATTTTGAGCCCTCTCGAAACTATGGGAGGCCGGAGAGGTTTGCCAACAATACGCCTGGTTGAGCCGGAGGTGGTTGTATTATAAACGCTACCCACAACTACTCGCCCATCAGCGCCCTCTGTGACATCTCCCGCGTTCAAGTTCCGACAGGTTCCGTTCCCAGTGACGAGACCTCTCCTCCTCCACTGCTCACAACCTTTCGCCCTTTCAACATTTCAAACCTGCTTTTCCTCCCTCTGAGGAAATTCCAACGCAGCCTCGAGTTCTACGCCGCTCGGTGCTCATTGTTGGTATCAGGGAAACAAAGATGTGTGGAACCATCAACTCCGTTGAGCTATACAACAGGCATCCGGAACAGGAGCAACGAAGTATATAGAGTGGAACATCTCTAATCTGTAGGCATTCAAGTATTTCATTGCCCCTAGGGCTGAATCAATTCAGAGTGGTTAGTCGGAGTTCAAACAACCTATATCGTATTGAGCTCGACTTTACCACTATTCACAAACAGCGATGAATGTTGAATGCTCACTACCGAGGTTACGTTAAGGATAGTTGCCTAAGTTCTACAACATGAACGATGTTCATTATGCGGCGTGTTGAAAAATCCCAACGGCAAATCTTCACTTCAACTTCTTTATTATCAAAACTGAAGATATGTTGTGAGAGATATATGGGATGTTCGGAAGCCTTTTAAAAAAGGTAGAGATCAAGTGGGGAGTGAACACGTATTGTAGTCTCTCATATAACTAAGAACAAGAATCTTGCAAGTTTGAGTTAAATAAGTTGTTATCAAGTGCACATTTGAGGTTGGCAAACTGGAAATTTAAATTTCGAGCTAAACATACAATTTGAGATTTACGATTAACTCACAACCTATTTGAAAAATAAGCATGTAAACAACAAGGCAGCAGTATATTCGGCTTCAGTACTGGATAGGGCTTCCCAGCGTCGCACTAAACTACGCTTGTTTCAAGCCATAAATTGCTTGATTGTGTTAGCTCTCTCTATCCCGTTTACTCTGAAATTCTGTAATTGCCGCAGAATGCCAATTCTGTGGTGTACGTTGAATGCCATATTAAAGGTGACAAGGTTTCAAAAACAATCTTTGTACAGTCAATCCATATGTCATCAAGTATTTTCTGGTTCAGTGAGGCTCCAACGTGGGTCCACGTTCCATTCTCCATAGCTTCTGAACATTGATCTTTTTTTTATTGAAGAGTACCTCGTGGACTGGATCAAGTAGTGCAGAAGCAAAAAGTTCTAGTAAGTGGAGCGTTAATCAAAGCAGAAGGGCAGAAATTTGCTTCACAGCTCAACATCAAACATTTCGTTGGAAGCAATGGATGGTTTGATGAAGACGAGTTTGAAGAAGAGACATGATGTGTGATACAGAAAAATTTGTGGGGAGAACAAAGATGTTGATGTAGCAATCAGCGGATATCTATCTTCCTTTTGTCCGGCTATTATCTAGATGACGTCTTAACGCTGACGAGACGGCCTTATTTTTGAAACGTCTCCCTACCGCAACTTTCACGATAAAAGGAGAGCAATGTCATGGGGGGGGGGGGTAAATTAGTAAGGAACGAATCACGGTTATGGTTAGTGCTAACGCCAATAATTAATAATAATTTACACTACTTCATAATGATAATTAATAATTAATGGTCATTCATAATAATATTTATAATATATCAGTTAGTGATCTAGACAGATGGGTGATCTGCACACAGAAGATAATGATCAAGTATGATAATGATCGTTCTGTCAAGAATTTGCAAAGTTTTTTTGGTGCTGAAAGCGTAGCTTTGACAAAATTTGGAGAAAACAGGAGAAAAAACCTGTGGAAACTAGCCCACAAACATTTAATGTTTGTGGGCCAGTTTCCACAGGAGGTTTTTTCTCCCTGATTTTTATCCGTAGGACATGCTGCTGATGTTGTCTCCAGTATTCTCCAATGATTTAGCTTCACCGCCGGTCACACTAGTAGCAATGCCCTACGGATAAAAATCATTGGCAGTCATTGTCATTGTCATTGAATTACTTCATTATTTCCCACTTGAGAAATAATAGGCTTCTTTTGAGTTTCAATGAACGTCACGCTGGCAACTTTCCCAGAATAATGCATTCTTTTGCAGTCTGCCGTCTGATTTCTCAGTCAATTTCTCGTTAATATCCTCAGGAGCAAGGTATTCGCGATACTGTGCATTAATTTGAATCACGGTATGAATTTCACAAATGAGCCCCAAAAAGGGTTTTGAGAAATTGCGTTCACTCAATTAGCATGATCCAGAACCTACAATCGTGTATGGTTTGCTACCTCCGCGCTAGCTTGGAGTCGTAAATATTTTAGGCTTCATCTGTAACTGAACTGATCCTCCGCATAACTTCACATTAATAATCACAAAGCACACACGAATACCGTTATTTTACTTATTACGACCGCACGCCACGGTATGAACAGTATAAATTCCCTCGGCCTTTTGTGAGTCATTATTTGAGCTCAAAAAGATGTAGTGGGCTCAGAGAGAGGTTAGATTAATCCAATTAGGGTTTAAATTCCCAGAAGGTGTTAGTTACCATCCGTTAATGTGGTAATTATAACTTTTTAGCTACCTCGCCCGTCCTTTTGTCAGAAAGTTTGATATTCGTGTGGTTTGCTCTGAATTTTCTCTGAGTCCTCCACCCACCACTACGTGCGGCCATTCTCTCAACTCCCTTTCGAGTCTATTCTGTTAGCCCTTGTTTTCCTTATACTACCACCCGCCAACCACCCTCGCCAACACTTCTACACCAACTCTACCCCGTTGGACCATCGTAGCTTTGAAACCGCACTCGGGGAGCCCTCCACTCAATCGGACCCTCTTTTCAATCTACGCGATTGGTCTTACCCGACTCAGCAGTTTAATTCGAGTGACGCCGCATTTTCAAACTAGCATCAACCCCTCTTTCACAGCTTTGATGGGTTCTTCCTTCTCTTTTTCCACCGAGACACAATGAAAAAGTTCCTGTCTGGTTCATTTAGATCCATTAGGGCTGCATAATTTAATTCACCACCTTTAGAAGAGCTCAGCTTCAATTTTTCTTCATTTTTTCAAGACATTTGAGCGTCACTCAAGAATATCTCTAGTCTCTCAAAACCATGCAATGTTATGCAAAAGACGCCTGAAGAATGAATAATTTATTTATAATAATATACTCATTGTATTATCTTCATTACTAACGATCTCCAACGTCCCCTACAGTTCCACTGATTCAAACTGCAGTTGAGTCTCATCCGCGAACAAAATGACAACATTTCAGCATGTTGCGCAATCGCGAAAAATATGACATGTTCGCTTGTAATGATCTCGCCAATTATCCTTCCTAATTCGAGGCCGAACTGTATAATTCATGGACTAATACCTCGATCTTTAACTACGATCATTATATCCAAAATTATCATTGATCCTATAAACGCGAAACGCATCCCACACTAATCAAGTTACTCATAAGCAATTTTCGTTTGATCTATTTTGTCTCTATTTCTTCTACGATATGTGATACGACTTCGCTAGAATTTCACTAACAAACAGAACATGGTGCGCAATACACACATATTGTTACTTGAAAGCGAATTGCGGAACCTGGTACATGTTTTGGTCCATGGGTTTTCAAAGAAAAACACGCGATTAAAGAGAAAATGAATTGTATTAAATTCATCAAATTTTGATATCTTGTTCAAGTGAAAAATGGGGAATGAATGGACCTTCTAGTCCACGTAACCCGATCGATTCTGATGTCATGTAATGAACATGGATACTACAACAGTACCAACCTTTCGAAATTACGAAATTTGGTTTACAGGTTCGGAGCAACCTCACAATGCTCCTTGAAACCTTTCATAACCCCAGGTCTATGGGATGGGGTTCAACACAAATTTTGAAAATTCATAACTCGAAAAATTCATATGGAACGGTATAGTTTTCAGTTCGTATTTAAATGGAGTTCAATTTTAAAAATTTTGTAAGACCATCGGAAGGATTTTACGACCAGTCGTTCGCTCACAATGAGGCTATGTCCTAATTGAGAAGTGGTCGCGCCATCGTGCGTCGAAAGCAATCCCGTCGTTGTTACGATGAAAAATGGCATCTTGGAAGAAGGGCTACTTTTGCTTAGCAGGAATTCGTATGTTTCTATTTCTCTAGTTAATCAATTAGGCGTGAGGAAGTGAAAACCATGCAATTCAATGTATGTTTTTCACGCTTAATTACGAATCCAAGAGGATGTATTTCCTGCCACTACGCAAGGATGTCAGCTACAACCTTGATTATGTTACGTATTTTGTACAAGTAACTGTTTTTATTCCCCAACGCTGGGTGGAGAAATACTTCATAATCACTTTTCCCACTCATTTTGGTTCATCTTCGGCAATGTATCATTGGAGCCGAAGAAAAAAACATTGTGCCCCTCACCCTCAAAATTTGAGGGTTGACGTTTCAAGATAATATCTACACAATATGTAGATTCAGAAAATCGAATTAAAATCCGTCCGTCCGGCTTCCGTGGCACTTGGCCCAGTTTGCGTTGCGCTAAAATTACCAAATTTGGTTTACGGGTTCGGCCCACACTCACAATGATCCTTGAAAGGTAGGTAGGTAGAAATGGAAACCCCAGAATTACATTCTTATCGTCATCGCTCTACACGTTTTATCTATCATTTAGTGATCTAGACAGAAAGTGACCTGCACAATCAAGATATTTGTGTGTCAACAATTTGCAGAGTTTTTTTTATGACCATCAGATGGTTTTTACGACCAGCCGTTCGTTCACAACGAGGGCTCAAAGTTGGAGTAGATCGAAAAGCGTCATGAGGGTGAAACTTACAGCAGCCTGTTGGGTCAATTTTCATACTGGCCCAGCTCATTCTAACAGCACAATTCTGGTTTTCAGATATCGAGTAAATTAATAATAATTGATAGTTACTAATAATAATTTACACTGTGCACTGTACACCGGTTGCCGGAACACCCGTTCAGCAGTATTGCAGGGTCGCTTTGCCATCTCTCATGGGAATAATTATTATCTTCAAACGATGCTTTTCCAGTAAGTTTTTGTTAACAAGAATAAGGTACGAGTACTTCATGTTTTCATGGTTCTGATATACGTTTATGGGAATTACAACTCGCAACTTCAATTGACTATGGTTGTTAGCAATTAGAAGGAGGTATACACTTTGAAGTCTCAGTGCTTATATTTTCTAAGGGATAACCGTAATCAAACATTGTATTTTGAATTTCTTCTTGAGTAACTTAGTTGAAGAGCGGAATGAGCGAATTTTCTTGGTATTTTCTTAATAATATGAGTCTTTTATACTTGAGTACATAACACGAGTGAACTTCTGGGATACGTCCATCATTCTGCTGAAAGCAAATTTCGTTTCGAAGTTTCTCTTCACTTGCTCGGATGAGAATCGAGTAGAGTTAACAGAGACCTTAATTGACTTTCATAGGAAGGATTAATTACATGGGATGTCTGTGCTGTCGGGAAGATTCGGCGAAGATAAAGACTTGACTCAAGTTCTCCATCAGCGATTTGTCTCCCATTTTTGTCTTTCGTGGAAGGAGATGGAGATTACCCTTACTTCTCAAAACTTCTCCTCACCCCCTGCCACGCCTGAGATGAACTTTTGAAGCCGCATTTCAACATACATACGGATTCAAGAGTCTTTTCCCCTCCTTTTCGGAATATTTCTCAGGGATCCTGTTGAATTGTTAATGAGAGTCGGGGTAAGACAGATAGTGAGGTATGGTCAGAAAGGTTGGTAGAAGGAAGCTCAACTTTCCAATGAGACTTCGAGATTGAAATAGTTGTAAGAGAAGCAAATTTGTCCGGAAGTTGGGAAAACTCTCGGGTCAAACCCTTTCATGAGTCTCCATCACTTTTTTTCAATCTTTATCTTCTTTTTGGTTCCTTGTGACTTCGAAAGATCCCTCCTATCGCTTTCCCAATATGCTTCCTTCCACGTCACTATTCAACTACGGATTCAGCAAACGATGAATGGATCATTCTATTAGATCGTCTACCAAAGCTATGCAACATGAACAGCCCACTACAGAATCACTTATTTTCTCTCAAATCGTCTACTCCTCTCTAATTTGTTGGACAGATTTCAAAAATAACAACACGCTAAGACGATTTTCGAACATCAAAACATACATCATGTCTGACACCAGTGTGATTGATCAGTGCTTGATATCTTTCTGTACGCATTTGGAATTCTGAACCAATTTTACGGTATAACCTACATCGAGCTAGTTTTGGCGCCATAGGTGACAGTGAAACATACATGCTTAGTGTCTTTATGTATTTACTTCGCAATTCTGACGTAATTTAAAACTCTTAAAATACATCAAAATTGTTATGGCGCAACCACTGGTGTTATTGCTAGTTTACGTTGACAATTTGTTCATGAAGTGATGTTGCATGAGTGGAAGTTTTAACATCCTAGTGTTTGACAGATTTGGGCCCATTATAATTCTCCTACACTTTAAAGCCATGAAACATGCATCGTTTGAACTCCTTGTCGAAGAGATTCTCCCGAATCAAAATTGTTTCCAACTACTCTGTAGCACGCCCTCTCTTTTGCAGCCGCTTCAAATGAGTTCCTCGCACGATCCCCACATAGTAAACTATTTATAGAAGGTTGCTGAAGGAAATCAAGGAGGAGAATGTTTATCTCTCCCAAGTATATTACAGAGGGTTACTGTAACAGTTATAAGCTTCCAACTCCCCGAACTACGGTGGAAGGATGAAAGATAAGAAGAGTAACAACCTAGCAAGCGGCTTCTACACTATTTGAATTTGTTGCGAACATTGTAATGAAAGAACCAGGAACTGAATATAGTTTAAACATTTGAACTGGATTATTGGACTGTCAGATTGTCTGCTTCATAATAAATAACTCATCTCAAGTCTGAAGCGAGGACCTGGGGCTAATGTTATACCGGGATAAGATCATCTAATGAATTCCACATTCGGGAAACTGAACTTTATTTATTTGGAGGGTTGTAGGAGGTTTGGTGTAAAAAGAGAGAGAATGATTTCCAAGGTTTCGGCTTAAATAAGTCATCTTCAGGGCATCGACGATCATCCGTTTTCTTCCTCTCTCTTCGATGTTGTCTGCCCCTCGTAGTTGATCTACAACAGTTGTTCAACAACCCTCCAAATAAATAACGGTCAACAAGCCAAGGAGGATATGGACGGAACAATAACAAATGGAAACTGAACTTGAATTTATCATGCTACGGTGTAGCTTGTGGTGAATGGAAAATAGCGGCTGGTTGTAAGTAGGGGCTGATAATGGAAGCCTCCAAGTGTTGGAACGGGCCTCCACTCTCAATAGGACCTCGCAGGCCTCTGAGATACTTTATTTCATCAATTGATTACATTACTTGGCTACATCTTATGAGATATTACACCCACAGTAATATCGGTATACGAGTACAGATATATCTGGTTGTGGTTTCGGAACCGTGAATTACCCGCACATAAAAGTGTTGGGTCCTTATAGGTTTTTCGTGCATGATGAGAAAATGTTACAGGAGCCACAGGAGGAGGACAGACTGACTTGTGTTACAGACAGTATTAATGATATCATACTTATAGAATCTATACTTATGGAATATATCTGATATTCCACAACTCGAATGAAACCGTCCTGGTAGTAACCACTCTGGTTAGATATACCGACGATTTGCCTGCTTTCTTCATACGTATAATTAATATTTATTTTTAGCGTACTTATGTATTGATTTTATAACGCTTTATGAACTCCAAACAGTATAATAAATGTCCAGTTTACATTCCATCCATACAATTATAACTGAACAGTAAATGGTTTCATGCCACTCTACTAAACTTCAACGCAAAAGCTTCCACCGCCCTCGCTTGTCCAAAATGTGACTCAATGAATGAAACCGTTTTAAAAGCGAGTGAGTTTGATAATGAGCAGACCCGTAACCGTTACGGTAATTGGGGTTTGGACGGTTTTTTCTGCCAATTCCACCTGGCAGCTACGTTGGAGAAAATTACGGCAGCTCCGCTATTTCGATTTTTTCCTTCTCTTCCTAACCCAACACTTTTTTCAACTTTTTATACCTTAACTTTTGCTGTAATGATGTGAGGAAGGAAAAGAGCTAGGGGAATGCCAGTGAATTACCGGTTGATGGCTATCAGCATTTTGTTCTGTCGCGTGCACGAATATGAATTCCACCCCGCCATACAACGTATTAAGGAATGGGAAGTACATTTTCTTATTCTAATAATGTGAGAGTGATATGATCTATGGTTGAAATTAGGACATGAGCTGAAGTGAGTTTTTCACGGCTCAATTTGAGGATTTTCAACACGATATCCTTTCATTATTAGGGTGTTGGAGAAAATGGAAAATAAGAAAGGAAAATAAGTTTAATGATCGGAGCATGGTAAATATGGTTCTGAAATATTTTTTGAGACCTCTTGGAACCTACAAATATGTTGTAGGAACTGAAATTAATGGTACATACTAGGATCAAGGTCTAATAGTTGGATTTGACTGAAGGTACCGAGGATAAGCATACTCAGTAGTAGTATGGCTATAAGAGTAAATTTTCGAAGAAATAACTGGTTTTATGAAAAATGTCTCCATTTCACTGAATTCAGTTCAAGTTGTGCCTCCTTTTTTGTCGAGAAACACCTCAGTTTATAAATTTCTCAACGCTGAAGACGATGTGAAGTCAGAATTGCGATATCTCATTCCGTTGTCAGATTAGAGCAGATAAACCGAGAAAAAAACATTTTAATTACCAACCACGTTTGTCCTTCTTCAAAGTGCTCCACTTTGAGAACTGAATGAGATATCGCAATTCTGACATCACCATCGTGATCAGCGTAACAAACCCTTTGAAATACCTATATCATGTAAAACTAGATTACTGCTTATTATTTTGGTTTATTATCTTCGATAATGAACTATGGGAATCGAGCGAAGAAAAAAAATTTTTCAACCCTCACAAAATTTGTTGGTTTACGTTTCAAGATAGGTACATAGATTCGAATTTGAAAAAAATCCGTCCGTCGATCCGGATAATCCAGACATTCGGTTGAACGAGGTCCGGATTAACGAGGTTGTACTGTATGGGTTGACCATTCCGGAGAGAATGGAGATATGAAGTTCAAATGTGCACAAAAAATCTGTGTTGGCAGTCGAAAGGCCCAGTTCGTAGATGGGTAGAATCGGGACACTCTAAGGGGGATTTAGAGGGATTTTAGAGGGAATAATTAGCCACAAATTCCAAAAATGAGACAGTCTGACAAGTGACGACTCATTTTAAAAATTTGTCAACGGTGAAGACGATGGTGAAGTCAGAATTGCGATGTCGTATTCCGTTTTCAAACTTTGGCATTTTGGAGATGAAGAAACGGTTGTTATAAAACCAGACAAATGGAGACATTCCACATGAAACCAGTTATTTCCTCGAAAATTCGCTCTTATTGCCATGATGCATGGCTGCAAATTTTAGTTTTCCTCGCATTTTTTAGTTAAGGCCTGTAGGTGGAAGAATGAAACTATACCATGGAACAATTTCTTACAATGCCATTTTTAGAATTATGCACACCTACAATTTCTAACTGCCAATCGCGTTATAGAATGTGATAAAATCCAAAGTACAAAAACAGAGGTACAAGAAGCTAGAAAAAAGTGGAGTTTTCCATAGCAGTGGTTAACAGACCACTGAAATGAGAACCCAATATTACAAATATATTCAATATATTCAAATATATTTAATATATTTGTATATCACGAAAATTCTTCAAGTACACAGTGTGATGATGGTTATGAAGGTTGTAAACGACATGTAAGAAAGCAATCTGAGATGGAAGATATCAAGCTAAGCATGAGGAGGTAATCGTTACCTACTGTAACTTTATGTTGATAGTCAGATATCGTGATTCAATACCTCCTTAATAAGCCGTTATTCCTCATAAGTTAGCTCTCGACCGGAAACGTATATATTTATGTCAGCCTGCTTCACACATGTGTACTATAGGACAATGGCCCCTTCCCACGATCAAATTGTAATTAGTTTCCAGTTGCGTGTTTTGGGATCACGAACCTTCCGAAAAGGAATTTCTGTAGCTCTTAGTGGAGTTATAATAACTTTCATGATATTTCCAGAGGCCACTCACTATACATAGAAAACCTACCGTACGTATCCAATTGAAAACTTCACCGTACATATCTGGTCAAAATATAAGTTAACGCGCATGAGCAAGTTGTATCGAGCATTAATTCTGCCCTAATAAATACCTCATAATATATTATATGTGTTATTTTACCGAATTCGAGTTTAGCACTACACAGTGCTAATTCCTACACAGTATGAATAAATCGGACGACCAGTCGTTTTCTTACATATTGTGTGATACTTGCGTGATCCTTTCCTATTTATTGAGCTGGAATACAACAACCGACAGAAGGAAAGTAGTAAGAGCTAATGATAACAGACCATAAGGACAATAATATTGTCCTTAATGTCTGTTATATTGATCACGGATTACACAATATTGAGTATACGAAATACATATTTCCATGTTCTATTAGATATCTATGTGCGTACCATAATTCGTGCATTATAATAATAACAAGAGGTACGTCTTTTCCATGGGAAGTTCTTTTTAAGATTGAGACGGAACGTCACCGAAATTGTTCCAATACGGAAGATCAGATATTAGCGAGAGAGACAGACAAGTGAGGTTTATCTCGATTACACACCCTCGACCCAAGAACGAAGCAACCTCCCGGAGTTCATTCTGCTTCCTGCCTTCTACAGGTGAGTTTCTTGGCATTATTGGGTCATGCCGAGCTATTCTCATCGCATTCCCGATCTCGAACTCCTACTGAAGGAAACATCGAAGGTATATCAACCCGTCAACCTCGATTGGCAAGTTGGCAAGAGTGCAAGAATATTAACCCTCAGTCAATAATCTCGTCACAAGATTGAGGAATGTAACCTTAATAATCGAAAATTTTTAACCCCCCTCAAAATTTTTTGGTTTACGTTTCAAGATACGTAGATTCAGAAAATTAAAAAAATCCGTCCGTCCGCCGTATTTATAATAATATATTTATTATAATAATAATTAATTATATTTAATAAATAAAATAAATTAATAACTAACAATAACTATTAATAATTTTCACTACCAGATGAAAATATTAATAATGAATGATAATTCGTAATAATAATTAATATATCATTTAGTGATCTAGAAGGGTGATCTGCATAAAGAGGACAATAAGCCGTTGGGTCAAGAATTTGCAGAGTTTTTCAATTTCTCTTCCTTATTTTCTCTCTCAATATCTTCTCCTTTATTATGAACATCTCATTTCCACTTTTACTACAAGTAATCTCGATTGCTCTGTTCAGAAAAATTCCCCTGATCCCCTCAGTCGTGCATTAGAAATTAGAAATTAGAATTATTCTAATGTCTATGAGTGAACAAGAGATAATGGAGTGAATGATAATTGTGTAACGGTCATGACATTCCTGTGACGGCCTTGACGTTTCTTCATGTTTGACAATCGTGTTTAGCGTTGAAAAATCTATAAGTTGAGGGGTGTTTGGGGAGTTTCAGGGAAAGGGGGGAATTACCCTATAATTCCCAAAATTTCGCGGAACACGGTGTTGAAATCAGAATCGCGATATCCTATTCCGTTCTCAAACTGGAGCACTTTGAAGATAAAGAAACGTGGTTGATACTTGACATGTTCTCCATGGCTTGGTTTATAATTCCTTTTAGCGACTGATTGATAGACGAAATAATATTATAGAGCGTATACAATGTATAATAATCATAATATGATTATATTATAACTATAATTATGTTATAATATTATAATATATACAATATGTTATAATTATTGTTATTATATTATTATGATTATGCGAAATACTTACATATTTGGAGCGTCCTTTCACGAGATCGGCTTCACAATTGCCAATAATTGGCAATTCCTAGTACCATCCAGTAGCACAACTACTACACGAAAATCGTGTGTCGTGATGGAGGGGAGTTGTGTGACTGAAACGAGTGGAATGGCTTCTTTTAGCTACGCTGGAGAAAGGAAAAATCGGTGGGTTAAAGAGCGTTGCGAATACGAGAAGAGGCATAGAAGCGAAACAATCGTATCGCAAAAAGTTTCTTATTGCTTTCACATTCGAATGAAACAGGAAGAACTGTAAAATATTTATGTGCTTAGGGTGTGAGAAAAGTATCGTGAAGTATAAGGGTGAGAGGTTGCTGAGGCCAACCAAGTCGAAAGTACTAAAGTAAAGATACTAAAATTGGGGGTGGCTCTGAGGAGATGGCAATGGCGAGAACAGATGAATGGGACTCGCAATAAAGTGCCGATTGTAAGCTGAGTTTTTTATAGTTTTAACGTCGGGATAGTTATATTTGACCTCACATTCAGTGACCGTTCTTAGCCGTTCCTTATGACAGGAATCTTGGAGTCCGATCACGTTTCTTATTGGGGATTTATTGCTTCCACTGCGCTCGTTGCTAGTGTCATCCGAGACGGGATTAGTTTCCAAGAGCTTTGCGAACCTAAGTTTGATAGCGAGAAAGTAAATACCAACTGAAGAGAACGTTAGATGATCTAGTACAACTCATGCATTTCCATCAGTACAATCCAACCAATCAAAATCTATCGAAGTGGGTGTTCCACCTCCGCATTCAAATGCCAGGCCCTTCTTATCTAACAATAAAGGTTAACTATAGTCTGCATCTAACAGTATTAAGATTAGGTGTGTTGGGTTTAATCCGACAATGTTTCTGAGAGTCGTGTGACGGTAGCTGACATTTTAGATAATGGTGTTCAGCTGAATCAGGCATAATGGGTTTGAAATATTATTACTATTAGCGGATAGATAATAACTAGGGCAAGTAGACATTGAAAAGGACGACTGTGATTCCGATTGAGGTAAAATCGTTGTCGACTTTTTTTTTTTTTTTTTTGAACAGAAGATGGATACAATTCTGGAGCATCCTGAGTTCGAGGTAATTGTTTTGAATCAATATTACATACATATTTAGATACATTTATTTTCATATAATATATAATATATGAAAATAAATGTATCTATGTACTATGTAATTACATATTAATATGTAATATGTACTATGTAATTAGTACATAATATCTAATTATATAGTATGTAACTACTATGTAATTAGATATTATATTTCGATTCAGAAAGTAATAGGTATTAGTTTGCAATTGGTACTATGGAAATTCGAGCCCATGTTTTTAAAACAACTTTCAGTTTTGCCTCACACAGGGCACTAAATTGAGTGTTCCTGATTATATCGTAAGTATAGCGTAATCTCACGTGTATTGCTTTTTGAAAATCTAGTTTGATCTATAAAACCGATCAACTTCACCTACTTGAATTGATAGTCGTTGGAAACAACGATGCAACTTTGCAACCATTTTACACGTAATGTTGACAACTGTTAGTTATCTCGCCAGACGTCATCGCGATGGACCACCAAACTCCGCTTGTACGAAGACGAGGATTCTCATAATTTAATCCTCTTTTTGATGATCACATTGCTAAAACCCACATTCAAATCGGTTCAGCCTTTTGGCTGTGTCGGTAGAACATAAATGGGAATTCAAATGGAAGAGCTTACTTTATTTCTTTATACTCTCGACTGCCTCGATTTGCTCTACTTTCTGGGGATACCTTCAACATCGAACCATTCCCAGGTAAAGCCGCATCATAATGGACCATTTGTCATGGTCATTTCTAGTAATAGTACTAACGGAAGTCATCTGATAATTACTCATGTGCTCATGTGGTGTTGACAGTGACAGATTGATATGCTTAACGTTTACCCTTATTGGCAAGTTGTTGGCTCGCTTCCGCCTCTTTTCATTAGCACATTACCGATGGAGCGCGCTGGTTCGAAGGGTATAAAAACAAGTGTTGACAAGCTGCCACTTTCTGCGAAACTTTCAGAACTTGTACAGATCATACGGTGAATATGATTAATGAAACCCAATCTCAACTTCTCAAGGCAATCTCCAGTGTTGATAATTTTTATAGTAACCAGAAGTCAGTTAGGTACTATTTTTCTTTTGTCAGTTGATATTAAATAAATCATTCGAAAGATTTTCAACGATATTTAAAACTGTTTCTTATTCTGACTACCGCCAATATCAGTAGTGCTTCGTGATAGTTTTATAATATACATCTGTTTTTTAGACTACCATTCCATCAGTCCAATAACAAATCTCAGTGGTCTCAAAGACTCCATAAAAATTAACAGAACTACCTCGGTCAGTGTTTTCAATAATTATGGATGTGGATTATAACAATGTTCACGTGCGGTTCAGTGTATTCGATGGAATACCTACATAGCACTAAATCTACGGGAAAAATTCTGCGACTGGTTTCGATTGATCTACTTCTCTACATTTTGACTTCAACTATTCTGCTATTCACTTGTGCGTAAAGAAAAGGACTAAGTAAATGGAACTCAACGAAATAAGTGAGGGACAGAATCCGTGTCACCCGATCATTGCGACCATTGATTCACTTGGATGTGGGCCTTTCAAGAGGCAAATAAATATCACATGCTGAGATAGCATGGATTCCGATTAGATTAACATCCGGAAGCCCAAACATAATCCCTACGTTTATCAAGGTGAGCTGGCTGTATGGGACAAGCAGGAAAGAACTGACCGTTGTGGAAGCATTTTCAGCGTTTTTTCATCGACAACGCCTTCTAAACCAGCCTCAAGAAAAATAAACAGGCTAAGAAATAAACCGGCCGTTCTCTCAGGAAAGAAGAGTGAAAAAAAAAAAAATTTCAATTGAAGTCAGAAAAAAGACGGGGAAAGACAAGCTTTCATGAGCAGGAAAGCAGAGAAACTTGGTGATTTAGTGGGCTGAATGTTTGTAAGAGATAGAGTGAGGGATGGGCCATGGGTGACGTCACGAAGGAAGGTGGCAGCGGGTAAAGGCTACCACTTATCTTTTTTTCAGCAGAAGCTAACATCCCTACAATTATTATTAATATATTCATGAGGGAAAGGGAAGGAAACCTTTTCCTTAATTTTGTTCGGTGTTGAAAACGGTTGAGGGGCCAAGTTTTTCCCCACTGTTATTAACATTATATTTCACAGTTGAAGAGGGGAAGGGTGTTGACATTTTCGCTGTGGAGCCTGCTGACATTAAAATAATTGTTAGTTCGCCTTTATTGCATTCGAGGTTAAAATTATTTAAATTTCTCATTCTAAGTTTAACCAGTAGTAAATGTTTAATATATTATATTAAAAATAATATTTTTAATATATTAAAATATATTATATTATTTTAATATATTATATTATTTAAAATATATTATACTACTGGTTAAACTTCATAAATGTAGTTTAAAAATTTTATCGTAACATTGCGTATCGCGTTTTCTTAGTTTATGGAAAACCAAGCGCACAATCCAGTATACAAAAAATGGCTCTCAAATATTATGCAGACGTTCAAACATTTTTGACTTCTGTCTGATTAAAATTGAAATAATTCCTATTGAGAATGAATATAAACGTTTGGAATCATGGGAACTTCGTTGATTCTGAATCTGTCGATTTTGACTGTATTGTAGCTCTTGGGTTTATTTTCCAGGTAAGTACCAGCCGGTCATCTCACTTTATGTCCTGTAGAGGGTAAGTACTCCTGTTAATACAAGATGTAGCATTTATTGAGCAGATATAGTCAAGTAGACTCGAATAAGAGTCCACCAATTCCACACCGAGACAGACCATCACTGAGCTAGTTACTGACACTATTTATCCTCATTGAGATATTTACTTCGTAATATTTTAGTTGAATAATTATTTTGCCATAGAATTAAATAAAGAAATGGTAACATCTGACCATACCAGTCGGTACGGCCGAAAGCGAATGAGGTCAGGATACGAAGTTTACAGTATAACTCAGGGTTATTATCTCTAGGGTCATATGTTCATGCAAACACTGGAGATACGGGCTTATATGATGGATACCCCCTCTCTCTCGCACCGTTCCCAGTGGGCTGCCCTCGTAACTCCTATGTGTTATGTACGGGTTTAGGGATCCTATATGAATTTTGCATACCTTAACGCTGCTTTCTTCGCTTACGCTTATATATTATAATGTGAACGTGAAAACGGATGGGAATTACTCGTGTAAAATATGTTTCTCTGTGTTTATGGAATCTACAAAAAGACTCTTCAGGAGAGTCATTTGTCACTACCTTCGAGCTCATGGGGGTATGAAAGTATGAAGGCATTCTTGAAAAACTTTGTTATCCGTGTACGAGAATTTACAAGTTAGAAAATCTTAAGTTGTTATAATCGTTTGGGGACTAGTCACTTATTCGTTTGAAAGGTTTTGATCATATCAAGATCGATTTAATTGAAATGAAACAACACTAACTACTACTTAATTTGATGATGTTCCTCATAATTTTTAAGGTAACAGGAGAAATGTTGAGTGGTGGAGGGTCGGAGGTGGCGCAATTAACGTAAAAGTACCGAGTGATTAAGTACCTACCTACCTTCGAGTCGACTGAAGCGAGGATCTGAATTCGCTGGTTGCTGTGATTACCTAATTTAATTTTCCATCTCCTTCCTCACTGAATTTTTCTTAATTCCCGTTGCAAATTTTCGTTTTTATCGGTTGATTCTCCTTAGACACTTCAATCAATCAAATCAATACAGAGTAATTGGGATGCCTGTAACAGCTATGGTGTCAAAACGTGTTCCCGTAGTATCATTACGTACTTCATCTCGGCCTACCCTTATTATCCATCCAATCTTCCTTAGAAGCTACTAACAGGCAGCACGTGGTTCAGTTTTACCGCCTCGGCCTCCTCAAGGGGCTCAACTGGAGTTTTGGAGGTCCCACAGAAGACCATCCAGGTTTCAATTACTTAGGTATTTGCATTCCCGCCTTACAGCATTCCCCTAACCAGCCCCCACCAAGAAACTAATGGAATATTCAACGCACCCTGTGTATCACATAGTCCCTTGCCGTACATACCGCCGGAGCTAAGTGCTTCCCTTTCGTACAACTGTGAGAACTAACCAACTAGTTGATTAGTCGTAGTTTGACGGCTAGTGGACTGTCTATTGTCATTTTATATAGTGGACCAACTCCAGAACTTTGTTCTGACAGAAACACACTGGGATCGGAAATTACTATTCATGAGACCTCTTTCAGTTTCACAACTTCCGTCGAACTACATAAATGACAACAAGGTTCCCTTCACAAGCGTCCGAATTCATTATAGCATTAGCTCTTAGTTGCTTTGTTTCAGGAAGCGTCCGTTATTTATTAATCAGACCAATTTTCCGTGTAGTATTTCGTCCCACACTTAGCTACCTTACTAGCTAACAGCTATTTATATAGATACATTTTTATTATAGAAATATATTATAAACATCAGACGAGAAACAAAGCGATTTACCTGTCGATCATAAAGGTATATTTGGTCCTATCACTCGGTTACAGGAATCCCCAATGGAGAGGAATACCGATCACATTGCATGTTTCATGTAGGCAATATCACACAATATGTCAGATTCTGAGTCGTACAGGGATATCCGGTTGACTGAAGGGAGGTAACAATATTTTATGAGGTTCTGGAAACCGCTCAATCACGTTTTCATGAAGATTTGGACAGTACGACTAGAAAAAAGCTCAATATCGAATAAGAGAAAGACAGTAATGTTAATGCAAACAAATGATGTATACGTAAATGTATGAGCATGTATAAGTGGAGAAGACATAATAATGAGTCCTGGCAAGTTTGACAGGTCCATAAATTTATAGATCTGCGTTTTTTCCGTAGGTCAGCTAGGATGTTTTGAAGGTCTATAGGTGGTATTTGGATCTTATAATATCGTAAGATGCCTGGAGAGGACCACACCACCAGGTTATGTATGACTCTAACCTCAGCTACATTTCCCGCATTGGAGCTCAGCCTCGTACAGACCTTTCACTCAGTAGTGTGGGACCCAGTGAATTAGGCTGTCGTATACGAGTTGAAAGATTGAGTCTCATATTATTTACCTAGTAACCATTATTAAGATCGAAGATACCTTTGTCGTAAATGAAAGCATTAGTCTATTAATTAATGGAGGTATTTTGTTGTGAACCTGGTACTACTATCGTGCGGTAAATGAATTATACCCATGATATCACCATTATTTCCTTGATCAATCGGAGCAAATTCTACCACAAGCTCCAAAGAGGAAATTGTAATTATGTCCTCCTTTTAACTAGAGATCAATGTAGATGGAACGGAGAAGTGCCTCAATATAATATACGATATTATCGCACGCTGGGAGCAATACTGTTACAAGAATAACATTCGGCAAACGTTTGGAGTAATAGTGGAATGAGTATGGAAGCAAAACTTTAGGGAAATGACGATTAAAGATTTTGGAAATGGTTGCTCACATACCCCAGACGCCCCAATTTTGATTTTGCAATTCTAATAATCATTCAACGAGGCATCTTTTCGAACTATCATAAAACCGGTCTTACCTCCTTGTACGGCTCGTCGAGAGCTATCCGATGGTGCATTTAGCTGGGAATCGACGATTTCGAACTAATACGCGTATTAGTATTACTCTCAGCGTTTGCGATTTTTTTTTTCTCCAGTATTGCTCCTAGCGTGCAACATATGCGCCGGCTGATCGTCCTTTGGTAAGCCGACAAGGTGTTCAATGTCCCCATGCATAAATATGCCAACAATTCGAAGAGATTGGAAGGAATCAAAGGAATAAGGCTTTTTGTGACGCTCGTTAGGGGCATTACATGCTCGTACCCCACAAACGTTGAGTGTCCATCAGCTAAGAGATGGAAAAGGCTTCTACTGATCCACTTAGATCACCCATTAACCCGCTCCCTGGTCCTAAGACCTCCTTGACCCCGTTTGACCCCTCCGGCCATTACTATTACTCCTTCCATGCCCACAACTGCTAACAAAAGTGAGGACACCCCCAACCCCCTCCATCCCTTCAACCACTTCTTGAAAGTAGTGTTTTCAACCCTACGGCCTATCTCTCAACCCATCGCCTACCATCAGAAGGGATGAAGTCAGTGTCCGTGGCACCGACTTGAAGTCTTGTGACAAATCGCCCCTTCGAATCGCTTTCTCTCTCCCAAGTCATTCGTCATAATTTACGAATAAATTGATCCATATTCTCAAGTTTAAGATGAATCACTAGCGTTCACCAACCCTACCTCGCCGCCATTCTTCGTATTGGACATTGTGATCGCATAAATTCAATACGCAGTTCTATATGTAAAACTTGTTAAACATCATTTGAAGTTCCAATTTCCAGAGAGGTAGAAGTATTTGAAACTCAGAGTTGATAATATTGTTAATATAATTATTATAAGGCTACAGTTTATAATAAACTGTAATAGTTCTAAACATATTAATGTGACAATTTCACAATCTTTTAACCTATCTTTGTGTCATGCGTAATTTAGGTTCTGTGAGCTAGGTTACTCTCTTAGGTTATCTGGGGTCTTCCTCCATGATTGAATTAGTACCTTCATGGGACACGCACATAATAAGCGCATATTATATAAAATCCTTGAAAAATCCAATTTAGATGGTGTTTTTCAAATCAAAGACACACCAGCGTCCCTGCATACACATTCTTAAAAACCTAATATGAATAGGTTATACGAGCAATTTGATAAATAAATAAACTATGACCTCTTTGCGAACGGGGTAGAAATGACAGGAAGCTGTTACACGACTATTCACTATTGTGATGAATTATCATTAAATTGAAGTAGATACAAGGTATGTAAAAAATTGGTGATTACTCGTACTAATCTGGGAATGATTTATTGATTTATTTATTTATAAATAAATACGGGTCGAGCCTAATACAAAGTGGGGAAGTATAGAATAAAACAAGTAGAAATAATGTATAGCAAAGGAAAGATAGATGTGATGGATTCATGGAGTCGTGGGGGGGGGGGGGGTGTAGGCCAATTTTGAGCAGGAGAAGGGGCGCGTCCAGATCCAAAGGCCGTGAGAGCTCCAGCCGATCACTCAGCCCCACATGATCGAGCTCATCCCATAGAACATGAAGTTTGAGTGCCAAAAAGTGTAGGAAGACTCGATGCACTCACTCCAGTCGGTCGGCATGGCATTGTGCACTGTACAGCACTATTGTGGGTATGAACCCACGATAATTAAATGAAGAAAAGAACGGTGAGGAATGAAGAACTAGAACAAATTGTTGAAGTTAGATCACCGGAATATATTTGCTACTGACAAGTAAAAATAAAAATGAATTACGAATAGGTACACTACTGCTGTACTTAACAAATAAACGGAAATAAAGAAACTAAAGTAACTGGGTTTGTAAGAAAATAAATATTGCCTCTGAATTGAACGGGATAGTGAGGTTAGAGCGAAAACGTGGAGGTTTGTGGGTATGGTTTTTGAAGGGGGAAAAATGGTTTTGGCTTATCTGGCCGGGGTGTTCGAGATCGGGAGGCGGCAGACTTTTTGGTAGAGCACTGAGGAGGTACGTCCAGAAGAATGATGAAGTCCTGAAGACCAGAGAACTGCTGGGAAGGCAAAAAAATGTAGATATTAGTGGTAGTCGGGTAGGCAACATGCGGTAAGCAGCATACCAGAATTGCTACGTACCCCAAGGAGTAGATTTTCCGAGGGAGTAGATTGTACGACGACGGGTAGATTGTCCAAAGGAATCGACGTGAACTGTTGGCGGACTTCACTTGACGAGGTATTAAAAACGGTTAGTTGAGCAGTAGTTTTTCACAAATTTGTAATATGAGAGGTACGAGACGGAGCAGAACGAATTGAAGAATTAAAATTCGCCACACGTTTCACTGATATGATAAGGCCGTGAACATTTGGATCGGCCGTCGGGAGCGCTAGTTGCAGCCCGCATCCACCGAGAACGCTGTACCTACGGGATTAATTTACGTTATAATTGGTAGAAGGGGCTTCAAACCACGGACGAGAACTCCATGATTGGAGGAAGCACGAGGGCCTTATAAAGGGTGATGATGGCAGGTAAGCAGTCAAACTCACGGGCACAGCGCTTCAAAAAGCCGAGAGCACGAGATGCTCGCGCAGCAACGTGGTCGTTGAAGGTGAGTTGAGGATCCAAAAGGTTACCAAATACTCATGATGATGAGGCGACAGGATGCGTGCAAAGGACATTGTGGAGCACTTTGATGGGTTCACCCCAAGGCCATTCTTGGACGCCACGCCAGCAAACGGATTAGGCCCTCCTGAAGAAGTTGGCAGTCAGACAGAGATTCAATACGTCGATATAATTTGAGGTCATCGGCAAAGATCTCAAAGTCGACATTTGAAAGAACTGACGCGACGCCGTTCATTACAAGGAGGAAGGGTAGTGGACCCAGATGATGAAAAATCTGGGGAACAAGGTGCTTATTGCCAGATCCGAAGTGATCATAATATCCAATATCAATGAACATAAGTACTCAGTATATGTATGATTGCATTATCCAGAGGCTACAACTTGCTGAATAGAACGGACACCACAGTATATTCACCTACTCACGGGCTTATCCAGTGTAATCAACTCGCTCTATTTATACTGTGATGTTCTGTATTTAGATTTATCGTATTTCCTCGGGTCCGCGTGGACGTGTAAAACCGTTCCAGTCATCCAAGGGCTTAACGCGGTTGGGTGCCCCCTCAGGACAGGAGCTCTGCGTGTAAACTGACATTTTCCACGCTGTCTTGGGCGAAAAATTAAAACGTTGAAAAATTGCCGCGATGACATCCGTCAAAACGTCAAGGTTTCCCTCTGTCGGGTGGGAGAAAAGGGAACGCAGGAAGAGGAATAAAAAAGGTTGGGGGAAGAAAACCTCCCTGTGACGTAAGTTCGAATAAAACCGATTAATCACGTCAGTGAAACGACATTGAAGACATCTTCAAAAGAGCAAGAACTTCCGAGTTTCCTCACCCGCGATCCCTTATTGCAGACTTTAAGTACTAAAGAAGCTCCATATAATGACGGCATCAATCTCGAGACAAAAGCCAAGAGTTACCCCTCGGCTTATCTTAATCCTCTAAAAGCCACGAATATTTAGGTGGGCGCTTAGTCTTCTAGCACAATGGGGCGCGTAAGGTCGCTGAAGTTAACGTGAGGCAGGTGTAAAGAGGTTAATTTAAAGAACGGTCTGACCAACTGATTTCAACTGATGGCCTAACAAGGATTCTTTATTTATTATTCAACCCGAGCTAGGTAATCCGTGCGTTGCTGAAGTTCTGAAGTTAGATGGTAAAACGTGCAGTCCCAAAAAATTATGTTTTACACATATTGACTAATGGTAGGGGTAATATAATATAATATAATATAATATATTATGTTTTACACATATTGACTAAAGGTAGGGGTAATATAATATATTATATATAATAATATTATAATGAATGATTCGACAAGGCAATTTCAAACTGCTAGATGCAGGTGAAAATGTGATCGGGCTAGGGTACTAATTTCAATTCTGCTAAGTTTGGTGGTGACGAAGGAGAAGTGACTGGAACGAAGACAAAGTCGACGCGTGCGTGGGCTATAAGATCATTCAGGTGTGTTGGCGCTCCCTTCCCAGCTTCCTTGTCCCCACTCCCTTCCAGGTAAAATCCTCATGTATACTGCGTTCGAATTTGGAAACACGCATGTCATCCGTTTGGTAGATTCCCTCGACATTGCGAGTTACTGATAGAGATTTCAATACTAGTCACTGCTAGTTGATATTTGGCTGTTATTTGATATCGCGTTATGTTGGATAGAAATGGGACTGTTTGGCTCAATAATCAAGTTCCCCGGTCCCATAAATTCATCTCATAGATGCATGTTATTGAGCATGAAATAATCTCGTAGTCACTCACGGGGATGTATGTAAGTGTTGTGTTGTACGCTCATACAGATTCGTTAACCCTTCCAAGCTCGGCAATAATGCTCCTTCATGGAAAGAGGATCCCTCGGGGAGGGGGGTGGGTCTACTGTCACATTCCTCTCTACATTTTGAGTGGAGAGTCTGTGAACTTGTTACGGTATACAAAACAGTAACTTGTAAACCCGTCGAGGAAAAAGTTGCAGCGTTCTTCATCTACCTGTGCACATCTTGTAAGATTGAGTCAACTAATTTTCCTAAACTAACTCAATAAAATTCTCTGTTCTGAATAACTTCTAATTTACTACTCCATCGTATAAGGTGGCTGCATACATTATCGACATAATGAAGTCTATCAAAAAGTTGTAAACTTCTGAGAGGGACTTTAAAATCAGCATGATGAGCAGCAAAAAAGTGACTATGAACACAGCGATGCACATCCCCTTCATAATGAGGTGGCTGTAAAATTGTCCGCGGCTCCGTCGGTTTTCGTACCGGAACAACGCCCCATCTGTTGAATAGACCATTAGTATTATTGGATAGTTGTTATTGAATAAGAAATCCAAAATATTTTAATAATTCATCAACATACTCTATCAAAGTTGTTAAGCAGCGCTACTAAAATATCCCATTCTCCCAAGAGTATCTCAGGCTTATCAAGTTCATTCCAACTTGCCGTCACGACAGATTTATCGTTCTTTTGGCCATTAGTTAGCTGTTTCAAAGATGAGCGTATCGTAATGGCTGTCACTTTATTCAAAATCCGATCGTTAATTTCAGCTCAAAACTCAAACATAGGAAATCAATGTTACCGTTGAGAAGTAGGAAATTACAGAACTTTTTTTTTTAGAGGCAAACGCCTGACAGAGGTAGTTACCTATTAACGTTTACCTATAAATCCTTGTCGAAAAATTAATTATGAACGCAATGTCAGTAATCTCCTCTACTGATTTGCATATTGTTGAGTTTCGTCGAGATTTTAATCGAGCATCACTGAGAAACATTCATCCAAACACGTACCAGGTTAAATTTTGTTGAAAAGAAAAGCGTGAAGTTGCCGTCGCAACATCGTCGAAATTGGGTTTTACCAAGGTGGAGCAACACAAATGTTTTACTCAATTTACTACCTTATGAAGTTCCACGACGTCCTTACTACCGAAGTGCGTTCCCCAATACAGCAGTTGTAATCACTACCAATATGTGCAAACGACCGGGTCGATGACTCCCTCGGGTAGTCATGTAGTTTATTTAAAAAAAAAAAAAAATGAGTACAGATTTTCGTATCTTTACCCCATTACTTTTCTTCATAACATAAGGCATGAGTACACCCCGTGAGTTTGCAGGGCAACGAAGTTATATAGAAATAAACCTAAATCGAAGAACGTGTGCGGCTTAAACATGTGGGCTTTCCACCGTGATTCAATTCTGAACTTCCTGCCCACTGACTTTCTCCCTGATTAGTTCCTGAGATAGCGAGCAGGAAAAAATGAGGCTGAAAGGGGAGGAAGATGAAAGTTGTTGAAGGAAAAGATAACTAGATCAATCTTGCTCACCTTCGATATCATCAACAAAGTGAGGCGTCTCGGCCAACTCGTAACTTGCGTATTGACGGGGTACAGCTACGAGGCTCATTATGTTAGAAAAAGTAAAAGCACTTATTTTCTCATCCCTTCTTCGGGAAAATGCTTGGACTGCTACATAAATCTTCACTCAGGATTTTTTCTGTGATATACGAAAAACTCAATGCAAATATCGTAATTATCCAAGGATTAGCGTCACTATCCGTGGATGTACAATGGCCTTGTTTCATAACTACTAGGTTTGAAAAATACCTGGAGAGGCTTTGGGTTGTTAAAATTAACGATTGTACGTAGGTAGGCTTAATGATAACGAGTAGGAAAGTTGGAAATATGATCTTGATAAGTGAAAAACTACCGTATACAGAAACTATAGTTTTCTGTATCTTTGTCTATACAGAAAATTATGAACCATAATTCTTATATTATAAGAATTTGCAGCGTTTTTACAAACCAACTTTTGAAACTAACAAAGAGAAAAATCGTTTTCTTATCGAAATCTGTTGGTTTAAGATTCAAGATACCTAGAATTTCACAGAACGATTTTTTTTTCTATTTATGGTCTATACAAAATAATTGGAGTAACTAGTTTCGGGAATGCAATGGCCCCTCCATCACTACGGTCACCACATCAGTCCAGCAACACCGCTACGACCCGTTCACAGAACTCTTGCAGATCTCAGCTTAGCACCGTAGTATAGTAGGGTTTTCTGTGCTTAGCACTTGAGCTGTGTCTATTCTCAACGATCCGTTCCATCGACCCGGAGAACCTACGCTCTTCACTTTTGCCATTGTCAAATACTCAAATGAATTCAAAAACTCAATTCAACTTAATTATCTATTGTTCTAGTAATTAGAACAATCGATAATTAGGTAAGTTGAATAAAGTTTTTGAGTACGTTCGTTATGCAGTCTAAATTTGATGATTTAACTGCATAACGAACATATACCTATGTAAAAATATGAATTTAATCAGAATCTTCGTTAGCCCGTAAATTGGGTTAAGTAAAATATTGTGTATTCGTTCAAGATGGTGATCAGAACTAAGAAGGGGGAGAAGGAGGAGTCGGTAAATAGCTCAGTGATGGTTTCTTCAATGTAACAATTTAATCGCAAACTGTTATTAATTAATAATTATCATAAATGAAATAATAAACCTATGTGGACGAATTTGCTGTTATTTTCCATTGATGTTCTGTTCCTTCGTATGTACTCGTATTTTTGAGGAGGGAGCAAACATTTTCCTTATTGGTCATTTTTAAGGGATCATTATTGAAAAATTTCATATTATTATTAATAAATAATAATTATGATAAAATGAAAAATCCTTCGGTCCATCGCGGACAGCCCTTTGGTTGAAATTGAATTGGGAGTGATTAATTGTTTCACTGTCATTGCTTGTGAGTACTCCGACAGCTGCTGTAGTCTAGATTCCACTCGGGGGTTTTTTTTATCTTCACAAACAGTCAATTTTTAATTCTTTACGTTTGGAGTTCTATTCAATCAGGTTTCAGTTGTTTGTTTTTTGTTATCAACTCCTGCCGGAAAAGGACGATTTGTGCAACTCGGGAATCTCCCTGAATTTGTTGACATCGATTGTAGTGTGAGACATACGGACTGGGTTCAAAGAGGATTGAGAGGATCAGCAGGCTCTAGTGAGACAAACGGCGATCAATGTCATGCGGCTTGCTGGGGCGGAAACACTTGATGCACTTTGTAACAGGAAACCAAGGACCGAAACCGTATTATGATTCTTCCTGTGGCAATTTTCCTCTTATTTCCAAATTGTGAGTATCAAGTGTAAATTATGAAGTTTATGTAGCTACTTGTTATGTAGTTTGTAAGAGTTCGGAACAAAGTAGTATGTTGCGACAGGTGGTCCTGTCTAACTCCACCCTTTCATAGAATGTTCAAAAAGAGATTACTGACCTTCCTAGCGATGAGGAGCCTGACAACTTCGACAGACATCTGAAGGGAATATAAAAGGACGTCATTTACCCTTCTGAGGCCCTCGTTTGGCGCTCTCAAGTATGAACCACAAACAGGAGAACAAATCAACAAATTCCTCTTTCATCATAATATATCATATCATGAAGTTATATAGTTTCAAATCAAGAGCATTATTTTACACACCTAGCAGTAAGTGAACAGAACAACGTTGCTGGTAGGTACTGGAAAACTGTGAAAGTGACCATCATTATAATATACATAATTATTATAAATATTATTTAGAGAAGGCCTTGAATTACAACATTCTGTTCAGCTCCTTAATTGTCTAGCATACCAACCTACAGTCGCAACCATTATTAATTTACCATATAGTGCTCATTATAGAATTTCAATATCATTAATGAAATTAATTAGAAATTTTCTTGGAACGGTTTTAATAATATCGTAATAACAACTCAATGCGAATCACAAATATCGAGTGACATACGTTACAACCATTAAATACCTATATATTAATTTCAACTTGATAAGTTGAAACATAGTGTTCCCCAGAAACCTTTGACCACTCGACTTCTCTTCGGTCACATGGGTTGCAGACGCGACTCAAATGAACAGTGAGCCATAAACGGCATGGTCTGTCTACTGAATAATAGACCCAGTGTGGATACATAATTTTATAGCAACCTAACAGGTCTTGCATAACAATTATTATACTAGGAAGTATGTTTTCTCACACAAATCCTGTTTTATAACGGTGGCATATATGCAACCCTTGCAGGCGCTGTTGTGGTGGTTTCATATCGAGACATTGGATTGTTCGTAGTGACGTCGAAAAATAATTACACCATTGATGTTTGCTCTCCACTTCGGCTTTTCCCACTTGATCACTAATAACATTAGGACAAGGACATTAGGTCAGATCAGTGTTGTCCTATGGAGCGCAGGTTTGGGGTATAAAACGGTATCATGGTGCTGGACAGCTCCTGATGCACTTTTTCAAGCTTGTTCTCAGCCTCCATATCAACTCCACTATATCCACCTAGAAACTCTTCACGCTCACGCTTCATATTAGATAATATCCTTGAACCATTAAACGCCACTGTTGACAACCTCCTTTGCAACCATGTGCGGCAGTATAGTACTAAGCATCCGTGAGAGAATCTTCTTAACATAAATATCTCTCACGGATGCTTAGTACTATACTGCCGCACATGGTTGCAAAGGAGGTTGTCAACAGTGGCGTTTAATGGTTCAAGGACCTCAAGAGTTTGGCTCAAGAGTGTTCATTTGACGGAGACCCGGGTGACACGAAGGTTTGGAGAGCGCAGCCAGAGAAGCTGATTGCTGTTATTCAGAAGGCACACCGTGTGGACATGGCGGCTCGGGCTCTCTCGTCTAGCAACCCCTTCTACCTTGATCTGGACCATAGCGTCAATTTTGTGAGAATGGTGAACAAGTCGCAAAGGCACCCTACTAATGTGCTGTACTGGATTGCCAAACTCAGAGGCTCACTCATGACTTTGAATCACAGGCCTCACATTGCTGAAAACTCCAGATATGAAATTTGCACACTGTGCAATCGCCCAATGTGTCTTCGGTGCTTGGTCGCACCGAAGACGTCCATCACTTCCTGGGACCTGTAATGAAAAAATTCAGCGTTCACTATTTGGGGCAGAGGTCACTGACAAGAGGCGAAGTAGTGGAGATGTTGAACCAGGAGCAGCATTGGGCGGTGCTAGCAGGATTCTGTAGGGATATCGTGCCGGTATAGATCTGACTTAATGCAAGAATAGAAAATTTCTGGCGCCAGTAGAAATAATGTGTGTGGGTATTGATCGATCTATCAATTGAATCGGTTGTAGAACTTCGGGTTATAGCTGCTTGCTCATTCTTTCAAGGCATTATATACGAGTTTAGTACTATACTCCTGTCAACCATTTTAGTGTGACAATTGACATCGACAAGGTCGGCCAACGAGGAAAGTTGTTGTTGTCCTGTTGTATTAATATTCGAGAAAATCTTGTTTGGTAAGGTGGAAAGTGGACCTTTTAGATTAAACAGGACGCGTTAGAATAGGAACGACGCTGAGGGGAAGACATCACCAAGCGGGTTTTAATTAAAAAAGATCTACCAACCTTTTTTCCCCTGTCGACGGCGTCACGGCCGGAAGGGTAGCCGCCGCCGAGGGAGGACTGGTTCCGGTTTTGTGCTAACAGTGTTACCTTGGTAGGTAGGTTGAAGGTATTAGATTATACAAGACGTCACCTCAAAGTAAACACCCCCGGATTTCCAAGCTCTGTGCTCCCTGTAGCCCTCTCCTCTTAGGTCTCGTACCCTCTAAATGATATTAACACTCTCGGCTACCTCTCGTGTATCCCGTTTCGCCGCTCTCGGGCAATAACTACTACCTCCTCTCAGACGCCCCTCTATGTAAAACGGACCTGGCGACACGCGGCTATGGAATGCGCCTTTTCAGATTCTTTACACTCCCCGAGTTTCACGTTACATTTTGATATCGTTTTATATTAGGAATTTTTCATCGACCCTTCGCATTTTCCATAATGAGAGGTTATACATACAAGAGCTGAATATTTGCAATATGAAAATGCTCCAACAGTCGGCTTTTCTCGCGACAGTCTGTATTATAACATGCTACAATATATATTGTGCATATCATATAACATCTTGTTTTTCGATGATTAAATCGTATTTCCAATGTCCTTGTGCTGTTAAGACGAGTCGTACTTCAACAGCCTCTACAGTATAATAAAACTGAACTACTGTAGGTATATTATACACTAGCGCAGTTACGCAGCAAACCTCATCTTCCCTTAATGTGCTGCCCGTTGTCCCCAATTTTGAAATGTTTTCTGATTAGAAGTTTGTTCACCAGTAATTAAAAAAAGCGCTCCAGTTGGATGCCTCATGTTTTTTCAACAAACGTTTTATTAATATTTTCTGCTGCGCGAAAAAGAAATTTATCAACGAGGCGCGATATATTATATTATATTATATTATATTATTATATTATATTATTATATTATATTATTATATTATAATATAAATAAGATAACTGGCAATCCGCTCAACAGTATTATACTTTATTAGACCTGTATGTTATGTATGGCACCTTGTTCATATTATATCGTCGCTCCTCTGCCAAAACCACGAAACTTTAAAGCTATCCTCTGCCAAAACCGCGAAACTGCAAAAATTGGAAAATCGGGCGTCGCTTTAAATAGTGACATTGATCAAGTATCTCCTCCAGAAATTTCATCTCTCTAACCCCGCTATAAGGACCTTATAGTGGGGTTAGAGAGATGAAATTTCTGGAGGAGATACTTTATCAATGTCACTATAGCCCAATTTTCACAATATTATAATATCATATTATGACAATTATGTGAACCTGGAAAACCTTCAATATCAGGCTTCCTCATGCGTATTATCGATCTAGTGGGATACCATCCAGCATTATGGTGGTTTGTGAAGCCCACTGAATTCAATAGGGTATCTTCATGAACTAATCAATTAGGGTGCGTTTCAGCCTGATTCACATATGGAGTAGGTGAATGAATCTAAGATTATCAATTTGTTATCCAAAACTTCACTGAAAGGAGTGGGTAAACCGTTTGCTCAACTACCCTATCTCAGCAGGGGTTCCTTCGGAGTGTCGAAGGTGCCGACGCCGTGATTTACTTCCCGTAATGCACAAACAGGTTCGATCCCTACGTCTCTCATCCTCCATTCAACCTTATTATGTCCGAGAAGCTCGGAGCGAATTTATAGTCTATCAGTAGCAGCTTTGTAGGGCCCTCTCTGATCTACCTGGACCTTCCGAAAGCCCTTCTGCTCGCACAAGATTACGTGGCTTTTGGGCTGACCGCCAACCGGTTCATGAGCTTGGATTTATCGTCCCATCTAATACTACTTGTATGTGCACCATAAATATTCGCGGGAAAAAAGTAAGAACAGTGATAGAAAATTGTTTTTCTTTAGAATGAAAAGAAAACTGGATCTTGACTGCGGCAGTTTTAAATGTATTTGAAATATTGTGCTTGGGTGCGCGTTATTCGGTTTAAATTAGCCTCACAGATATTTCGAATATTGTCTATGGAATAATGATATAATTGATGTAAAGGTGCTGAGAAAACTCTCTTAGTATTTGTCACTCTTTATTTTCCCTTCATTGTTTAGCTAACAATCACCTTAAGCTTTTTTCTTGCTTAATCCCCTCTTTTCTCAACTTCAAACCTTTTTTCATTCTTCTCTGTCCTTTATTTCCCGAGACGCAAAATTATCCTTTAATGGTTTATCTCGGGATGGAGTGAAAACAGAATGGCGATGGTATTGAAATAAAAATGGAACAATAGGGTCGGCAGAAGTAAAGCATTGTTCTTGCATCTAAAGGATGGACATTGTTGTTCAACTCGCGCTTTGATAGTGAAGCATAATTAAATACCTCCACACTCCCTTCCTTCGTTGCTGCCACACGCTAGCAGCCTCAGCTGTGTTGCCTATCGCGCCACTGGTACAGCTTACCAAAGGGTTCTATCACAATCCACTTGAACTTATTGTATGCGACCTATTGTATTCCAGACCCTCCTCCTTCCGCCTATAATGATGAACAACTACTTCTCCTTAAACTAGATAATGTAATGGACAGTCCTCCTCTTTGTGAGCGTTAATTGAGATGTTCGAATACAGACGTTTGTTATAGTATTACTTTTCTGGCACAGCCCTCTGAAGCTGGGATGGCAAATTGCAACAAACCCTTTAGAGAAGAAAGGACCAAGGTAAAATCTAATCTGCACAAAAAGAGACATAGGTGTGCGTCCGTCATGTTGAGAAATAGTATACATTGTATATCTTTATGTAATGAAATTTATGAGCATGCATGGCCAATTCACAATTGCAATCGACCCAAGTTTTAGATCTAGTTGAGCGACAATGTTGGATAATGGAATCAAATCGAATCGGTAATCAAATCTCCAGTCAAGCTAGGGATAAAATAGATAGTGTGGGATTGGCATCACTAGTATGTTGGACTAAGCTGGTAGTATTATTCAGCGTCATGTATTGAGTATCATTATTTCAATATTTTAGTTTTGATTTGGGTTTTGATTTTTTTTGCACCCAACCCTGAAATTTTGTACCCGATTAACCGTTCGTTCACAATAATTAGGAGGGCTCAAAGGTAAACCCGGAAAAACATTATCAACATCAACGAGAATCAAATCAAAGATGGTTTCAAGATGAAATATATTTCATATTATGGATTGCCCCGGAATTCAGTTGGAATATTGACGATATCACTGAGGTAGTTACCAACTACCGTCCTACTAGAACGAAAACTCAATATTACTGCATTACCTCTTTAATACAGCAACGATTTCGTTCGGTTATCTGACTTACTTTAACATGGATATTGCGTACAGAACAGTTACCCAGACTAAAAACTAAAAGACTGTGGAGAATGATGAACCGTTATGGAAGAATTCGCTGCCGTTCTTAAAGAATTAAATAATTCAGAATTACATTTCCTAGATATATATTTCCTATCCCGTCCGTCGAAGAAATTAGTCTGTATTTGATACTATACTTCCAAAACCACCCACCCAAGCCGGATTTTTGGTCAATAGGTATTACATCAGTTTAGATTCATCAGATCTGGAGATAGAAGGAGAATAACGGACTTTATTCAATTTTGCAATAGACCAGATCACCATGCGAATAATGCAGTAATTAAAGGTGGGAGCAGAAACTCGAGTTTTTGCGGTTTCTCTAGTTCTGGCTCCTCTGCTTGTTCCATGTGCAGAAGGGATTTTCTGTTAAGCTTTAACTTTAGTAAAAGTTCCTAATGGAGACCTTTTCAGCTCAGTGTCAATATAATTGGTAGCGTTTTTCCATGTGCGGAAGCGTAGAAAAAGGAATATATCTCGCTGTCATTACTTATGTAACAATTATAATCCTACCCAGTTCACCACCCACGTTCTATTCAGCATGTTCTAAAGATCCAGAAGAGTGATTTGGCATGAAAAATAAGCTGTCTCAATGTCTCCCGAAGTGGAAAACAGTCCGCAGAGAAAAATTTCCAAACGATGTGCCGTTGAATGAAGAACAGAGTTCGATAGATCGTGCCATGGTCGATAGCTAGCGGATGGTGGGCCCCGAACAATGGTTCTTGCCCTCGCCCCTGGCAGGTCCTTTTCAATTTCGCACAACTGTATTAACGCGATCTCTCACCATCCTCTTCACACCTCACAATGCCTTCTGCTGCCATCCATCGGAGTCGACGATTCATCTCATCGCCTCTCTCCACAAAGATGTCTCTAAAAGCGGCTCCGCCTATTTGTGCATTCACGTCTGTTCCATTCGTGTTGTTAGCTGTTATTGAGCCGATGACTAATTTATCGATGATGGATGAGTGAGTTGGTTGTTTGGGCCATTTACTAGGAAAAAATTGAATCTTAGTTCGAGTCAAGTGGAAAAAGGAGACACGTTCGACGTTGTTACCAGTTACCGCTCTGTTCGCATGCTTGTCAGAATAACCGAAAAAATATGTGGTACTCGTCTTGGTACAGTGGATACAATAGTTTGTTATCGATCTTGCATCTGTTCTCTTTTTTTGTCAGATGGGTTGACGTTATATTATTGGTTGTTTCATCACCCGCTATTCGCCACGAGAACATCCCCAATGTTTTGCGAACCGGCGTAATCCACTTGGTTCCCTGGATTTGATGGATCTCACAAAGAACGACCGAACTCCTTAAGGTCATAACTAAAAACTATGTGTAGGATGAAGCCCCTGACAAGCCCAATCAATCGAAATCGCCTGTAGGTGCCTAAATTCAATGCGCACGAAATTCAAGATCAAAATCGACCCGACCATACAACGTCTAACGTTGAACTGAACGCCCAGTTATTCTATAGACTGATTCATTATTCATAACTTAATTGGTGATGCTACCCAAATAAAGCATTCACTACCCATTATTGTTACTCGAGAGTTTATAGATTTTTTTCCATCTCCTCTTTTTGGAGGAAGGTATTATTGTTGGAAATGATTAATTAGTATGATGACAAGGGCGTTCTAAATATTGAATATCCTTTCCAAACCTTACATCATTTATATTCCGGGACCCTTTAACCTTCGACAATAGGGGGCTGTCTTGCCGAGTTACATAACTCACCCAAATGGGCTTACTTGAGAACACGCCTCGCCTCGATAGCGTGTGATGATTTCAATACCCGTGTTCTTCGTCGACGTAGGCTTATTTATTACGCTCTTAACTTTCTTCTGAGTTCGTATACAATAAACATTACCATGAAATTTAACTGCACTCGAGGCACACTGGAACGATAAGAAGCTGTCTATAGGAAGCCCGTCATGGTATTGTTGCCCATCCTAGCAACAAAAATACGTAGTTTTTCAAAAATACGTTCACCAGGTATCACCAAGCCGTTTATGAACATAAAACCTTAAAAATCAGTTGAAGTAAAGAAATGCAGTAAGTATTAAATAATTGGCAAACCTAAGATTTTCAATAAAATTTATTTAAAATTTATTAAAATAACATAACAAAATATTTATTTCAACATTAAATCGATGGAACCGTTTCGTTATTTCGTTCTGAGGTTTCATGACTATTTGAAGCAAATTAAAGTGAACGGAAAAAATATTCGTGAAATATCTTTTTCCGTCTTCGAGCAAAGTGAAAGGATCCGATAAAACTTTCTTGAAGTATTGAAGTGAGATAGAAATTCTCAAATCGAAAACGATCGCCATTACGTTCCACTTCGTTTGAGGAATATTTTGGTCTGACTCCTTCACTTCCTCCAAACGTTCCTACTCACCATCCTCGTTTCCTCCGTAAAGTTAGAAGGCCGGAATTTATTACGTTAAGTCAATGGTTGGCAGCTCTTTGCAGACACATTGTCTCTTCCTTTCTCGATGGTCGGTGGATTTAATTTCACCGATGGGGTTTTTTGGGCTTTTGCCGTCTGCTCAGTACGATCCCCACCATCCTAACACTTGTTTAGTTCAGTTCCCTAGCCCTTGAGGCCTTTCCTCGTCTTAATTCTTTTAGTGCCACCCTCCCTGTCACACCATCCTCAACCGACCATTGGGAACATTGTTTTTCCTCACTCTTCCTTGAAAGTTGAAGGAGGCTAAATGCCCCAACATCGTCTACTCTCTCTCTGCCGTAAACAAATTGGATGCCGCCCTATCCAATCTACGGTCTTTTCTGCCCTAATCTCTTTAAAGTTTCACTTCAAGAGGGAAAATATCATTTACTTCAATGTATCTCAATTAAAAACTTTTTCTGCTGGAACTGTGTGGGATGGGAAAGGGACGGAGTGGAAGTTTAGAACGTTCTTGAGACCAAAAGCGCAAAGATGAATCGAATTACTCCGGCAAAATAATATGTCATTCTGCTACTACCTTTTGTCTCCCGTTTCAATTTACGACTTCAATATTTCATACCTCCAGGCTAACTGCCATTTGGCCTAAGCCACCAGTTAGTGATAAGATCGTCAATGTTTTGATTTATTATCATAAATTATTTTATTCACCTCACATTAATTATATTTCTGTGTATCTTTCGTGTTAGATAAATATGCAGTTTATATTTAATTTCATTAATAACATAAATCATTGTTAGGTCGGCCCGTGATTCAGCTTAGCGCAGGTTACCTGCGACCTTGTCCACCATTTGTATGTTCGTTGATACACTTTAGTGAAGCGGCTGACAATTAAATTCTGAAAACTCCTTCACTCTATGCGAACTGTCGCAACATGAATATCCCATACAAGTAATTCATTATGCATTCAAAAGACGTACAATTTTTATCAAATTACCCTCCCGGGTGTGAATTCTACACACCTTTTCAATCAACACTTATGAATAATGAAAGCTGTTACTGGATTTTCATTTATTCGAATCAAAATTAGATTTTCGAATCGAAGTATACGTGGCATAGAATCAATGTACGAGTTCATCAAATGTAGAACGTTGCCGTGATGTTGTATATTATTATCACTTCGTTTTTATAATTATCTTTACAATATTTTCATATCCAAGAGTCTTGTATTACAGTACGTAGGTACTTAGGATTCACTAGTTGGTGTCCACATTAGCTGAAATTATATACCTACTAGTAAACTATTCGGCTCGTTCACTGCCCATTCCTGCTGTACGGGTCTCACACAAGTAGGTACAAGTAGTGTGTAGTCTAATCAGCTAAGTACCAGTTGCACCCACTGACAGTATACGTCTCACGAAGAGCATAACCTGGCTGACCGTATTCCATGGACAACGTGGATAGCTCTATCCTATTAATTGTCTTGTCGACACGCTATTCTACCCCTCGTTCCGTTTGTTCATCCGTTCGATTGATAGTTCCGGCCACTGAAATAAATTCACGGATAATTTAACCGTCTGCATCCTAATAATAACCACATGAGAGTCAGTCCAACTTAGTTGTCTTTCGTGAAAGGATGCACACAAAAAACATACGGTAGACTGCTCGCTCGCTCCTCCAACCACCGGTTTTACTGACTGCTTTAAAGAATTTATAACTGGAAAACAATAATAATTATTTTTGTGCTGACAATGATTGTACTGTCAAATCCATGGAGAATCATACAATCTGCTACAGAAAATATTCCCTTCTCTTCTAACTAATTAGCATTTAGGCCATAAATTTCTGATATACTAAACCATCCAGTTCAGATACAAACCGTGAAATGGGAAGGGACGATGTAGTCCCTCTTTGGGAATTTCAAGACTTCATTTGTAGTGGTTAGCTCATCATTTCCTATTCTATTTCCTTGATAAGGTTAAATGTAAGTTTTATTGTTAATCCCAGTTTATACTAAGTATACCAGTTTATACCAGTTTATACTAAACAAGTCTTGTCTAGTAAAAGTCCATTTCTCTTATCCTCAGTGTTTGTTTAATCATTTTCAATACTCATCATTTGTGTTCAACGGGGAAAATACACCTTTTTCTCAAATTTTGTGGATAGATTTCGCAGTGCTCGTGGGATTATAAATTTACTCCTCTGGCACGAAGAACTCGGAAGCAGGTTGGTGAATGACAATGTGATTCATTTATTCTGCAATATATCCTTCAACAATATTCCGCTTCGGGATATTTTTCTGCAATATTTTGCCGACATTTTTCGCTACAAGGAGTCGGTGGAGCTTATGCGTTTTTCGAGCCTCCTGAATTTTAATATCCCTCCGGCCGTTGACTTACGTCGGGCAAGAGATGAGGCGTTGGGCCGCACAAGGCGGTAGGTATACAAACTTGGATAAAACTGGCTCACGTATTTAAAAAGAGAGTACTTGACACTAGCTGCTGTCTTCCGAAAGTTCCTTCCACCCCTATACACTTTTTGTTAACCTTTTACAGTCAGCACGTATTCCATAGCTCTTTTAGAGAATATTTAATTGAAGAGGAAACGCCTGCATGAAGAAGAGCCACTTGCGGTGTTTTCCGTTTTCCTGCCACATTACTTAACACCTTAAATACATTTTAAACACTATTTCAACAACGAATTCCAGTTTATTCTGAACGAAACTCCTAGTTGTACCATTTCTGTTCCTGTTCAATATCATGGAAGTTGTGAACTTCAATTTCTGATATTTTTGTGTGTCCGGTGTTGAAACAATATGACGGTTGTATTGAAAAAGTACGAAAAATGTGACGATGGGGTTTAAACGCAAAATATGAAGTAAGAATATCACACGCAAATTACCCCGCAACAAAAATTTGAACTTTCTTATAGAATATATCCATGTAGACTATTTAAAGTTGCAACTAAATTTAAATGGCTAGTCACACGAAAATCGTTATGGAATCGTTGAAACTGTGGAAAAATGTTTTATCGGAGGATTTTCTTCAGTAAGCCGCAGATAAAATGCCCAATGAGTTGTGCCACAAAAATTGTAATTTCTCACAAAAACTGACATTCTTTAAAGGGTACACGCTCTTAATGTCTTTTGGCTTTCGGAATTTGTGGATTTTTTTCTAAACTACTGTGTGTTTGGGAATTGGATAGAAGATAATAAACAATTTACCGAGTTAAAACTAACATAGATGCTAGGGGTATTCACAATGATTGTCGGTTCTCACACAACATATTCGGTCGGTAAATATTACATAATATTTCACATCGCCCCGAAAACCTTTGGAGTCCCGTCTTTATTCGAACCTTCCATTTTTCCTCCCCTCCATATCCACCCTTTTCCTATTCCGGCTATTACCGCAACGGTAAATCATTTCTTTCTTTTTCTCTTCCTCCTATACTTACCGGCGGGAGAGAAAGAGTTTCATCTCTAAAGCCGGTAACATCATTCACAGTCGTCTTGGCAGCATCGAGAGTTCCATAAATTCAACAATTAATCAACGATAGATTTCAGTCGGCTCTGTCTTGGTGGAATTGAACAGCTGGGTCTTCACCCATCATAAAAACTTGGTTTATAATTATAAATAATAAAACTTTGGAATCTACTAAGAAAAAAATGTCCCCCGTAAAATCCAAAATTGCCTACGAACAAATATCCGAAATTACTTTTCGGCGTTACTGAGGAACGTCTTTCAGAATAAGAAGTATCCGCTCTTTAGATTGGCCTAAAGTTTTAGCGTTTATGTTGATCTCACTCTATACCCCTTTTCTTGTAATAGGAATAATTTACCTAGGGTAATCATTTAATAGTAATAATAATTTAATTTATAATTTTTATAAGAATCCGATGCCTAGAGGGTTTCGGGTTTATAGGGAAGCCGAAATATAAAACTCTTAACAGGATCGACCAATTGAAAGAGTACTTAATAGTCATCTTGAGAGATAGTAATATATAAATATAATATATTATATAAATACAATATACTCGTAATAATATTTGTTATGCGAAGTAAAATACTAATAATTTCACGTAGTACCACAGGTTATTTATCAGACAAATAAAATGCAGAAGTACGTTGAAGCATGTAGACGAGAGCCCATTCCAACTGCCAAACCCATTGTTGGGATTGTCGGAACGAAGGGGGCTTTCCTTATATAGGTAATATATTAGAGCATATTATGCTATAAACCAGTAAGCGAAATGTAAATTCATTACGGACTTTCATCCGTACAGACTATCATACTGCTCATCAAAAATACCTTGTTTAATTCTTGGAAAAACCTTTGCTCCTCACTATCTTTTTCGAGTACATTTTCATTGACTCACTCTGAGTAATTGTATTGCCCGTCTGCACTACCCTATGATCCACTGAAGTGCGTCTGCGACTACTCAGTGTAAAAGATCCATACAAACTCCATATCATGACAAAGATCATATCAAGACTCGATATGATACCCTAAGATTAAACAACAAATAATTTAAAAAAAAACGACTACAGCCCTAAAACCAATCACTGTGCATCATGGGCGTAGCCAGACAACCTACAAAATGATTCGCTAATTACAGCCTGAGTAGGATAGCTATCTAGTGACAACATAAGTGTGGACCTTGGAGAAAGACCAATAGATTCTGATCCAGTCCATGAGATCGTCTGAGGTGAAATAGCCTTGTCAACTCCAGCGTGTAAATAATAACTCCTTAGGGGCTCAGTAGTAGCATCAAGTGCGTGTTGAACATAGCGTGCACATCAACTGCACGCGATTCCTTCTGAATTGCTGCCCATATTCACCCAGTACCTGCTACCCCTGGGAAAATGTGTTGTCTATTATGTCTTCGGTTCGTTCTAAATACTAAATTACCGCAGTATAATACGTGCTAAATAAATTACCAGAGTATATTATTTTAGGGTGTCAGGCAGATTGGAATTTAGATTTGAATTTAGACAATTTAGATTGGAATATATAATATGATAATGGAGTATCCATCCTTTTTTTGTTATTTGTTTGAACAATAGGGCCTTTTGAGACGAATCTGCTCATGAAAAATCCAATATGGCCAAAGATCAGAAGCGATACTGACATCAAAAATAAGTCATATTGCTCGATACTGATATATTCACAAGTTACAATTACAGTTCTTTTGATTATTATCGGAGCCTAAGGTCAGTGACCTGACCAGGCTCGTTTCTCTCCCGGCTCAGCTTGCGGGTGCGTTCGTTTGGTAATGCATTTTAGTTTATAATTCCTAACTAAATTAAATATGCATAAGAGCTATGCTTTTGCACGTATAATATGCAACTTACTTCCAAGGCTTACTTAATAGGCTTACTTCCATGGCACTCGCCGAATTTGTGGGTATTACTATTTGTTCAAGAATGTTTCGCGAGGCCAAGTGGCTTACAATAAAATTGAAGCCAATCAATAGCACATCAATTTCTTTCAGGAACGAGAAAACGAGGGACGAGGGCATATACCGATACCGACCTGGCAACAACCCGATTTAATCTCTCTGTTTCCGAAGCGAGTTGGGTCAGTGGGAATCAGATCCTCATCGTTTAAACCCTAAAACCGTCCTATGTAGCGAGACACATCATAACTCTATTAGTCCCACGTCCCTTCTTCCCTTATCCCGACAAACCCCTCTCATCCCACTCGTTTTTAGAGGATTATGCCCTACGACCCCCAGCACCGACGCGGCTTTACCTCTTGGGCACATTCGTTTCTCCTTTAACCTGAGGGATGCGGCCCATAGATAAGCCACTTGACAAAATTACGAAAACGATTATTCTAAGAGATTAAACTTTCTCTTTTTCGCCTGGAGGGGTTTTTCGTATCCTGGATTTGGAAACTAGGTATGATGTTGATAATGTAATATATTATCAGTTGTTCAAAACAAATGATTCATTGAAAATCAAGTGAGTTTGGATTATATGTGTTTTCCTTGTAGAAAACTCTGCAAATTCTTGACACAACGGTTCATTATCTTCTTTGTACAGATCACCCTTCTGTCTATTTCACTAGGTCTAAATGTCTAGATCCTAAATGTTAGATTAATTATTATTATAAATTATCACTAATTATTAACAATTTTATCAAGTACCTAGTGAAAATTATTATAATTTATTGTTAGGTATTAATAATTCGTATTTATTAATAATAATAATTATTATTAATTATGATTAATTAATACGATAAAATTCTGGGGTTTTTAATACTACGTCGGTAATAACTTTTCTATAAAAGAAGTACCTAACAACAAACATTCGAAATTACCTTCATTTCCGTAGCACGAAACGCACCTCAGAACAACAAACTCGACATCACTTAAGCCATATGATGTTCCAAAGAGCTTGTTAGTATGAAAATGGACCTGTATTTCAACAGTTTGAGTCACGATCGTGTTGTGAGGCACAATCTTTGAGCCGTCATTGTGAACGAACGGCTGGTGGTACAAAGCTGCGGATGGTCTTAAAAAATTCTACGGAACAAACTCTATCTAAATATGAAATAAAAAACATACCGTTCTATATGAATATTTCGAGATATGAGATTTTCAAATTTTCAAAATTCGTTTTGAACCCCTTCCCCTTGACCTAGGGTTATGAAAAGTTTCGAGGATCATTGTGGGGCTGGTCCAAACCCAGAAACCAAATTTCGTAATTTTAGCTCAACGTTAACTGGGCAAAGTGGCGCGGACGGCGTACGGCGGACGGACGGATTTTTTTTTATTCGATTTTCTGAATCTACGTATCTTGAAACGTAAACCAACAAATTTTGAGGGGGGGTTAAAAATTTTTTTTCTTTGGGCGATTCCAATGGTTCATTATCGAAGATAATAAACCAAAATACAATAGATTGGTGAAAGACTGAATTTTTAAGTTTAGTTGCTGTATACATATTAATTATTTATTTAAGTTTAACAATGGCTGTATAATACTCTTAATGCCCAATAAAAAAAAGACTGAATTTAAATCAGATCAATACTACTAAATCAGTGTTAAGTTTATCGGATAATCAGCATCCGTAGGCACATCACCCTCAGCTCCACCAATGGATCTATCTGACTCCTGAATGGCACTCATTTACAATACTGAAACATCCATCGGCTTTTATTGGTTCCCCTTTGCTACATGCTTCAGTATGGTGGTATGGCGACGTTTTACAGTTTGTAGGTACAGTCACAATCAAATGAGTACCTATTTCTATTGTAAATAAATGAGTATTCTGTGAGTAGTTCATATAAGTTCCATAAAAAAAGTATCAGAGAGCATCTTCATATGCATGTTCTATGTCATTCGAATTATTCGTTCAACAGCGATCGTGGCCCTCTTGATGTTCGGTCCTTGATACTCAATTTCGAATTTAAAAACACAGTTTCAAGACTAGACATGTCATCTGTGTGGAACGGGTGGATCACAAAACAGTAAAACGTTCAAGTCATACATCTGATCTATTGGGAACTTCGAAATGCAGGCTCAACCGAACGCTACTGGTAGCACCAGTGTAATTAGGTACTCGACGAACATCAAAAACCGACGAACTTCAAAAATCGACTCACAGTTGTATGCTTTATACAGAAGTATTTTATTCACCTCATGAGCTCACTTATAACTTATATTGTAACTCAAGTATTTGAAGAAATAGGAAAAGGATGATAACGGGGAGTAATCAGGTGATTTCAAATACTCATTCAACAGATGAAAGTTCAAAGGTAAAAGTGGGGATGGTACTACTGTAAAGATAGCGGATCGATAATCTTCTAAGAAATGAGTGTGCAGCACTAAGGAAAAAACGGAACGAGAATCTGACCGGTTTTCTTTCTTTTACTTCCTCTGCGTTCACTGAAAGGAAGCAATATCGATGAGTTGATTGGTTTCAGGCAGTGCAAATATCGAAGTAACTATATAATCTTTTTGTTTTTGGGCGAAGCGGGAAAAAGAAACGACGCTGGAGGGTGGAAACGTGTAAAATTACGCTGTGAAGTAGGTCAACTGGATATTGGTAGTCATACCTCAAATAGGTAGGACGAGCACAGGGAAATCTTGAGATAGCGATTTAAACAATGATAACACAAAAAATAAATACTTTCAAGGTTAATTTTTAATCAGTTGTTCAGATAATAATTCTAAAGGTACTTACAGTGAATTTTTTTAATACAGTTTAACCGAACCCGGCATTTTCAGTAACAACATACAGAAATCAATGATATTACTCCAATGTGACTTACAGGCGTGTTTCAGGCGGTATAGAACATCTCTATCTGGAATCCTGGTATGTATGTCTTGTCCGTATCAATTCCAGAAACATGTAATTGCTTTTTGCACTGAGTCGATATTAATCAAAAAACGGTGGGTACAGCTTTCGTACAAGTACGCAACCAAGAGGGACATTTTATGTCATTGCGCCCCCTCCCACACCCATACCACATACCACGTACCTCGTACTTCAATAATATGGTGAACTTCATAAATACCTGTGTGTAAACAATTATTTAAACAATCACGCTCATACCGCAGCTTGTCGGCCACGCCCTCCGCAGTGGTTAACGTAATATGGTTAGGTAAATCGAGAGCTGGTTGGCGGTACATATTGTTTGAGTTCACAGCAATGACTTTCCAGGTTGTTGGTGCTACTCTATTAACTTCGTATACAGAGCAGGACGAGGTGGAAAAAAAGAGAGTTGCCGCACCACTTCACTTTTACTAAGTTAACCAAATCAATGGCTGAATGTGAGTGAGTTTGCACAACTTCCTGTGTTTATATAGGGTGGTATTAGTTAAGTTTGACTGATAGGTACCTTTGGCAACGTGGAAATCTCTCTCCCATTTTCTAACTATAATTTCCGATATTTATCACCGAAATAGACCTCATGTAAAGGTGATGTTGAATCTTCCGAATAAAATGGTTTCAGATGATGAAAAAAGTAACGTAATGGAAAAAAGCGGGTATTACGATTTTTTATGACCACACGACGCAGAATATAAAAAACATAGCGATGCGATTGTTGAACTTCTAATTTATAAAAGAAGCTCTCAACTACCCGATTTAAATGAAAAACGTACCCGAGCAATTGGAGATTATTTTTGTTACTGTGAAGTAGAATGGATATTTCTATTGTTAGAACGATCGATGATTCATTTGATGCTCCGAAAAAGTAGATTTATTGCGAAGATGATATCGGGAAAAAAGTTTGGAACTCATTCATAAAAATTTCTTTCATTCCAATGAATAATAAGAAAACATAATAAGAAAACTTCTTTTCAGTGCGAGTTTAAGCAACCATTCACAATAATTCTTTTATTCCCGAAGAAATGGGAGGATCGGCTTTTAGGGGCTGCAAGAGCGCGAAAAGTTTCCGAAAAAAACCGTAAAAAGGTGGACGGTGGCGTTCAAGCCGGAATGTTCGGGAATGGAAGAGGAGGGGAGTATTTTCTGCCTGTCAAAGCTTTTTAGTGGTAATAACGCCCAGCGACAAAAAATATGAGGGTTACAACCTACCTAGCCATCTAACATCCGTTTTCTTCTTCTCTCTTTCCCATGGCTGAAGGCTCTTTGACTAGTTGGGTGCTGCACTGTTGGTTACCTCTGAAACGGAGTGTGAAAGGGCCGTCGGGCTGTATGATATATCCAGTGACTTTGATTTAGGAAATAGGAGTTTTTTGTTCAATTGGGTTTTTGTGGGAGTTTCAAGTCGGAGAGGAAGTCATATGGAAAACGCTCTGATGACCTTACTCACATTCAAATAGTCTGTTTTTGAAGTGCAATACATTCGTAAGTAATTACAAGAGAAATCCACAACATTACAGTTATTATGTATTAGTATAGATTTTTTCCCCTATATTTCATCTTCAATCATAGTTTTATCGACGTTGGGAGTCCAAGAGAAGTTTGGTATAATGAGTCCGTAAGGTGCTTCTGTTCTCCTAATGTCAACTCTTGAGTCCTCATTGTGACCTAAATTCGTTACATCACCAGAGACACCTTTTAGCATCCAAGTCTAAATTAATTTTCTTAATTGGAGGTCGGGATAATCCTTCCAGAAGTGGATTATCAATTACCATTACTTAGCATCCATTGCAGGCAGCGGGAAAGGCGTGGAAAAGGGTGGCTCACTCTTTTCTACGTTCCTTCCTCGGAAATGGCTGTCTCCCTATTTTCTCCGACCGTTTATTCATGTCCCTTATTTAGCTGCGGCTTGATGATTACTCGCTTTAGCATAATTGTCTTTTCGGAATACTCGACTTTTCACGAAAGTCAAAATTTATTATTCAACAACAACATGGTCGAGGAAAAGAACTAACTACATTATACGCACCTACTAGCTCGTTGATAGCATCTTAATGTCTTTGTGGTGTAGATTACGAGGTTAACCGGTGATTTACTCTCTCATTATAATAGTGTAAACCAATAGTGCCTCATACTTTTCTTCCTGGGTGTTTTCATACTAAGTGGATGACAAAGCGAGTTTATTTGTCATCTTCCTCCCTGTATTTAATACAGCTTATTTTCAGATTTACGATGTTAATGGTGCCCTCAAAAGTCATATGCCGCACGGATATAGGTCGGTATTCCATTAATATTCGTATCATAATATGACAAAGTTCAAATGTCCACGAAAAATCTCTCTTAGCAATCGAAAGGCTAAGTTTGTAGATGGGCAGAATTGGGCCACTCTAAGGGGGATTTTGGGGAATTTTAAGGGGTAAATCACCCATAAATTCAACAAATGAAACAGTCTGACGAGTGACACCTTATTGTAAAGGTTTTTAAGGCTGAACACGATGGCGAATTCAGAATTCAGGATTGCGATACCTTATTCCGTTCTCAAACTGGAGCACTTTGAAGATGAAGAAACGTGGTTTTTACTTGAGATGTTCTTCACTGTTCTAATCTGATAACGGAATGAGGTATCGCAATTCCAACTCCACCATCGTGATCCGCGTTGAAAAATCTATAAACTGAGATGTTACTTGGCAAAAAACGGGGACAAAATATGTTATAAAACCAGTAAAATGGAGATATTTTACAATAAACCATTTATTTCTTCAAAAATTTGCTCTTATAGCCATCGTAGATTTTTCTGTATACCATTAATTTGGGTTTCGGTTGATATCAAATTTCCATCCTGTCGAATATTCCGCGGGAATTTTGACTTCATTCTTCACTGGACTTTATATTAAACACGGATATCGATATCAGGTGTAAAATTTATACCATTTAATTTATATACATTTAAGTCGACCTCTTCCACATTGGTGAGTGGTCCAAATCGTACTTTTGTAAGCATCCAAACTTGATAAAAATTTTATTTAATAGACTTCAATTTTATTTAATTGACTTCAACCTCCTTATGAAGATACTCCTAATGAAGACACTTTGAAATAGGGTTCAACGCAAGACCTCATGATATCTAAATAATCAAATCGTTTCACATTTCCTGATCATACTTGGCCAAACATTACTTACCTTTTGCGGAACTTACCTAATATCTAATATGTTGGGATTACTCTCGACTGCAAGCTGAAGTTGAAACCCCATGTGAAGAAAATGAAGGATGGACTCAAGTTAAGATTCTGAAAAATGTGCTGGTTGATAGGGAAACACTGAGCTATCAACCCACAATGTTGCTACCAGCAAATTATCAAACCAATCATGACTTACGGGTGCCAATTGAGGGGTTGCACAAAGAAAAGCAACATACAACCTATACAAACGTTTCAAAACAAAGTTCTGCAGTGTATTGTCGAGATACCTAGATATATCTGAACGGCTGATACCCATCGTCACCTACAGATAGATAAATTGGCGAAACTGTAAGAAAACTTGCGATGGAGCACGAACTTCGGCTCCACTAACACCCAAACGTAATCAGCCTAATGGACATCAACGGTGACGTACGGAGACTGAAGAGGACGAAACCAATAGACCTGGTCACTACTCACTGTACAGTGATGTGAAGTGGATATAGGTATCTGTAGACCACACAAAACACTCTAATGTATTATAAAAACGTTGCTAGATGTACATGATAATACAGGAAACACGCGTTTCCTATTTTTTTAAATCTTGCATTCAACTGTGCTATTTTCAATTTTTTCCGACTGGGTTGCACGACAGAAAAGCAACGTACAACTTATACGACGTTTCGGAAAAAATTGAAAATAGCGCAGTTGAATGGCGGATGAAAAAAAATAGAAAACACCTGTATGCACACTTGGCCACATGATGCATTCAAAAATTCTCATTCTGAATAGTTTCGAGTTATTACTCGTAGTACTTGAATGGAAGTTGTCACTTTAGCTACATCAGCAATGCTGTTGTACCGCGACCTCAACGTTTAAATTCAATTTCAAAACCACACATGAGGAGCTAGGTCTCGCTCAGAAGGAAATCGAAGGGGGTCCGACGGGTTGTTCGATTCCCCTTTCATTATGTTGAAAGTGTCTTGTTGGTGGTAGTAGAGGGGTCGGGAGACCGCCTTTGCCGAGTGGGCGAGTTATATATTAAAGGCCATCCGCCCTTTCCCATCACCTGTTGCAAACACTTCAGTCCTTAGACAATTATATCGAATCGAAATAAACGATTTAGCTCTAACTTGATTGCGACATGAAGGAACCGCTTAAATGATTAATATGGTTGAGAACCATTGATACATACTTCACTACAATCAACAAATAAAGTTAGCATTCATAAAAAAAAAATGTCTGATCAACTTTTGGCTGGAATAGCATTTATGTTAAATATTTACAGTTACTTCTCGGATTTGCGAATTTCGAGAAGACGATTCACATTTGAATGAAGTAGTGTAAAATACTCGTAAGCATAACTCATGAATAACTACCTACTCTCCTCGTGATTGGTTCCAACAGAATCAAATCCTTAATACTTGTCCATTTGAAGATATTTCTGTTGGCAGTCAGGCATGTATTTTTATTTACCTGTTTGATAGACAGAATTGAACTGATCCGTCGAGAATGTTCAATAATGCTATATATATTACAACATAATGACGTTTTGAACATATCACCTTCCATTTAGCACCCTTATCTATGGACGTATGGTTATTAAAAGGGTTTGGTATTATGCCAAAGTTGTTGCTGTTGTGTAACACATTCACTTCAATGTTTGTGTGAGTTTAAGGACACTCATCCCCATGGAATAATGTTTGGGGAACGTGTTAGTCCCAAAGAACAATGAAATGTTTACATCAAGTTCAGAATACTTCAATGCGCTTTAGCATGCATATTGCGTAGCCCGTCATTCTCTTAGATAAACTACGAGTACACTCAGTAGCTCGTGTATGATATCGCTTGGTCGTGAGTTGGTTCCCATCAGAGCAAAGTCTGTTGTCGCATACGTGCTCCAGATCTACACCAGTTGCTTCGGGGCCCCCGGGGGAGCGACCGCTCGCGGATGGGAGCTGTTGGAGCAACAAAGGTTTATCTCGAGCTATAGATTAAGTACCCTCCGGGAGCTTACCTCAGCTTAGTCCCGGGGGTGGGAAGCTTTGGGTCTGCTACTAATTGAGGATTAGCGAGGGAGAACGGACTTTGGGAGTCCTGAGTCCGCTGTTTTCCCAGCGACTGTCTTGCTAAGTGCAGGTGGTGAGTAAGCTGGAGAAACGGGGAAAAAAACCTGGGAAGAAAAATGTACAGCATGAGAAAGAAGAAGTTTTGAGTCTGCCGTGGCTAGATGGAGAAACTTTTAAATGGGGTGCAAATGGAAAACTTTCAAGAGACATCCCCATGGGGAATTTTTAAGACACTGTTCAAGTGGGTTAAATTACTTCTAACTCACGTATCGTAACCTCATCTCTACTCGCAATATACAAATACTCCTAGAATAGCATCTTCGGAAACATAGTTCAATATAGTTATGTAGCAAATACCCATTTAGAAAACAGTCCATTGACAACCGACAGAATTTGTTCCAATAGTTTGTGAAGATAGATTACGAATACCATTCCCAACAATTCACGCGACCAACAACAAAGTTCCATGTGGGATAACTCCCGTCGTTTCGCCAGAAAATCAACTACAAATATCGACACTGTTTGGAAAAATGGAACAATCTTAGTTTTTGTAGGAAAATTTCGCCAGCAGGCTGCTAAAACCCAAACCTCATACGGCCTCCTTGATCACACACGCTAGGGAAGTCAAAACGCTCCTTCACACCAAACGACTTGAAGGTGGCAAATAAAGCCTGTTGATACTTGAAAACGTGGTAAGTTGTGCGTACTTCATTCAGATGTTATGTAGGTACACGATGTCAATCCACGTTTAGTTTAGTATTAAATACAAATTTTGTAACAACGAAATGAGCATATACGCAGAACCGATACTTCAAAGGAACAACGTAGATGGTAGTTTAGTGCGCCGGTCCAGGACCGAAATGAAGCGGGTGATATTTTTATTGTGCCCGTCAATTTAGAAAACTTGCGATCGTAAGCACTCCCCGAACTCACGTCGGTATTCCACCCCAAATACGCGCGAAATGGTTTCAATCACTATCAATATCGATACATGTCGTATTCAATCGGATGGTAACACGGGGAAAAAAATGTTCTTCAACTTCCCCTTGTTAACACGCAAAAAACGGCGGATCCCGCCCCCACAAAGCTCCGATTGTGATTGGCATCGGATTTCGTCTTCATTTGTTAGCGACGTGACCCGTCGGGGTTTCTCTCCGGTAAAGTCAGGGGAAAAAAGGCGAAACTGGTCAAACCAATAATGAAAGGGATTGTCAAACATTGATTTGTGACCCTGTGGCTTGGGGGCATGCAGCGCATAGCGCCACGGTGTTTTCCACTGTATCCCATTCTTCCCTCATACATCCATTTTCATTCCCAACTCTGGAATTAACCGTCATCCTGAAATATCGCTGTTGGCTTTTCTGCCTGGAGTCGTTCTTGAACCCCTACTGGATGACAATCATGTCCCAACAGGTAAACGTTTATCCAATACCAAATGCAGGGGGAATAACCATAAACCATAAATAAGCATTTGCGCGTAGTTCGGTGGGTGCTATTGGTAAAGCCTGTGGCGGTCCACTCATTCATTACAGTGTATTCTTGTATACCAAATTTCACGTGCATCCTCTGATATTTCATATTCTTAAGTGCTAATAGAATGTTTTGGTCAATTAGATTTCATTAACGTCATGCCAACCATCAGACAGACACCATGTTTGTTCTGATGAGTTTGAAACGCCTCGGCGATGATGATGAAAAAATTTCAATTATTACAATAATTATAATTATGAATAATTACAATTATTGTGGTGAAGACAGTGAAACGTGTCATATAAAACATTTGATACGTTTCATAATTTTGTATGAATAATCATTTTATGTCGATTATGCTTTTTTTAAATGTCAGTACTTTATCAATAAATCCAGATAATCCAGGGTTAAGTGAATTTGAACGTTATACATTTTTTTCAATTTTCGTCTCAATTCCAAATCCTTTCCACTTCACGCCTAAGTAACCCAAAGCCATTAATAACCTCGGTGGAAATAATAACGGAGGCCAACAAATCATTTAAGAGGCCACCGCCCGTTCCCAAATTCTCGTCTTGGAACCATCCGAAGAGGGAATTTGGTGAAGTAAAGCACCCTACCATAAATTTATTACAGGCTTTGATGTTCAAGTGTCAGCACTTTTCAAGTTCGAGCTAATAACCCTGTCACTCGTGTCGCTCTCCTGCCAGATCTACCGGGCGACTGAGAAGCCAATCTATTTCTGCAAAGAGTTTTCACCCCTTCTGACTTGCCCATGTTTCTCAGGGGAAGTTTATTATTTGAACGTCTCAGTCGCGTTTTGTGAACAGTCTATTTTCAAGGGGCACAAGGAAAAGGAGAGGAATCCAATAAAGTAACTACCGGTAGTTTGGCGGAGTTCGGAGACTTGTGCAAGTTCCTCAGACTATCATTGACATTGAAAGGGAATCAAGTCGATTACTCAGGTTATATACTCGGAATCAGATACCTAACATGGGATACCAGTGTAGTGGTATCCGTGGATAACTAGAATGAATATTTTCTATTATAAGTACGACCGTAAAATGTTTTCAATATCAGAAATATAGAATCACCAGTTATTTGGCACGGCTCTGCCTTGCTTTTGCAAACCTAGCATAAAGCATTGTACCAACGCACAATTGCCTGAACGCAGGAACATTTCTGATTGTATCAATGCTTTTGTAGAAACTTAGCATAACCATATAAACCAAATTGAATCAATATTAAACCTTCGAAGTACAACAAAGCGCGATGAATCCGTAAGCAAAATCAGTAACGAGAGTTTTCAGTAGCTTTGGATTCTGGCAATCGATCTAGATCATTATGGTTGTTCGAAAGGCTTTGAGTGTTATTCACAAGGAAGTGAACGAGGGTTGGGAAAACTGGCCTTCAAAACTTTACATAACAATTTCAAAAAAAATATAGCTACAGTGAAGCTTATAAAAATCTCTCAACAGCTCTGCGGTAAACTTCATCTTCCCTTGCCGCATTCGTGGCCAATGATCCGTCAAAGGTTAACTGGGCCTTTTGTGCCCCAGAAGTAACTTCTGAGTCTCGCTTAGACTCCGCAAAAGAAGTTTTGATCGATATGAGATTGAAGTGGTTTATAGTCAATTCCAAATGACAAATTTATGTTTTTTAATGTAGAACAAAGAAGAAATTATTGCTAGTACTTTGCAAGTAGGTTTGAAGCAAATGAGAAAGGTTTTCTTGTTATGATGCAATAGTTCAGAACAACTGCCTCGAATACTATTTCCAAATTTAATTGATCAACCTCAAGTCTCATTTACGTTTGAACGATTTGCTATTGACTTAGTCCATTTTGATTTTAATATGATTCACTTACATTAAATTACGAGATATTGAGTAAGAAGTGATACTTAGTATGCTATATTGATTACACATTTGGATACATTTAGATTATCACTTATTTGGGACCTTTTATAATAATTATAGCTGATTTCAGCTATGTTTGTATTCATATTATGAATACAGAGACAGCAAAAAATCAGTTATAAATTAATACTCTACTTCATTTGCACATTAGTACAGTTCTGGCGCACTAGCTCAGTGATGGTCTCATGAAATTTCCAAATATATTCTGGATAAAAATCTGGTTTGAGCAAATCCAGAAATTATATTTACTGGCCCAGAATTTAGTTGAAAGCTTTGTTATACTTAATACTAGTCTGTCGAGTTGTGATTGTTTTCATTTCAAGTCAACTAGACTACAAGGATATTCCTGACAGCCTTACCAGCTAATATTGATTCCACTCGTTAATGGAACGTTCCTCACATGGATAGCTAAACATCAAACGCTATTCAAGTCCGACGATCCCTTCAGTGTGAGATAGGCCAGGATTTCTGACCGACCAGATGAAACGGACACAAAAACCTGGTGGCTACCTACTGAATCATCACTAATAACTAGGAGATTATGGGAGGGACACTCCAAAGCCATTCGCCCCATATTGTTTTTGATATTTCACGATGCGAGAGGGGAATCAGGCGGTCTAACGTGGATACCTGGTGATAGTATCTATCGATTTACAACAGCATGATACACATGGTCGGGTCTCTCTCGGCCATACATTACTGACTGACGGGTGTATCGCACGCCCGGGTGTCGCCTAATGTTCAACAATACCCGATTTCCCATCCTTCTCTCATACCTTGCTTCTCTCGGACTGCACTCACGTGCGATCGCAATCGCATCAATATGCGAGTTATACGTATCCCACTACATCATCAGTTATTAGCGTCGGAGCTGGGGTGGCCACAACGGAAATTGAGTGATTGGCCTATTCTCCCAGGAAGGGCGAATAGCTGTTCAAAAAGGGCTTCGTATAAACAATTTTGGTATTTCGAGAAATCCCTGTAAACTCTTCGTCAGTGGTTTATCATTTCGTGTATCGATAATCGTCTTGGATTGATCTCTGTTGCTATATCTTTGATATCCATTAATGTTTATTGAGCAATATATGCGTGTCGGTGACCAATATCCATCAAACGCCGATAACTATTAGAAAGGATGCCCTTAATAAGGATGCTATTGATAGTATCCAATGGTCCGAGAGTGGATTAACCTATGTAAGTTTCATTCAAATCTTCGTTTCGCTCGCGTACCTGCAAACGTTTTTTCTTGTCACTTCGTGGCCGGCAGCCAATTGTAAAGAATACTTGGGAGCTGGTTCAGAGTCTGATTCACGCTTATGTTGCTGATACTTTTTCGGTTCTACTTTCCAGGAGTTATTAAAAATAGTTGAATTAAAATATATTCACATTTCAAATGCGGGAAAAAACTCAGTTCTTCAGTTTCACGTTTTAAATTGCATTCATTTTTTTATCACGATGACAAACCTATGAAGCTCAATATAATATATTATATTATGTATACCTATACATATATAATATTATGTACATAAGAATTTTCCTACTGTCGTTCGATCACTCAATTCACAATTGTGGCCTCCTTTGCTAACTGACAACGTAGTGAGAATGTAAAACTAGCATAAAGGCTGTCCTCCTAACGACATAATATCAATCTGAACGTTTCGGAAAATTCCTTTTTGGACCTCGTTTTTAGTATTCATCAGGTATGTCCCCTCACGGACCAACTCGCGGAGCAAATTGCGGATCAACAGAAGTCGCTTAAAAATTGAAGACTAACCCGAATAATCTATATAAATCTCGTGTGATACGGCTTAAAAAGAATAATTTAATTACTGACTGCTATTCAATTCGACTTCTCTTACGTTCACTCCCCAAACAGAATTCTTGAGTGAATAAATGAATTCAAGGAAAACGTTGATCAAACATTTTGTGAAATCCTCAAGTATTTTTCAACAAAACATCACCAAGTCCTATGATTTTTGCTCTTATTATTCAATACTGACAAGGTGCGATTAATAATAGAAACAAAGTTGATATGGAATGACAATTTGACGTTTACCCCTTCTGCACCTGATTCCACTTTCAGGTTCGGCAATTCGGTTCTTGGGATAGATCTAACTTTTTAAAATTTGAACATTATCCGTGGGGAGGTGTGGACCGTGAATACAGTGTACGTGGCAAGAAGTATTTGATAAAATAGCATTCGGTGAACAGCAGGTGGTGGGAAGTATGGCCCAGCCAGGAGTGGCGGGAAGAGGGGGGAGGTATCGACCACAGGTTTGGTTTATGATTTTCAATAATGAATAATTGAAATTGACCGAGAAAAAAATTTTAGTATCTGGGTACTTCTTGAAATAAATTTTGGTCGGTATGTGTACGGTAAAAGTAATAACCCATGAGTTTACATATAGGGCCAGCATTTTAGTTGGAATACTGCTGAGGATCGTCTGGTCACAATCTCGACCGAACAAATTACATCAATACTTCTACACACCTCATTTCTCCACACCTAAATAATATTTACTTATGAGGCAAACAAACAGGAGAGGATGGGGTCCATGTGATGAACGTTGCCAAACACTCTGGATGCTCGGTAGCGCTCGCATCTCAAAAATAAACAAATTCACAGTCGTGCAGCATGGCTATAATATTCGAAGAAATAACTGATTTTATGTAAAATGTCTCCATTTTACTGGTTCTATAACAACTTTTGTCTCCATTTTTTGCCGAGTACCTATCACCTTATTTTATTGATTTTTCAACGTTGAAGTCCAAATTGCGATATCTCAGTCGGTTATCGGATTACAGCAGATGAAGAACATCTCAAGTAACAATCGCGTTACTTCATCTTCAAAGTGCTTCAGTTTGAGAAAGGAATAAGATATCACAATTCTGACTTCACCTTCGTGCTCTGCGTAAAAACCTTTAAAATGAGGTGCTGAAGGCCGGAACTCTATCAGAGTGGCTCGATTATGCCCAACTACGAAGTTAGCCTTTCGATTGCCAAGAAAGATGTTTTTGTGCAAATATGAACATTTAATCTCAATTCTATCGGGAGTTATCGTCTGGAAAGACACATACATGAATATAAAAATACATATATATACCTACTACGAGAATTCACGCATAAAGTCATGTTTGAATATAGAAGGTCTTTAGAAGTTGAAACCTCCATGTCCTCTGCTTGGTTTACATTTTAATATATTTTAATTAAAATAATGGTACGTATAATCCCTGAATGGGTTCTCGCCGTTGAATGTCAAGTAGTGGCCTTCCTATGAAGAGCATTACCTACTGTTCCCAGCCCTTTCCTCTCCTTTTACACTACTATAAATAACTCCTTCTATTATGGACGACCGTAATAACTGTACAAAACTCTCCGTTCCCGCTGCTTTATCTTCCCACTGGCTTCGTATCTCAGATCCCAGGACTTCCTTTTGCAATACTCTAAGCCACCTTTTCATCAACGGACCCCAGCAGTGCAAACGTAATCACTCCCCGGGTCTAATTGCATGTTATCCCGTATCGTCTGGAGAGAGTGAGAGAGATGCAATGAGAAGAAAGGGTATATTATCTGTAGCCTTACTGCTAGTATAAATTCCCCGTTGGTTCCGTTATTCAATCATATGCAAATAACCCTGAGTAATACCATAAATATATTATTTTCATAGCCGCCTCCTTTTATTTGCCATTTGGTGCAGATAACAGAGTTGGAATTTCAGTTCCACGTTTTCCCCTTCAGGGTCCTCAACGACTGGAATGGAGAAGACGCTGATCTGGAAAATCAGAGAACGTGAGCTCAATTCTTACCTAACACCCATTTTTCGTTAAATGGTCCGAATTCCTGCTTTCCTAACTTCTAAGCTCAAGTCTGAAAACTTTCTTGGCAGTTCATATTTGAGATTCGGTTGTTACTGAATTCCATGCCCAACACAGTTTGCTACTAAATTCCATAGATTTCTGAGGGCACTTGTTCCTTACTGAATAATATTAGTTCCTTATCACCGAAATCTAATTGAATTTCTACAGCAACAATCAAATCTCCTGGTCGGAATCATCATTTTTCCCGTCTAAAGTAGAAATGTGAATATGGCAATATTACGTTAACCTCACGATAGTTCGAAATATCTTGTGATATCCAAATAGTCCATTTTAGCGCACACTATAGTATGTAATAAAGGTGGCGCTTTTCGCTTTACGACAAACACCACAGCCAATGAAGCAGCAATGATCGAAACCTTCGACAACGCGGGTGCCATACTCAGAATCTGAGTATAGCAATATCTGTTATTGTCGGGTACGTTCTCGAATGCTCGCGAACAACTGCTCGTGGGGGTGCTCAGCCGGTGTCACGATCAGCTGCTCGGTTGGTGTAAACGGGCCTTAACGCACTACTATTTTCGTGTCATACTTAAAAGTAGGAAGGGAAATAAGGTCTGGAAAAAGATACGTCCTTTTGAAAAGATGAAAGAGTTGACGAAGCTTAAATTATTTCAGGCAGGTTCCGGTTTTTGGCGGATTTTTTCTCTCCCTTACGCGTTGTCGCTGAAGGTTAAGAAGCCTTGGCGTTCCACAAGGTGGTGACAGGGGGGATTGCAAGAGAGGAATAGGCCGTTGAGGAATGAAGGCGATGGGACGACGGCTCTCTGGCAAAGAGGCCCGCACGGGTGGCGAGAAATAAGCGAGGGGAATGAAAAAAGCTGCAATTAAATGACAGAGTGGTAAAGGCGTGTTGTTGACGGTGACGTTTTGAAAGGCCAAGTTAGTTATACGTCTGAAGAGGTGGCAAACCTTCCTACCTCTTCCAGGGCCTTTTTTACATTTTTTATTCCCCTCACCATTTTTTTAACTGCAAACCAACGGTTAAATTTTCATGTTTTTTTCCCCAGCGGTTACAATACCACGAACTTATTTCTTCGCGAATCCTTTACTGTCTCTTTTTCCTTCTGCTTTCTCGCCTTTCCTGCGTTTCTCCTTTCTTCCGAAGGGAAACGGGTGGGATAATTAATTGAGTTAATCACCCACATTTCTCTCGCCGAAAGATTTACCCGTTGAATTCTTAATCGGCGGATGTGGAGGGAGGAATATAATACGAGATTAAACGGGTGAATGGGTTAAGAAAAGAGAGTCGGAAAGAGACAGAAACTATAATTTATCCTTGGAGGGTACATCAGCATTTTCAATAGAAGAAAGACATCAATGGCCGAGGAAACGTTTCTGCTACGCAGCATGAGCTAATCTGAGAAATTCAGAAGAAACATATTTATATATATAATACCCATAACCTACTGTAAAGTTGATTGAACTTTTACACGGAGGCTATATTCTCCGCACCATTCCAAGGTGATTTTGAGAGGAAATTTGAAAGAGGTGGATAATATAACCATCCTGTAGGTGGTTGAATGTTCCATATTCTTTTCGTATGGACCAGAGGGGTTTTTCTCATGACAATAAGTATTTCAAATTGATCAGTTCTATTCAAAATAATTTGGGTGTGGAAATTGGATTGGTTTTATTCTCAAAAGTTCCCTCTACCCAAAAATACGAGTGTAACAGTCCAGTTTTTTTTTTTTTTTCACTTCTGCATCCGAATAATGGTTTGACACGTCCTGATCAGCAAAACATAATAGCAAATGTCTATGATGGCTATTCTGAATGGAACCCATGGCAGGTATTTTAGGACAGTAGTGGATGGGAAGCAGGTATGTAAATACGTACAGGTGTTTACTGGATATCGTTTTGAACCGTTTTTATAATTGAAATTGCTAACATGTCCAATATTGGTTGAGGTTTTAAAGTTCTGGGACATTAATGCTCGCACGCGAAGCATAGTCTGAAGCAAGTGTTTTAGGTAAAAACTGCTTCGACCACTGTTATCGAATATCCGGCGAAGAGGATGATGAGGGTTCGAGTGGAAGCCTCCCCGCGATTCCCTTCACCCTCTAGGTCTATAGTATCGTCACCCGATGCCAAGTAAGCTAAGGGGAACCCCTTTAGGCGGGTAATTAGCGGCCTTTTGAAAACCCGATACCCGTCAGATCCAAGCTACGCCTTCAGAGACTTTGTCGCAAGTCCCTCTAATGAGCGGAGCCGGACACTAGTGGGTATGGTCACCTTCCTCCAGGCGGTTCCCCGTATATCCGAAAGCAGAGTACAAAGACCCTGGAGACGCATCTTGTTACATTCAGGTCGCCGTATTTCAAATTACTCGGACCCTTCGGGAATTCAGAATAATTTTTCAATCAATACAGAAACTCCGATAGAAATCCCTCTGTCAATTAATATTCACGAACTCTCTCAGTTTCTTCGTTCAAAATTTCAACGCACATTTCATTCTTCCAAATATTATTCTTTTTCATCACTTCCTTGAAATTCTCAAGGGTTTTATCAACATCTGAATCGAGAATTATTCATCCTTACTTATGAATCAATAATTAGAACTTAGGGTTCATAGCAAGTACAATCTATCTAGAACTTCAACAATTCATTTGTTTATTACAGCAACGACGTAGAATCAGAGGAGCTGTTGAACTTGTTGAGAACCTAATAGAAAGTAGCTCGTCCATGTAATCTCACTTCAACAGCAATATAAACAGTTTTGTAAATGTACAAACTATATTTTTCATCTCTATACCGTGAACACTCATGTAAAACTGCCGAGACCAATCCAGTTTGCAGCATATCAAACCTATCCAATCAGTTGCATAATGTTGACGGAGCTCGAAGTAAACATTGTTGCCCTGTACCTGTAGGGTTAACTCTGGTAGTAGGTAGTAGAAGTACAATTATATACCTCCTGGAGGGATGCATTCCCACTATCAAATCGATTATTTGAGGCTGGCTCTTCCGATGTAAAACCTGATGACCAGTCCTTGCCATTGTCAACAGATTTCACAGGAAAGTCGGTACCTAGTTGATATCATTATGTTCTCACCTACGATAGATCCTGCTTTATTTCTCCTTCTAAGGACTTCATAAGGCGAAGTCGTCTGTATCGTGGTATTCTGCGGCTCAAGGACTCTCATTATTGATGATCCCCTATGATTCATGCTTCCGCGATCGACATTCAATTTAAGATCAATCCTAAGGTGATTAGGATCCCGAAAATGTAAATAGTGTGATATATCTTTTGGAAGGCACTGAGCCTGTTTTATATTATGATGAGACATTGTTTATGCGACTCTAATTTATAACAGTTACCGAAATGGATAGAAGCATTATTCTTTGTTTAAGAACTAATTAATAAAGGTAAAGGTAGCCCTAGTGAGGCTTTCAACCTGATTCAGAGTTCCCCGGCGTACTGTTAGTCAGTGGGGCGGGCGGATACAACATACAACACCCAACCGTCGCATGGGAATGGCCCCCAAGGACCAGCCAACCTTCTGAATGTGCCACGAGGTCTTTAGAGGGTCCCTCCAAATGTCATCGTTGAATCTCAATATAATATTATGTCTAAGAAGACCTCGTGGCCTCCCTTTTTGGTCGTCCTATGATTCCGCATCTCCTACTTGACAAACGAGCACCCCATTCTATTTTTTCCCTCATAATATCTCGCATTGTGGTTCACGTTTCAAGATAATTGGAATCTGAATATCAAAGGAACCATTCTTATGGGAATCCTAGAACGGTTTATTATTTCTAGTAGGTATAGGTAACTCTCCTGACTACGTAGATCTAGGTAGGAGAGGTTACGAAAATTATCTCAAAACAGCAAGAAAACTCGACGACAGAAAACTGTAACATGTTGTGGTCGTACATAATAATGGCTTGAAATTAGGACTGAAAAAACATCGCCAACATGAGCGTAAATCAAACAGTAAAACATCGAGCTAAATAAAACCACATGTAGTTTGATGTAGTTTCATGCAGAGATAGTTTCCATATCTACGAGAAGAAAGTAATTTCAGTATTTCTTCATAGAAATCGATGACGAAAACAATGATCCATAAATTATGTATGTCCACCCAAAATTCAGTCGGGAAATTGATGAAGATATTGCATACAGAATAGTGATCTAGACAAAAGGCGATTTATACAGAAGAAAACAAAGGATTTTTAGCGTTCAGGAACATTTTCTTAATAACACATTGTAAGTAGATGATTGAGGTATACACCAGGTGATGTCTTTGATTTTCTAGATATTTTAAGAATAACTAACCTTCACTACATTTCTGATCATAAACCTCACAAATGATCCGTGCACTTATCTGCAGCGGTATGGGCCAACGAATTTTTTCGTATTAATGAAAGGAAGAAAATCTGGCTGTTGAACCCCAACCAATTACTATGATAATGATACAGGCGGAAGGCCGGCCGGGCAGAGAGTGGCTCCATTAAACTCGGTAAAATTGGATTACACACCAAGCAATTATCTATCCAATGAATAATTAAATATGGGGGTATTTTCCACTTCAAGGGAAGAACGACTGAGGCGAAATTAACCGCCAAAAGTGTTATTCCGCGGAAAATTGTTTATCGTGGAGAGCTCGCTTTTTAAATGTAAACTAGCTTACAGATGGTATATGAGTATATGTTATAGTCGTATACGCTAAGTACTAGTTCGTGTCTACCTAAAAACAATAGTATAATTTTAACATCGTGAATTGAAAACGGTGCAGCGTCCCGTTATTATTTTCCGTATACAGTAATCCTTGTAACTTCCATAGCTATATTAAATAATCGAAGTAAGAAGGGTTTGTTTGAGTAGTCACCAGATGATCCTCTCCGATTGAGGGAGTCGGTAACTAGCGCAGTGTTGGTCTCGTCAAATTTCAAATTATATCTAGGGCTGACAAGTAATAATTCATTGATTTATTTTTTATTTATGTATAGTTTATAGTTTTTTGCCCTCTTACTATCGGCGGTTTACGTTTTACAGTATCTATTACCGTACATGTGTCACATGAACGATTACGGAAAGCAAAGGAGATCCCATAATTAAGGTCAGAACAAACTTATCACTGTATGCACGATGCTTGGGAGTTTAAGTTCGTGTTTGGAACGCAAAGGTAGTAGGTACCCCTATACCCATCTTGCAACAATGAGGATCAGGGATTCGAAACGTCGCGTGCGCCCTTGTAGTTACACATCTACATCGCATCAACTTCTAATTATTGACGGCCTCGCCACGATTACCATTTGTCACGTCATCAGATTGCTGTCAGTGCGTTACAAATTTCGTCACAGTTTTGCGATTTAGTTGAAATAAGATAGGTCCTCAGCTCTCAGTCGAAAGGGTTTTACAAGGTTTGCAAAATAGTGTCAAAAACGTTTCTTCAGCATTACCATGGAAACGATTAACGCCTTGAGAGAACAAGGTTTTTGTTTCTATCATTTTCAATTATGTATCTTTAGAATAGACACAACAGAAAAAACATGCAACCTGGTTGGAATCAGAATGTTGCATGAAAAACTTGCAAATTTTCCCACGATTATTTACTACTCTCTGTTCCGTAGTCATGGGCCTTCATTCGAGTAGATAACTAGATAATTCATCTCGAGGTAATCGGTAAGTCGCTCAGGGATGGTATCAGCAATTTTCTAACTAAACTCCTGGCAGACCTACGCGTATATAATTCGTGCTTTATTACCTGTACGTACCTACTTTATTCAATCATTACAAGAAGCACAGAACTATCCGAAATGACGTTTTTGCTGTAGTCCCGAATATCAGGGACGTAGCCAGGGGGTGGGTTTACGGGCTCCAAATACTACCTCTGGGGTAGTATTCGATAGATGTCGCTGTTGGCCGTAGTCCGGATCCCCCTCATCGAAATTTGGACACCCCCCTATCTGCATTCTGGCTACGTCACTGAGTATCTCTGTGAAATAAATAAGAGTAGCCATTTGGAAATGAATAAAACCTACCTCAACAGATGAATAAGCGAGTATTACAGACATTTATCGAGGTTTTCAAATACGAAAGGGACATACTAGGTACCTACCTACCTACTTGACTTGAATTTCTGTCAGAGTCTGAGAACTGAAAATATGTCATGTTACTAAGTGTAACCCGCAAGCAAGATAACTTTAATTCGCCCGGTGGTGATACCAGATGGTATTCAGTTAAATTTATATAGGACTGTAAAATAGAAGTTATTTTTTACTCATGCAGTGTCGTCTGATCAAGAATCGTTAGAGTGAGCAATGGTAAAAGTTTAATAGGAGTTTTATCTTATCCGGGCTGTAAAACCTCTTGTCGTAACCTCCTTCTTTAATTCGATACATTTTACTATCTTTCGAATGGAACTTGTTCTCAAACCGTTTTGTAACTTTGAGTTTCCCTAATGACAGTCTTGGAAAGGGATGAATGAATGGAGCTTAGAAGAGGAGAGGTTCTGGAGGGGTTTCTATGAACTACTTTGGAAGTCGTTTGAGATCAGACGGAGTATTCATGAGTTAACCACTGTTCTTCTACATACTATGGGTACGTAACATGACCATTGACGTCGAACATTGATCTGTAATGTTTTGCAGTCGCCAAACCATATAGTCACTTCGATGTCATCCAAGTTTCGATTGATAATTTTATAGATTTTCATACTGTCTAATCAATTTCAATGAAATCATTACAAATCTATGCAGTAACAAAGTCTTGTAAGTAAACCAACTACTTTTCAGCGAATTTTCGAAGAAAAGGAAGCAATGTTTCGGTCCAAAATTTTTAAAACTCAAATTTCCGAAAACTTTTCATACTAAAATCCGTTCCAGACTATCCTGACTTCACTGCCAAAAGATATGACAGATATATACGTATATATTTATATAGGACATAACTCTATAACATATAATATCTAGTTATATAATATATAAGACAACACCCTCGACAGACCTATATAGGACATAACTCTCGATAGTCCTGAGATGAAAATTTAAAAATTGCCCAAAAATTCTGTCCTGGCAATCGAAAGGGTAAGCTCATAGAATTAAGGGATGTTTAGGTGAGTTTTAAGCGGGTAAAATCACCCATAAATTCGAAAAATGAAACAATCAGACAAGTGACACCTCATTTTAAAGGTCATTTACGCTGAAGACAATGGTAAAATCAGAAGTGTAACACCTTAATTCATTCTCAAACTGGCGCACTTGGTACTACAAGATGTTCTTCACGGTTCATCTGCTCTAATCTGATAATGGAATGAGATATCGCAATTTAGTTCTTCGAAAATTTGCTCTTATAGCCATACTGCAAGGCTGTAGATACTTTTTTTTCTCTTCACTTGATCCAGTTTTCAAAGTTCAGTTTCTTCTTCAACTTTTGAACTTCTACCATCTCAATGAACGCCAACTCCCCAATGTTGGATGGCTCAACTACCATTGAAAACTTCAATATGGAAACTTCAATATGACGATATAACTTCAATGTTATATCGTTGAATATAAACGTTCTTAGTATACATCATTTCAATAGTAAATTTTTATTTTTTAGAACCCTATCTAAACTATAGGTACCTACGCCGAAAAGGACGATGAATATTTGGAACGGTTGTGTTTTTCAAGTCGACATTGAAAAACCATTTGGCTCTTCGAATTCATGGCGAAGATGTGAAGATAAAATGGTATTGCAGCGAACATGGGTGCGAGGGAAAGATAGGAACAGGCAAGAAGTATTTTTCTCAAAACGGTGAATGGGGCTTCGGGAAGGGATTATGAACGGGTAGGAAAGAGAAACGTTTATCTTGGAGAGATTAAAAAGGCTTGAGCCCTCGGGTATCTCGGCTTGGAGCGTACGGCCATATCTTTCACAATAGCATCCAATCGAACTGCGAAGAGGGGCGGGAAATAGCGTCCTCGGGCCAAGTAATACATATAGAATGACGGGGTTGGCGATCGCGGAAAAATACCACCGCATTCTCATTCCTCTATTATAATCATTTTTATCGCTTGGAATTTCTATTTGAAGTTCAACTGGAACTCCATTACTCTTGTTATGCTTTTGAGTTATTTAAAATTGGTTTAACGAACGAGTAAGTAACTTGAAACATGCAATTTTTCGATTCAAATTAAAACTTTCCACCACCCTACATCCGGTACACCACACTAGGTACATACCAAAATAAATATCGTTTCGGCTCTAATGACGACTTGCTTTATTATACAATATTTCTGACTAAAGTGGTACCTATGGAATTTTTCAATTGCAAGTCAGCCAGATTTCACAATTTCTTAGTAATATTTTTATTGTTTCTTTCTGTCTTGCTTCTATTGAGTAGAATCGGTCACGCCAAATTTAACTTAATATATGTAATTGTATTTTGATCCGGCAGAACAGTCCGTTTAAACTGGATTCATTTAAAATTATGAACCTAATTAATCAATAAGTTATCATCGTATATTCTCAATTTGGGTGTAATGGTTTCGCTACACAATTTTTAGAACTCTCAGTACTCCTTGTTCTCATTAAAACTGCCCATATTCTTCTTGCATATTCTTGACTTCGATGAGATACCTCTCAGGGCATTACGATTCTGATATGGTCTTTAATATTGATTCCTAGAAGAGAGTGATGTGTAATACATGTATAATTAATATCACTGGCTGGCTATACATTATACTTTGCTGTAGTCGATTATATGTCCAAATTTTGAAACTCTATTCCAATTAAATTCTATATTCCTTGATTAAATTCTATTCATTAACAATATATGCTTTGAATAAATTATCTTCCAGTAATTCACTGGACAACCGATATAGAAGACACTAATAACTGTATATGGCCATGTTAAGACGTGTGAGGAGAACAAGCTATACTGCCCACTCTCTTGGCAGAGGTTCAACAAATTTGTTGGTATGCATTTCTGGAACGATATAAGTTCCAAATAGGTTCAAGTGTGAGTTCATAGCGTCGATAGTCAGGTTATGTGTGAACGTGAATCTCATCCGATCCAATACCCTCGAAGGGCGATGAAGACGCGGATGAACTATGCAAATTATTCGAAGACTGGGTTTGATGGGAGACGTACCTTCGATCGACTTACCGAGTCGATCTAAATCAGCATGACAGGTGCAATCAGCCAGAACTTTAGATTAACCCCTCCGGCCCGCTGCTGGTATGTGAAATGGATGTTATAGCGTGTGGTCTGGAAATATTTTCAAGTAGCGCACTTCCAAGTTAGACCAGCTGTGAGAGACATGAAAAGGTGCTCAAATCGGTATTCGATTCATGGGGAGTCTTGTTAATTAGAGGTAGATAGGTAAATCGAACAAGACGATTGTTCAAAGATATGGACACTAGATGGAAGCTAAGGAGATATAATTGGTTATAAAACACTCAGCTATTCACCATGAAGGGTACGATGATTATAAAGTTGACTGGACTATCATCTGAATCTTTTCCCCAAATTCATTAAATGTATTTTTTTCGTGACTATGGGAAGAAAGCAATTTCGGAAATTACAGAATATTACGGATATATTACCATTGATTGCGGACATAGCTTAAAGTCAATTGAATACAGATCAGTGATCTAGGCAGAAGGGTGATCTGTACAGAAAATAAGAAACTGTTTTGGAAAACGTTTCAGCATATTTATTACCCTACTGGTTGGATGAGGAAAGTGATAATAACTAATAACATAATTTGTAACCAATCTTCATTCATAGTAAACTAGCTGGATAATTTGCGTTAGCATGAACAGGACATCATAATGTGATGTCCTTCGTTATGAACGTAAGCATTTACATATTATGTAAATGCTTACGTTCATAACGAAGGAAACAAGTGGGAATCTGGTGCACACCCTCAAACTCAGAAGCTGCCACCCCACCGTTTCCCCCTCAGTAACACTATCTACTCGTTCTATTTGAAAAATTTCCTATAGAAATAATACAATTACAATAATACTATTGGTGATATTGTCCCCTCCACTACAAAATCACCACGTATGGTTCGGTGTTCTATATACCAATGAACTCACACAAACACAAAGACTATGTGCCATACTGGGTTCACCTCAGATCCCCATCCCATCCCTCCATAACATTTTCCCCCACTCTATATTCCTCTCGTAGTCAGACATAGAAGACGAACGGAGCTCCCTCAAGGGGGACTTGATTAGGCTTCCGACCATTTGTCAGATCAAGAGAAATCCTCCCCTTGAAAACCTCGCTGTAATTCAATTGTTCGCGCGTTCCGCCTCGATGTATTTGGGGTTACCACCGACACGAGAAAATTTATTGTTGGTTTCCCACTTCTAGCGGAGTCTTTGTTGAACACTTGAAGAATGACGCGGCTGGGCCATTTGTGATGCAAAAAATTGTTTGCATATCCGGCAGCTCAAGAAGACGATGGTAGTCTAGGCCGATATAAAGATCCTAAATACAATACTAAGGGCCATTCATTAATACATTAAGACTCGAAGGTATTTGCTAATAAAATATTTGTATGGGCCCATGAGAATAATTCTTCTAAAACACTTGACCGATAAAATTATTCTAGTGTGAAACGAGCTTTCCATGGCGATCCTGTGGTCAAGAATGATCAAGATCACCTTGAGGCAGATTATCAGCAATGATTAGTACTTATTATATGATGTTATAATATGTGCTCTGTAAACCCTCACATAGTAGGGCGTTTCGACAATCAACACAGTAGGTTGTGTTGACGAACACGCCATATTTGTCATCAGTCAGTTAGTCTACTAAAGAGGGGAAAATAAACGTACTCGTATCTTAAATTAATTAGAAGCACGGAGGTTCGAAAGAACAAACACGGTGTTAGAAAAATAAACACATAGTGCATATGCAGTGATGATACAAGCATTGGTGTAATCTGTTTGTGTTGCATAATAATTTAACTGGTCGTTAGTTGCATGATTAGGCTTTGAACGTGCATTTCCAACCCGCCTTATCCACTCATGAATATGTTGATCACAATCTATTGTTCGTGAATCAACTAGATCGTAATATTGCTATTTGAACGAAAATGGACTACATCCGGGAGGGTAGTTAGCTTCCTCTTGTATTGCAGAGGGTGGGCGGAATAGGCAGAATGATGAGGGTTTAGTCACAGAGAGGAGAAATACTCAAAAGCTTCCTACGTCTTGTTCAGCTTAGTAATTGATATCTCTTTGTGAAAGATTGCCTTTATTACGAATCTTGATTCCATCATTACAACATCATACTAAGGTGGCTCTACTGCCTGTAATACTCAATATCATTCCACAATCAATAAATTCGTTAGTCTTTCGCCCTTATCATTTTACAGAGTCCTACAGTTATAATAGTCCAGCTGACAACCCTTCTGCACTGTATTCCAGGCCTTCCACGTTCTGTATTCAGTATATTGAAATGGGAAAACTATAATTATTCTCTTGTGGTTCAAGAGATTACCTAAGCTCGAGGACTATAATCCGACCAAGCACATAACTCTGTATTCGTATATGTAGGTCATAGCGATCTCTGAAAAATCTACTTTCAAAACCCATTTCCAAACATCTGTCGCAAAATAGTACTGTACCGTCCAGCCAATATCACGCCTACGTGAACTCGTTCGCCCGTACCGCACTTTCCGTTAACCCAATAAAAGACCTTATTTCACGATTCGACGATGTTTTACCCCGTTTTTTCCTTCGTTCCATTCTTTTTGCGCGGGTTTTCTCTCTGAGAGGTTCAGGCTCGTGGTGGTCACGCTCAAATAATATATAAGCTTTGTCCATTACCATAAACGCTGTTGGAATATAGAGGCACGGGCGTGAGGAAACAATATTCTAGGATCCCTAGAAGGCAAGAGATGATATTGTGGGATTTTTTTGTCCAGTGATCAACGTTTGTTGTGCGAATAATGGAAAAACCTATGTTTTTCTCTCACAAACCGTGGGAACCGATGAAAATCGACAGAACGATGGAATATTAAATCATCTGTGCTGTATAAAACTCTTTGCAGTTTCAAATGTATGTGTCCTCTCCAACAGTTTTTCTCTCGTTATAATTTGAAGCACAAAGAGAATAACAGACTGACGGACGTTAGCAGGAAGAAATTTTCTCTAATTCATTTATTATCCAGGAGTATACATGTAGGTCACGAAAAATCGGATAGAGTAAAAATGAAGTTGGCACCATTCTTACATTGAGAAAGGATTATTACAAAATTCAGTCAATCATACGAGTATAAACTCCATCTCTTCTGGTCTGAATGGAAGATGTTTTTTCTCCAAGGTAACAGTGGGAAATCTTGAAAAAGACTCACGCTTTGGACGGACCACACTCCGCCGCCATGTGAGGTTTCACTCACTAAAAACCCACTAACCCTTATCCTCTTGACCTAATCCACTCTGGAATCACTTATTCAGCATTACTTCGGAGCGGGATCGATCACTTGGGCAATGTCACGCGCCCTTCTGGTATCTTCTCGCGGTCTCCAGTTTGTTTTCATCTGAGGAACGGATCGTCCGGCTTTTTTTGTCTTTGTCCCAAGTTCGATGGTTGGGGATCATAATACTGATCACGTAATCAGGTGTGATTTCGACCTCCTCTTCTTCCAGGATATCTCTTTCCCTTGTCCATTTGGCACAGTGGAAAAAGTGTGCTCAGCACCGTCGTTTGGTGTATTACAGTACCGGTACTGGCCAGCACTTCGAGATGTCTGCTAGCGTTCTTCGGTGTAGGTAGGACCGGAAGTATCCATGGACCTAAAGGAATATTGTAGTGGAGAAATCCACTTCCCCGCGCCTCCTCTCGATACATGGGCGCACCTGTCTCATATGCACACAGGTCTAGGCCCCCCTGACATCACATTTCCACTCATTCTTCCAATGCTCTAGTGTTGTCTCTCCAGTCTTGATGGGATATCAGGATCGCCGGGGGTAGATTCCCTTCCTCTCCACTGCAAGGAGTTCGATCGGAATCGTGACAGCAATGACCCCAATAGCAGGGAAGGAGACTGTACAATAAGCACATGCTATTCGGAAGGCTGCCCTCCTCCTTTTCTTGGGCCCAGGGCCACCAATGTTTCCATTAGTCGGCTCAGATGGCTATCACTGCCACCACCCTTTCTTCTGCTCGCTTGATGTGCTCCCAGAAGGTCAGGCTACAGTCGAGGGTCACTCCCAGATATCGTACCGAATGAGATGAGTCGATGGTACGACCCGTTCACCTGAAATTGGGTGAATCGGTCAATATGCCTCAAGTCAGCAAGCTTAGTCCGAAGGAGAACGAAGATTGTTAAGCCCGATGATATCACTAGCGTTTAATGACATAATTACCTTTTAGAAAAAATGTTCACTCACAAGAAATGATGTCAACTATTCTTTGGTATCTGATTTCAAGCTCTTATGGCTTTCATAACACGCCCCTTGATACGTTCACTCGCATGTAGGTTGCATGGGTTTGCAAGAGTTCACAAAATCGATGAAAAAGATCCTTCTAGTTATGTATTCGGAAGCATCAGTCGAGTGCCAATGTTTTGTCAAGGGACCAACAGTGATGTTGAAAAGATGCTTGGCTATGGCAGTTATCCTACTACTTTTATGGGGTTTGCTGTGAGAGGATAATGTAGGTAACTACCCTCGACTAGCCTACTTGTGAAGGTCTCTCAAAAGGGTAATAGAGGTAGTTTGGACCGCACCTTTCTATCCCTCGTAACATTAGTCATATGTTAGTGGTAAGCTTTCCCCAGCATTCTACTATCCCCAGCACCGCAACAAAGTACCCCCATTCTGTCATATTGCATTGGTTTTCTCCTCCTTTTTCCACTCCATTATCAGTCGAAATAGCTCTGTACTCGTAATACTGCGTAATATTGCCACCATTACTGCCCATCAAAAGAACTCAGCTTCCAGTTCAACTATTGTAAGAAACGCTCCGAATTCTCCCACAACGGTTTCTTATTTCCAGTACAGATCACCCTTCTGTCAAGATCACTGTTCCGTAAACAATATCCGTGTACCTCTCATAATGACTGGAAATAAGTGGAGTAAGTAATAGGGAAAATATTAGTGCGTTGGTTAGCGTATACGTCGACAGCATTTCAAACAACAAACTAACATCAGAAAACCATATGATGTTTCCCAGCTTGAACATTGCCTTGAAGATTTACCATATTTGAATATTTGTTAATAAACCAAATTTGGTGTATTTATACACCATTATCACGAGCGAGAACCAAATTTTGGTAATGATAATGGGGTTTTTGGTTTATTAGTCCCTAACGAACCCTTGGGGAAAATCAAATTGTTCAACCCCCATTGCTATGAATATAATGGGATGTTAATAGGGACAATAGTAATGGTTTCCTGCATATCCTACACATGCGAATTTTGTTTGAATGACAATAATTGTACTATTTGTGATGAGAATTGGATTTGAACCTAATTAAACCATACAAAGATGGAAGGTTAACAAAGATAACGTACCTATGTGAGTAATGAGTAATTTTCACGGAGTAAATGTCACCGTATTTTCAATTCGGGAAAAAAGTAAACTGCACTGACAAAATATCATTTGTACAGACATTAGCTTCGGGAGCCACTCAGCTGATACGGAGCCTGGGCAGCGTGGAGTTGAAGTCCTAAGGAGGCTACATACCAAATTACAGCTTCAAAGTGTACATAGCACGGAAATTAGCTCTAGGAGGCACTCAAGAGTATCACGCAAATTTTGGAATGACCCCCAGCCATATGACATCTATGTCAATATAAGTACTTTAAACATTCATCAAGTGGAATGACCTAATTAATCTCAAGTTTTTCCAATCGCGTGATAACTTTCAGCTTTAAATAGGCACTGCATCGCCTGCCAGCCCTTATTAATTCGCCATGAACAACAAACAATCATCGGATGCCATTTTAGTCACCTCCTCGGTCGATCCAGGTAGGATAAGGTGATTCGATAAATTGACTTTCGGTAAAGGTCAAAACCCGGTCATGACAAAGTCAATCTGCCTTTTGGTATCTACAGCTGCGGCTTCAGGATGATGAAGGAAGAATAGAAAGAGAGCATATTGATTGTGGCATCAAATGGAGGGCGGGGGAGGAGTCCTACCGTCGGACTCACTTCCGCCCATTAGGAATTCCGATTATCCCCGGAGCCATTCCTATTGATTGGTGGCCACTAATCAAGTTAAGGCTTCCACGGCAAGGGCTGTTTTCATTTTAGACTCTTCCGACTCCAATCTTCGCTCAACGACTTTAGTGATTTTTAGCTCGGGGATTTGTGTTCCGAGCATTATCGCTAATGGCCTCGGAGAATACTCGTTTCCTGTACTTAATCGTCATTCATCCTTAGCGTGGAATTAACTTTAGACGGGATTTACATCAGTAATGAGGTAACGCGTTATGGTTGATGTGCCTACAACTAGTAGGTACTTGAGACTGGACGATGAAAATGGTGAACCCCCAAAAAACACTCCGTGTAAATTACCCCGCCTCGCAAATATCATTCTACAGCGTCCGGAAAAAGTTGTGATATCCACTTTCCCCGCCCGCCTTAAATAGATGTCCTAAATACTTCACAAGCCCCGTACCCGTTTCGAAATCTCACCATGACACCATGGCGAAACGTTTTTATTACTACGCATCAGTGTGCTATTTTACTAGATGCTTGTAAAAGTAACTAACTAGGGTTACATCTTTTTGTAAGGCACTGGGTGAAGTTAAAACGAAGCTCTGTGCGAAATTTCAAATCAATCGGTAAAGGTGGAGAGGCTGTATCCATGGCTGATTGAACAAGAAGAAGACATGGTAAGGGCAAAACCCGGGTTTCCGAAGTTATATAACTCGTCTCTCTTCACACCTAGCGCCTTTAAACTTTCTGCGCTTCATCCACACCAAGTAGATCCACACTAAATTTCAAGTTGATCGGTCCAAAAGAAGCCAAGATATGGATACCTGAAAAACGCGTTTCGTGACGTCCGGTAAACATACACTTGGTACCTAACGTTCGTTTTAGCGAATTTTCGAGGAAAATGTAGCTACTGTTCTCGGTCCAAAATTTTTAAAACTCAAATTTTCGAAAAAATTGCATACCAAAATCCGTTTCAGACCATTCTGAATCCACTGACAAAAGACACCATTTATATCTATATAAATGAAGAAACGTGGTGGTTACTTGAGATGTTCTTCATGGACATCATGTCCTTTAATGGAGACGTTTTACATAACATCAATTATTACTTCGAAAATTCGCTGCATGACTGGGGATTTTTTTCACAACATGCTTACTTGGCGGGGCTGAAAGCTACCACGTTCAGAATTTTTAATGGAGGACCGTTTTGTTAACGTCAAATCGTACTTGGGTTTCAAATAAATCATGATTGAATATTAAAAGAGGAGTAAAATTCCACAGGTTCCTCCAATGAAAAGGGATACTGAATAGCGGTTCGATGTATTCGGAACACTGTACTCTCATACGTGCAGCTGTCACAAAGTTAAATCGATCAATGAGAAAGTTTAGCACCGCTACAAAACCGCTTGAAACCCGCAAACTCCTTTAATTGAATTTTATTTACTCGGGTTGAGGAGGAAAAAACCCGTCGACTTATCCGATTCCGTTACTGTCAGGGCGAGGTATTGGAATCTATAGGTAGTCTGATGTATGAATGTAATCTTGGAAGTTGTTCTCGTGAAACCCGTAGGAACCGGTAGGAAAAAGGTTTGGAGGAAGGATTGTTTCGGATTTACGGCTCTTAGTCTTTTGACAAGCCCCTATGCGGGAGTTGTTGGCAACAGAGGGCGAGATAGGATCTGGCTGACAGGGCGAGGTGATGGAGGGAGGAGGGCTTGTGAAAGGTAAAAGAACAAAACTAACCTCGTTCCTGTTGGACGTGCGAGCGGGTAGCAATACCATAGCAGATGGAGGCAGTAAGGGATGAATGGGAACAAAGGCGGAGAGCGTAATAAGAGAAGTTGAGCTAAGATAGGAATGATAAAAAGGAACATGAAAAAGTTGCTCCTATTGAAAATGCTACATAGTAACTCCTTTGCTAGTATCCACTCTACACCCGTCTGGGGCCTACCACTCGGTTCAACCTCAATTCCTTGCTCACAAAAAAATAGAAGATAAAATTCTCCACCTCAGCCCTGAACAATTCAATCCAAAAAACTATGTTGAAGGCCAACGCACAACATTCTATGAGCATAGGAGTCATGGGAGCAATGAGCCAATACTATATAAAACTTATAAGTATTCAATAGTCCTATCATGTTGTGGCTACAAAAGAAGTATGTACTATCGGAATATGGAATAGTAGAGACTATGATAGTGACATTCATTAATGTACGACTACGTAACTTCCACAGAAGTTGAGATGATTGACGTTGACGTCCTGCTTTCTCGTTAACGTCTAACTATTGATAATGATACTATTAATATTGATAATGATTACATATTGTATTTAATCCTTGCGGATGCATCGACTGTAATTGCTCCAGTATCAGCCTATTTCTCCACTATTACGCCCATAAACTCAACGAAAACTCAAAACTTTGAACTGTAGTCATTGTTATTCCCAGACTGATTTGAATTTCGAAACGTGCTCGAAATACATCATTCAATCGAATTATAAATAAAGTCGTGGTGTAACCCTGTTCAATTGTACACTCAACACGGAGCATGAGAAAGATGGCCGAAGGTCTAACGGGCGGTCCAAAGGGCTTTGGATTTATTGTTCTCAATATGGCCGTATTAGGTGTGATATTGCTCTCCAAAATGAGTTCTAAGTTCCTAATACCCGTACTAATACCAGTTTGCAGAGAGTAATAAATTGTTCTGAAACTGAGACAGCCATTCGGTAGAACGGGCTCGTTATTTTTATATACAGAGGGAACCTCTTTCTTATTTATTCATCTGTAGGTTGTGAGAATGCGTATATGTTTATGGATAAATTTTGTATTCAGATTAACGTAAAAATGTCAAACTTTTAACTTACATGCGATGAACTATTTCTTCTGATCTAGTTAATTACGTATGTAATTCTAACAAAACTGTTACCTACACAAACATGGCTTTGTATGGCTCGGGTCCTTATTGTGCCGTTTGTATGTTGCAGGACCCGAAAGCCAGCAGTGATATGAACGACAACGATAAAGATCCGACACCTAGAGACAACGGAGACAACAAGCATGGCACCCGATGTGCCGGGGAAGTGGCAGCATCTGCTTACAACGCTTACTGCGGAGTGGGGGTTGCTTACAACGCTAGTATTGGAGGTGTGTATGAATCGCTCAACCTTCGATTGATTATATGCTGCCAATATTTGAATAAGGAGGAAAAGTAGGTTTTAGTTTGTTGCATTTAACCAAAAACAAGTTTAATTTACATGAAATAAATTTCATGCAGAGAATCGAAATGAAGAGCATGTTAAGCTTGCCTTGTACCGTCAACAATAATCAAGAAGGCGAATTGCACAATAAACAAATTACCGTCTGCTGTTACGAGTCAGTTAGATCTGATAGTAGGTACGTCGCAGTAAAAAGTTGTATCGAAATCAGTACGGGGTTATACCCTACCTACAAGACCTGGGTGTAGTGCGTTTTGGCATGCTGTCGAGCCCCTGCTGCCGTTGCAACCCACATCCGTTTTCAAAGCCACAATTTCTTGATTAAGGAAGATTGGATAAATGATGATCTTTTAATAAAATGACCTGTTGAACTTTCACACTAATATCAAATCAAATTTTGATGTACCTTAGTAGAATGAGAGGATTTGGAAAATTAGCTTACTGCAGATGTTTTTTGCAATCTAGGCAATCGTACATGGCCAACAGATATGCAAAGAGAAAAATGGTCATTTTAAAAATTCGAAGGCTATTGCAACATCCGAAATACCACAGATTACAATATCTCATCCGACAAATCAGTGTCATATGGACCTATATCTTCCCATTCACATCTCAAGTGCCGTGTCTTCCTTGAAGCTGGCACATTTACGTCAGGATTGAGCCACTATACAGGGTGACATGTTCCGACGACCGAGCCCTGGCCCACCACTACTCACGCTTTTTCCTACGAAAGCCCTGGAACTGATTAACAATAAATGTTGTCTTATGTAGTGCAAAGCTAGTAACAAGATAATTTGGTCAAGGGATGTAATACTTGACGAGAAACCTCTTATAGGCTGGGCACCTGTAAATCTGGATGAGGGAATAGGAAATTAACAAAGCAATTCTGATTAAAGGCCGATGGATCAGGAATTCAGTTGAGAGGAAGACGGGGAAAGTCAGGAGGAAAATTGTCCTGACAAGGAAGGAACTGGGGCTGGCAGGGTTCTAAGAGATAGATTGACTTGGAGAAGACCCAGGAGGTTACAAGGTTTCGTCATGGATGCGTATACTAGGTGTCTCAACTTAAATCCACTTCAGGGATCAATTCTGCAACTAATTTGCAACAAATGCCACTTTTACGATATTTTTTTCGTGGTTTTGGTCTTAACTCATTAAAATGGCCATAACTTCCTCAATCCGTTAAATGAATTCAAATAAAATCTACCGTAAAAAAAAGCGTTCAATCAAAATTTTTTGAGCGGGTTTGATGAGTACAAAACGAGGCTAAAGTACCAATTTTGAAATTTTCCGACGTTTTTCATCGGCTGTTTCTCTTTCAGCAATTTTTCTTTAGATGGGTCATCTATGACAAAAATTGACTAATAATCGCACCTTTCCTAAGGACTACTCAAAATAAATTAGAATGGATTTACGTTTTGCGCTGAGCTAGGAATCGAAATCTACGTAAATTTCACGATGAGTCAAATGGTGACACTCCCAGTCCTCCCCGACTCATTAGTAATATTTTTTTCCACTCTTTGACCCTCACACACCTAGTGTTTGACCTTTATGAATTTTTCAACGCAGCATATTATGCCGACATCCATTTTGTTTTTGGATTCTGCAACGGGAATTCCTCTGCGGCTGTTGCTGAATACAACTTTTGTTGAACCATACCAACTGCTCGGGAAGGTTCCAAAGAACCTCGAGAGGTCCTGAGCTGCGCAGGAATGAGAGAATTCTTGTGACGTTTGGTGATGACCCGGTATTGAGCACCCGTCCTGCAGCATATCAATAAAAGTGCCATTTAGAGTGGATTTCACACGGTGACACTTCTCGTTGCAAATTTAACCAAAAACAAGTTTAATTTAAATGAAATAAATTTCATTCAGAGAATCGAAATAAAGAGCATGTTAAGCTTGCCTTGTACCGTCAACAATAATCAAGAAGGCGAATTGCACAATAAACAAATTACCGTCTGCTGCTACTGATCAGTTTGATAGTAGGTACGTCGCAGTAAAAAGTTGTATCGAAATCAATACGGAGTTATACCCTACCTACAAGACCTAGGTGTATTGCGTGTTGGTATGCTGCCGAGCCCCTGCTGCCGTTGCAACCCACATCCGTAATCAAAGCCACAATTTCTTAATTATGGAAGACCGCATAAATGGCGACTTTTTAATCAAATCGCATTTGCAAGTCCTTCGGATTTAAGTTGAGACACCTTGTATACAGACATCGGCAGGGAAACAGAGCCAAGAAAGGAAGATAACGCGCCGAAACGGAATTAATAAAATCAGAATGGGTATTCCGCGTGAAAACCAACCCTGTGTGGTGTAGAATAGACACAGTCCATAATACTTAGTCCAGTTGCCAAAACGGTAACTATAAGAACTCTTTTGACGTCGACATTCGTTTGTCAAAATTTGTCATGATTGAAACAATTTAGCAAGAGGCGAACGCCCTCACCAAGAACGCCTCGACATTTTAACTCATTAAGAAAATAATAATAAACACTATCAAGGAATGATGCATCGATCCTCGATTAAAATAATGAACGATAATCAGGATTAGAATTGTTATATTGATGTCTTCCTAGAATTAGGTATAGTATTTGCGGAGAGTACTGTGGGTGCAACGATATACTTTACTTACAAACGTCTTGGCATGTTGAGAGGAGTAGGCCACGACATCATTACAAATATGATGTTCGCGAGGCTACAACATTGATTATAGTCAGGTTAGATCTCAGGACATTGTGAGTCTCCGGAGCACAACTGTGGGGCTGTACAGCTTTATCAAACAGGCAGATGATACAACGCTTCCAGAATTTACAGACGATTTTCGTGTTCCTTGGGTATTTTCGAAAAATTTTACTAAGTTATTTGTTTCGCGTGAAATGGAGTCGAACCATGCCGATTTTGAATTTGGTGTCTGTCTGTTTGTTTGTCCTTCAATCACGCAATAACGGCTCCGTGGATCGAACCCATTTCCCGTATTGAGATGTTTCCGTTATCGGGGAAGGACATAGGAGGGTTCACTCCCGGATCCGATGTATAGGGGTGGGGGTTTATAGGGTAGCCGAACTATAAAAATTTTAAATTTTCGAAAACGGCTCAATAGATCGAACCCTTCTCCCGTATTTAAATGTTTCTGTGTCCGGGGAAGGACATAGGGGGGTTCACTTTCGGATCCGATGCATAGGGGTGGGGGTTTATAGGGAAGCCGAAATTTAAAAATCTTAACAGGATTGACCAATTGATAAAGTACTTAATTGTCATCTCGAGAGACTTGAGAGGCTTGTTGTCAAGCTTCTCGAGGTACATGAGTTGAGTCGGCGCCTTAACCGCACTAAACAACATGAGCTTGTGTAGAAAGCGAGTGTGTGCAATAAATCAGAAAGACAAAGGACTAAGTTATGTATCGTTCGTTAGCCGAATTAGGTAGACGAATTGTTAATGAGTTCTATATCGTGGAGCAATAATAAAAAAAAATGTTGAAAGCTTGATTCCTCGGATGATTCCTTTGATGATTCGAATTGTTATCAGGTGTGTAACAAGCGCTCAGAATCCATCGCCCCCAAAGCAAAACCACAGGTTTCTCGTCAGCTCCCTTCGCCCCAAAATACCGAAGCAGTTGCCCTGATATTGCCTCGAAGAGGCATTCCCGCATACCTCGACGAATCAAGGAAATCCCAACTTTGAGCGGGCGAAAGTCTGAAGATATGATGGTATTCACCGGGAGATAGTTGGAAATAATTGTATAAACATGAGTCCCACCTCTCAAGAGTAGCCTCATGCCGGGTCTCGTTCCATGACGTTTGCAAACCTAGGAGCTGCCTATACATAAATTATCCCTTTACTCACAGGGCGATTCATCCAACTATTATTGAATAATCATGTAAATCGCTGAAAGCCATTATTATGCGTGTTGCCTCGGATAATCGTCATTCTAGTAGGCAAAGTTATTCCATGCAATCCCAATTTATTAACAAGTGAGAGCTTTGTCACTACCACTACTTACGACCTCCTCAGCCTACCAAATGATTGCGTGATTTAGAAGATTTATTGCCAGTTTGTGACCATTCTAGACGCCGATCATGCATATTATAAGGAAAACCTTTCAAATAAGAAGTTTAAACTATATGACGATGTTCATAGCTCAATAAATAAGATTCCCAAAGTATTTTCACAATTCCATTGTATGTGAACAATCGTCTAGGTTGGTCTGAGATGTTAATTTGAAAAATGAGAGCTTATAAAATATTATAGTCAGGAGTTTTAGAAAAAAAAACTCAACAAAGCGTACATTGGCAGGATGACGACAGTTGCAATATTGCTGCATCAAGACCAGCAATATTGATGTTTACATAGCACAGGATTTTGTGTCAGTTGGCAAACGACTTACCATCATCAAATTTTGTAAGAATGTTCTCGTACTATAGTTGGTAGGTTGTGAACATGCAGCTGCCGCACCCCCTCCACCTCTTTATTGCAACGAACGCACAAGCGCAGTTGCACTGTGAATCCAGCTTTACTGATTACTTGATTAATGACAACGGACTCAAGATACACACAGCTATAAGGTAGTCTTCGAAATGCAGTCCTATGATGTTATCGACCCTTCTCATGCCATTGAGGCCAAATAATATTTAGATAGATCATATAATACATGTATTTCGGACAGGCACTGCAGTTTACCGGTTTGATTTTGACAGTAGGTATATACCTACTCAAAATAAGAAATTTTATATTAATTGATGCTACTTCAGTACTTATGTAATTATTGAAATAGAAAATTCAAGCTGTGGTCTAATCACGAGTAGTTATCTTCATACAGAGTAGGTATGTATCGGTAGAAAATGGTGAATCCCGCAGTATACACATAATATACATATAGCATTTTCAAATTGAATTAAACACTTTTCAAAATGAAATAAACACTGTTCAAAATGAAATAAACTATTTTCAAGATGAAATAAATAATTTACAAAATGAAATAAACTATTTTCAAACTGAAATAAACAATGTCTAAAACGAGTTGAACAATTGGAGAGGATGAGGTAAAGAAGACCTCAGTATAACACCCCTAATCTCCCGTGAGTGTGTTGTCAATCTCCCACGTAATAACGGGTGGGCAATCTTCCACGTAATACCTTCTCTGTGTACTCGGTAATCTCTTATCTCTCCGTATTAGTCAACATCGTTCAACATTAGTCACATCGTTCAACATTAGTCAACATCGTTCTTTGGAAGTTCGAGAGTTCGCGCATTCTTTGAACATGAATTTAGAATTTTTGCCGCCGTACTCCCCAATGCTTAACCCAGTACGCCTTCTCCAAAATAAAATCAGTTGTTAGAGTCAACAGGGGGGCTTATCCAGACCTCAAGACCAGCTTCTTTGAAGGCAACTCGACAAGGAGTGGCTGCAATTATGCCGTCGACTGTGCGAACTATGTTATGCACACTTTCTTGCTCCTGCCAGCGTCAGCGGCAATGCAGCCCCTTAATTAATATTGAAAAGCCATTTTATTTGGCTCATTTGGTAACGGTTTAATTCGTTTTGTGAATTGTTCAAGTATTTCATTTTGAAAATTGTTTATTTCATTACAAGTTTGAGCATAATATTATTATGACCAAACTTGAAACGAACTTCAAATGTGTGTGTGTGCGTTACCTACTCCTACTCATGTACATTGCAACGTCCCTATGAGACGAAATTTTAGGAGGGGAAATTGGCCTCGAATTTCTTCGTTTGATTCACCTTAATAAAGTTCATTTCCCGAGGCAAAAAGAAATTACTTGAAGGGGGTGTGATTCTGATGTCGTGTGTATGAGCAATATGCACACTACACTGTAAGGAACATGGTGTCAAAACTCGGAACCATCCCAGATATCATCATTCGACCGCAAACTGTAGCCATAAATTCAAACTCGGCCGCTACAACGAACGAGATTATAGCCATATTTCTTAGGCGTCAATGTTTCCCTTGACTAGAATTTAATATAAGGGGGTACCCAGGAAACCTTACCCCATACTTCCTGGGGACAAACTTGAGAGTTCATATTAATAAAAAGTTTCCGCTGCCATATAACTCACTCCGATCATGCCTTTCATCTGACATGGTATTGTTTAGAACCGTCTGACCTGGTTCCAAAGTCTTTCTTGGCTACACCGCTTTCCTTTAAGGATTCCCTTATACATGAATGTATATATATCTCATTTCTTCGAACGGCGGTTTTTCGTGTTACGACGCTGCCGTCTTGTCGATATTGAAACCCAGTCGATGACACTGGCAGCATGTAGTACACTCAAATAAAATTAGTTTTTGTATATTGTCATCATCAACAATTTTTTCCTCTTGAATGTGGCTGATAGAAACTAAGAGGCTATTTGATAGAAACTAACATCATCAGAGTAACAGCAGGATCCATCAATCACAATTATCCAATGTGGATAATGATCACTTGATTTCATAGAGGACCTATACTGCCCTGCCCTGCTAAGATAAAGTCCCTTATCGACTATTTTGGTGTTTTTGGAGTTGGGCACATGGCTGCGTAGATCTCGACGTGGCGCGTCTTTTCTGCCAAGGTAGAATTTCCTGTCTCCATTGGAAAGGTTCGAAAAAAGACTTTATCTCCAGTTTGATGATCTGGGCCCCCTTCCTCACTTAACTGCATTTTTCTCGACATGAAAAAAATGGAGATATGTGGTTTTAACTTACGGTGGCAGTATAGTAGTAAGCTATAGCTTCGCTGAGTTTGGCTTTTGGTGATGTTATCCATTCCGATTGTGCGTTTGAAACGTCATGATAAGTCAGTTGTGTACAGTAGCGTAGAAATTAACATTGCTTCTCTGATACCTAATGTCCCGTATTATACGCCTATAATAGCCGTTAGCCTGGTGCTAAAATTACGAAATTTGGTGTACAGGTTTGCAACCAACCTAAAAATGATCCTTGAAACTTTTCATAACCCTAGGTCAATAGGAAGGAGTTCCAAACGAATTTTGAAATTTGGAAAAATTTATATCTTGAAACATTCAAATGGAACAGTATAGTTTTTAGTTCACATTTAAGAAAACTTTAATTTATGGAATTTTTGAACACCTTCGGAGGTTCGTACGACCAGCTGTTCGTTTACAATGAGGGCTCAAAGTTGGAGCAGATCGAAAGTCGTTAACATGAGGGTGAATCCTGTCAGTTCAATGTTCATACTGGCCCAACTGATTCGAACAGCACATGGTTTTCAGATATCTAGTTAATTAATAATAATTATTACTATAATACTATTATAATGTATACATAATGTTATATTATAATCATAATGTTATATTTGTTGTCAATTGAGGCAACATGCTATTATACAATTACCTTGTGTTCTAAGGAGTGCGGATGCTGGACGGAGCTGTAAGTGACGCTGTCGAGGCGGCGGCTCTATCCCTCAACCCAGGACACGTGGACATCTACTCGGCATCCTGGGGACCTGAGGACGACGGACAAACGGTCGACGGACCTGGTCCGTTGGCCACAAGAGCGTTCATCAATGGAATCGTCAAAGTGAGTGAACTCTATTCCACTCCATCCGCACTTTGATGGAAGTTGTTGCGCTTTGTGGAACTGTCAATCGCTCTGATGTTCTCTCACGTCGCATCTCGTGTACCAATGCACTTGCTTGAGCCGCTAATGGGCCGTACAGGGGTTATCTGTATCGATCATTACAGTTATATCATTATTACCGTGGCTCGCAATTTAGTTCTAATGGTGGGTATATTCGAAACACAACTCTCTCGTTCAACAGATCCCAGGATACGGATGACATATCCGTTTCAATCTGTAAAACTATATTTTACTTTTCACTAATCATTAAATTCACTAAATTCATAAGTCTTCAAGCGCGTTTTCGGTGAAACTAACCTGTTCATGCAGATTTTGGTTTATTATCTTCGATAATGAACCATTGGAATCGCCCAAAGATTTGAATTTATGTCCATTTGAGTGAAATCTGGGAATTTTATAATCTAACCAGGGGATTTTTAGTAACAATGTTGTATGAACGACGAGTAGGTATATTTGTCTTTCCAGAGGCTATTGGATGTTGGATAGTGCTATAAATCTCTAATTCAACCGAAATATTGCTGATTCGAAAAGAGGGAGGGAGAGATCTCACAGTCCAGCTATTTTGGTTTACAAATTTGTGTTAGGAAAATCACCAAAAACTGTAAAATTGGTTGGAGGATTGAAATTTTGAGAATCAGAGTCTACTCAAATACAAGAAATTTTCTGTTCAGCGTTTTTGCGCCTTAGCGACTGCGGGGATGGAAAAGTTAATAAAGGGAAGGTCTCGAAACGTATAGGGACAAGAATGTCCCATTGAACTACACTTGAAAATGGCGCTAGTGGCCACTATGCTATTTTGGTCCTTCTTATCAGACGGACCATCACGCATCCTTTCGAATGTAATAATATTGTAAAATCCCATACACCACTTATAGAATATAGCACCCTTCCACTTCTCCTTGAAGAGACATCCCAACGAGTTTTCTTCAACGTCATACCGTCTTTCATAAGGTGAGGTGTCTTCATCTAGACCTCTGTAGTACGTAATTCTGGCGCATCTAAAGAAGTTGGGAATATAGAAGAATAATTCAAAATTATTGCCCTCGGGGAAGATCCGAGAAGGCGCGCGACCCACTGACCTTGTCAAGCAAAGGGTGATAAAAGGTCGTGGACTCCAGCCAAAGGCTGAAGGCAGTCTCCAGAAGTGCTTACCAAACTTTTTATACATCTATGAATAAACATCGGCGAAGAGAGATAATTTACCTATTTGCAAGTCATTGGGTAACTTACTGAATTTCTTCGAGCTGTTTTCACTTTCTTTTTCTTCTTACCACTGAAAAAGCTAACAAGAAACGTCCTATTAATGCAAAAGAAAGGAGGTGTTTGATTGGTACCGTGATTACAGTGCAAAATTTTCCAAAGAACTTCAACTTGTTAGAACAAATAATTTTTTTCATGCAGATGTCACATTCGTTGTTCGAATGCCCCCTCCCTCCTCTCCAACCCCAAAAACCGTGATGCTTCGATAATAAACCATTGAAATCGACCAAGAAATTGGTTTTCAACAACCCCGCACCCTACAAATATCAATGTAATTAATTGGGTACTTACGTAATAGGGTAATGAGTTTATCTGTTTAAAAGAAAAATGTGTTTTTCCAGGGTCGAGGAGGGAAAGGATCGATTTTTGTCTGGGCGAGCGGGAACGGTGGAATGCACACAGATTCCTGCAATTGCGACGGCTACACCAACAGCGTATACACTCTCTCCATTTCCAGTGCCACTCAAGCTGGGTAAGCATGAATTACCAGTGGGTTTTACCGCTTTATTTCCTAACTCAGACCAAGCTGTTTCAAATCCCCGGCCTCCTCATGTTTTTTAATGATACGGCAAACAAGATCGAAGTTGATAGAAGTGTAGTTTCCTCATCAAATTGATAATTAGCTCTGATGTAGTGGATTTGATACAATGAGTTTTTATTGATAATTTTTCTCTTTTCCCAATTCATTGGGGATAAAGATGAGTCTGCACTGAAATGTACCCGGAAGTAAATGGATATGTTTCTGGTTGGTAAAAATACTTGTATACACATCAGTCCATCTCAGCTCAACTTAAGTGGAGAAATATTTCAATATTTAGATTTTGAATATTCTTATTGTGTGGATCAACAAAAGCTACCTACTCGTTCAGATAACAACCATATTTCCCTTCTCATCTTTACCCTCGAAAAGTATAGATGTGAATTTTCACAACGCTCTATACAATTATCAAGTTAATTAGTTCTTAAGGGTTGTCTATTTCGAGATGAGCTCCAAGTCCTGCCCTAATGATACCGTGGTGGTGCAACAGGGAGATTTAGCTCAGAATTGCATACTTAGAGCTTATTAGAATAATGTTGAAGGTTCTTTATAATTAGCAGGTTTAAGCGTGTAACATTAGTTCAGTCATAGCAGGGAAACTCTTAAGCAGCAGGAAACCTAAAAAGTCAGCTCTTTTGGACACCAAGATTCATTCCCCTTTTTGAACGTCCAACAGGCCACTTACACCATCATAATGAAATTCAATCCGCGCTATGTTATTGGTAACGACCAACCGGTGTGCTGTGGGAGAGATAAAAAAATGGATCGGCAGATGGTGGGATGGAGAGGGGCTGATGTTGACGTTTTGGAAGCAGGTCCATCGATAAGTTGATTAACGCTACGCTCGCTACATACTAACGTCAACCTCAAAACCAAAATACTTCCCAAAACTAGGCGCTAAACCACTGAAAACTCTCCAGACTCAACCCTAAATACTTAAAGAGATCAACCTTGACGCTCATGCGATTTAGAAATAAAACACTTACACAACCCTATTACCACATTGCTGTTTACCACGCTTTCGTCCCCTAATATGCATCTTGTCCAGTCTACACTCTCTGCTGTCCGAAGTCTTGTGGATGGTCGAGGTACATCTGGATTCTGAGCCATAACCTCACACACACCCAGAACCCTGTCTGCTCCTACTCTTCATAAAAATATGTAATCGTGATATATAACACATTTTATACATCATCTCATTTCACGAGTTTCTGAATAGCGTATGGAATTTAATCGCAAATTTAAGTTCGCCGCTATAAGGTGACTCCCAAATGTGTTACGTCTGAAGGCCTTGTAGTTCTTTCAGGTTTTCTCTGTTCGGCTTTGTACCTTTCAAAATCTTTCAAAAATACAATCGGTTAGTATCAATGAAAGAACAACTGAATTTATTGCTCTGGCAGTTTTTCTCGCTTTTCTTTTCTCCCTTTGATGAAGAGAATAATTTACAATCGCCGAAGCTCTGAGGGCCAACGCTTTGTCGGGTTTTTTTTAATCTCCTATTGGGAAACTGCGTCATAGAAGTCAATTTATATACCAGGCAAAGGGGTAACGAAGGGTCGTAGAACAGAAACAGTGGAGCAAGAGGGGTGAGGCTCCCGCTTGAAGGCGTTGAACTAATTTCACAGGTGACCTGCTGCCGCCATTCTTGATCCTCACTATCAAAGCCTCTACTATAGGAAAGGTTCAAGTAGTTTTGATGATCTGAAAGTTGCTATTCTCCACTAGCTACCCTTGTGGCTTGTCACTGTAATAAATTCAATTTTAAATTCCACTTACACCCCTCTATTCCCCTTCAGACTTCTTTTGCTTAGCATGTTTTTATTCATTCTATCGTCGCTCCTGCCTCACTGCTCCAAAATGGTATTAATATTTTAATTTGCGTAACATCGACGAGCACTTCAAGTCTTGAAATGATCTAATTATGATACCAACAAAAAATTGCACACACAATTTTGGTGGCATATTAGGTCATTGATCATGTAATTTCTAAGTGACGTAGTTTCTAATAATCATCATCTTGAATAAATGGATGGAGCCTGGAGGATCTCGATCATGAAATATCGAATGAGGGTTGATTGAAAGCAGAATGTGTAGTTATCATGCCCTCGTGTGTTCAGGGAATCATCAATCGTTATTTCTGTATTCAGGTAATTATCCCTACTCGGCATGTTTGCTTAGACCGTTTAGAGTTTGATTCATGAATGAGTTTTCTCAAACCTTTTCATGCTAAAAAATTTAATATTTTCATCGGCCTGAGATCTTATCAGCGGATGATTAACTGTTGAAACTACAAGCTCAGTAGCTTTTTCCTGTGGTTATTCAGAACCATATAGTGAATTGGATATGAAGTAGTGTAACTATATTATGCACTCCTTTGATAGGTAACAGGAAATTTCTCGATCTTCTATGGAGTTCTTTTAAAAGCGAAAACAGAAACCCGTCCAATTTAAGTATTCGGGATATTCGAAGTTTTCATGCTTCTACTAACTGTAGGAAATTCTTTCAGAAGTTTACGACCACTCTTTCATTCTCAGGAGTAGTTGTCAAAAGAGTAACGGAAAGATTTCAACGAAAGCACTGACCAGGATTCCGATATCCAAGATCACATGAAACTTCTGGAACGAGACCATGTATTTTTAGGTTTCTTTGGAACACCAGAAACATGATGTTATTGAATGGTATTTCTATATATTTGGAATCATCGGGGAAAACCTTGCTGCAACCCGTTGGAGCTCTTCATTTTTATGATAACGGAAAATATGGCTATACCGACTCACTCTGGAAATTCATAGAATACTAGAGACCGAGATCATTTACACGTACCTAAATACGCTTTGATGATAATAAAGAAGATGAATTATTTTATTGCATTTCAAACATTAATTGACAATATTACTAGTCGAGGTCTCCTGGTTCCAGGTTGTAATAAAGTATAACTGTATTATATCGATCCAAATTGTTTCAGGTATATTTCGAATAATGTCGCAGAATAATTATGCGCTCATCAATTATATCTGTCCTCATTAGTCCTTATTATGTACTTACACTAGTTATTCCTACACAATTTGATCTGTACTACAGATTCTGTAGATAGGATTATACTTACTCAATGTTCAATACCCGGAGCAAGGGAGCCAGGTGGTGATTAGTTAATCTAGACAGTATGTGCTCAATTAGGAACAACATTGACCACCTGGCACACACCTGACCAAAAACCATCCATTCGGACAAGGCACCAAATAAATGCCCTGTAGTCTAATTTTCCATCATTTCAGCACTCTTCTATTTTATTACAATACGTAATAATATTCAAAAATGTATATTATACTCATCACTGTGGCACCAAAACTAGTGGAAGTTACTCTGTCACTAATGACCTACCAATAACAGAAAAGACTCATACATATATTTTGTGATTTTGAAGGCTCAAACCGTGGTACCTGGAAGAATGCTCTTCGACCATTGCGACTACCTACAGCTCAGGAATCCTTGGTAGAGACCGGACCGTAGTCACGGTTGACATGGACCCACAACTCAGACCTGAGAAGCTCTGCACAACTGACCATACTGGTGAGTCATTATAGTGTTTACTAGAGATTGTGCCATTCATGTTTTAGCTTTTACAATATTTATGACTGAGCCACTTTTTGAAGACTGAATGAAAATTACTTGTTGTATATACACGAGTATGTAATATATATAGTATATTATACTCGTATTGTCACGGAATTCATCAGTGAGAGGATCTCCTATTTATTTGGTGTTAAACATATAATAATAACCTGATAAGAATTAAAATAATTCGTCAACATGACAAGAAGCACTTCGAAAATTTGTATATTTGGGCGAAAAAATGTATTCTGATGCATTTGAAACCTTTTCGGAGGTACAACAATACCAATTAGAGGTACAACCCGGAACTAGCCTAGTGCTTATGTTTCGGTAAGATTGCACATAATTATATCATCTCTTAATATCTCTAATGTTTCATAGGCACCAGCGCATCTGCTCCCTTAGCCGCTGGTATGTGCGCGTTGGCTCTGGAAGCGAACCCAAACCTAACATGGAGAGACCTGCAACATATTGTCGTAATGGCTGCCAATCCAAGGCCGCTTCTGAGGGAATCAGGATGGGTTACGAATGGGGCAAAAAGAAAAGGTAAAAACAAAAACTCTTCGGAGAAATTTCTTTATTCCAAGAATCATGAGGACATGTTTCCTATTATTTCTCGTGACTTAATTTAATTAAAATATCATCCTATGAATCCCTTTTGGCGTTCAGATAAGGCATCCCTTTGAGCTACCGTCGTTGTCCAGCCTTTGAGCGTAAGCTCCTAATTTTTGTAGTGTCCACTTGTGACGATGAATACAAACATTTTGTAAACTAATATTGTTATTGACAGATGAAACGGATTTCCCCTTTTTGCTGTTACACGGTGTAACAACGAATGTGTCCTCGTCCAATCCGTGGTTGATACTTGAGAGAGCATGACAAAGTACGAGGTATACGAGAGACGAGGTCTTGTTTAATATGGTGATGTTATACTAAATCTGCCCTTGCATGGGCTTGGCACGGTTGAAGATCAAGCATCCGTTTATACGAACTTTTGCTTACGCGATAATTGGGTGTAAATACTTCGTTGGCCCATCCAAGGCTCCATGATCTCTAACATTGATGATCCCGATGTGATGACATTTCGTTCAGGAACCGCCGTGTTTCAGATAAATCACATAAATCATTAATTCGGAAGGACAACCTACTCACTACGGATCAATCAAGCCAGCGATCCTAGCAGATTCTTCAGACAAGCGGCGGGAAACGTGAAATGAGAATAACATAGTGTACCTACCTACTCGTATATTGGGTTGGTTGACATAATTTCTTTGGCAGTTTAAAATAAATGAAAAATCCCTCCATACGTCGCCCGTGGCTCTTTGTTCACTTATCTGAGAGCGATTCTGAAGAAAAAGCACTTGATACTAATTGATAACGAAAGCATTTGTACTATTTCCGAACCTTTCAGTATTTTCATTGACGAGTACAGACCAATCAATTCCATCAAACGAACGGTTCCCTACATTTCAAATGCGGAACAGGTGGACTAGAGTAAAGTTTCAGCGTTCAAACAAGCCCCTCAAAGGGCCATTTTATTTGATAGAGAGGCTTTTGTTCATTTACCTCGCTGTCGGCCTTTTTCCTTCTTGGGGCAGCAGTATATTGTACCCTCCGTTTCATCCTTTTAGCTTTTAACTGCTGCCATAAAACGGAATGGACCGGCTTTTAACTAACAACGGGACGTGTCTTTCCAGTCAGGAGGAGCTTGAATGGACTCATTTGAATCTAGCAAATGCAGTGGATTTATTAAGATCTCTACAAGCTCGATCTGTCTAGAGTATTCAAGTTATAGGTAGTTATAGGCGGATTGATATGATGGGTTTTGAATCAGTCCGTTGAGTGTGCTTGGAAAAAATTGTGAATTTTATAGACACGTAAACAAATACATGATATTAAATATCGTTTTATATATCCATAGCATAGTGGTTTATATAATATATAAATATTATTTACCTCCATCAATTCCACGTTAGAGATGATATTCGTACACTAGCTCATCACCTGAGCGTTGCACTGACACGAATACACTAAATGAATGTCAGTCTATTATTCAGTCTATTATTCATATACACATGATTTCCAGCCTCAATCATACGCCTGTGCGCTACATGGTTATATTACCAAGTAGGTACCTACCTACTGATCTACGATTTTTTAAACTGAAACTATAGCATTAAATGAAACTTGCAACAATGGCTGATTGAATGGTCCGTAAAAAAGTTTGCTACGGGCCAATTACTCAGCCATTGTTGCAATCACATATCGTCGAGGAAACAGCAACATGCTATAACTCATTTCCCTCAACTTTTCAGGGGAGACAAAAAACTGTTTACAAAAGTTTCGTCATCTTCCATGCTGAATTCTTGCTTGTTTACAAAAGTTTCGTCATCTTCCATGCTGAATTCTTGCTTGTTTACAAAAGTTTCGTCATCTTCCATGCTGAATTCTTGCTTGTTGGCAACACTATCAATAACTTCCCAGGGAGTCGTTTTTCGAGAAACTGACTTCTCCAGTCGATCCGGCGCGAAAATTTGAATAAGAAATGATGTCTATTAGACATTGTCTAACTCATTTTGGCCAAAATTTTACTTATAGCATGTTGCTGTCTCACCGACGATATGTAACGATTACTTTGTTGTGGTAGGTCATTTTACCGATTACTTTTTTGATTTTTCAGTCAGTCACAAATTCGGGTATGGGCTGATGGATGGTGACGCGATGGTGACATTAGCCGAACAGTGGACAATGGTGCCGCCCCAACATATCTTCAAAACCCCGATAATAGCTATTGACAGGTATGACATCTACTGCTACCAATAGTGGAAATCGCGGTAATTACTACTAACTATGGAAGAGCTTCTGAATAAAATATTTACGAAGCACACTGTTCCATTGAAGGAATCGACTGTACATAATAGTATTTCATAATATTACATAATGGAATATTATTTCCTATCCCGATCCACGTAACTCACTACCCTGTATTATGATATTTATATACCTATTCATCATTTATAGAAACATCCTCTCCAATTCTGGTCTTGGTATGTGGAGACGATTTCCGATTGTAACCACTACCTAAATTGTATCAATCTGAAGTATTAAGCCAAGAACATATCAACAATCACTTAAGCAAAATATCATATCAATACATAACAAATTTTCATTAGTTGTGTAATACAAATTCGTAGACATTTGAGAGGTTGAAATTGAAATGATTATTTCCTAATAGTTATAAGGAAAAACAAATCAACCTGCTCCCCATTGTTGTCTTTTCATAGCAGCTTGCTTTGCAATTTATTACAACACTTTTTCTTAATATTAATATTAATAATGTTGTCGTTGTGTACCCATAGTGACCTCCTCGGTTAACCTATGTTGTATGTGTACAATGTATCGCGAGGAAACTCGTTTTCAATCAATATATGGTAAATTTATCTTCAAATCTTGTACCAACAGTGGTATTTTAGAACTGAGCTACAGGGCGTTTTTTTGGTACCTACCCTAATTGAGCCGTACTAGGAAGCTTTGTATTGTGTCTCTTTAAATACAATTGAAATAATATTTCAATTGTATTTAAAGAGACACAATATTATTCAAGAGACAAATATTATTCCTCCTTTGTTCGCGAACACCATTTTCTGCTACGGGTGTTTTAGCGAACCGACGTTTAATCGCTCGTTTCTCAGTTTTTTAGTTAGCAGTTAAAGTTTTGATTTTTAGCTGTTATTGAATACACATGAACTTCACTTTGATTAGTACCTCCGAAACCTATAGGAAGTAAAGGAGTCAAGGTGTCCAATTGAGTAAATTGAAATGGAATTCGCCTGTTTGTAGACATTTTGCATTAAGATATACCTAGTGCGATACAATACGTGTTACAATCAGCAATCTTATATTTCCAGGCCTATAAACAAGTCTTATGGAAGCGAATTGACACTGAGAACGAATGTGTCTGGGTATGATGGCCAAGAGAACGAGGTGCACTACTTGGAGCACGTCCAGTGTAAAGTATCGTTGAGCTTCTTCCCACGGGGAAACCTCAAGCTGATTTTGATCTCTCCTAGTGGAACTCCGAGCACGCTCCTCGCTCTCAGACCTAAAGATGAGGTTTCCGCAACACTCGACGACTGGCCCTTTCTGTCCGTTCACTATTGGGGCGAAGATCCGAGGGGTGAATGGACTCTCAAAATTTATAATAACGGCAGGAAGAAAACTGACACTGACGGTGAGTACTGACACTACGTCGCTTTTCTCTTCTTACGTTACTGTCGTAAGACGATGAAGGGAAGGCCTCTGAGACATGACCCACGCGGGTACTCCCATGATCTAAATTCTATTTTAACCACCTATTTAATCCTAATGGTTTGGTAAAAAGCAAGTTTCCAGTAAAACAAACCGACACATCACTGTTCATCCATCCCACTAAACAGCAAAAATGCACTAGGGCATAAGAAATGTTGGCATTTGAATAAGAACAATAAAAAAAAACTTGCCCTTTGGGAAGTCTTGATGTGAGAGAAAGGGAAGGGTCCGAAATCAGAGTAAGTTCATGATTTCAAACCACATCACGTTGAAATGAAAATATCGAAGTGCATTTGAGTTCAAGGGGCATAATATAATCTAGGGACGCGGGAGCGTCCCGCCCGCCAAGAAAACCGAAGCCCTGAAAACCGAAGCGACTGAGACACTGATTACGCGACGGAACAAGTTCGGGTTTTCACCATCCCGTAGCTCGGTCCCCTGAGTGTCTCGAGAGTTGATTTTTTGTACACCAACTCTCCAGGGGCACGTGAGGACGTAAAACAAATTTCAGCTCTTGGGAACATCAGGTGTCGGGGGTATAACAATTTTAAAACCACTATTTTTCACGTTTTTCGTGTTCTTCTTCTTCTTCTCGTTGTTGTTGTTGTTGTTGTTCATTGACGGGGCTACAGCCCAGCAGACAAATCGGATCGAGCTGAAATTTTGCACACACGTTTGTTATGCTCCAAGGGAGTGCCTTTTGACCATTTTTTCTCCCTCCCCCCATTTCCCCCCCAATTAGGGGGGAAATAGTGTTTTTTAGGAATTTCAAATGGTCATAACTCCTTCAAAATTGAAGCTTTTTCAGATTTTCTTTTTTAGTTGTGTTCAGCTTTTCAAACTGCTTAATTTGAGATCAAAAAATGCTTCCTAAGGGGAAAAATGAAGGAGTTATGGTGATTTTTCTATTTTCAACAACAACTGCCGCAAATATTGATGAAAATTGGTGCGGTTGGTCTTAAAATGTCCGCTAGGTTGTCTAGAATATGCTCGATAATTTTGAACTAAATCTCAATCGATTTGACTAATCCACAGCCAAAAATACGTGAATAAATTCCACATCTACTGATTTGGCTAATTTCCGAAAACATCAAAGTTGAACGGTGGTCAGAAAAATTGTCGTAAAGTGGCGCCTGATTAAGGATCGATAGGAAATTTTATGGGCTTTCGAATGAGGGTAGCGCACTTTGGCACTTTTCCCAACGGTTCTCGAGTTATTCGCGATTTTTGGTATAAAAACGTGCGTTTTACCAGTTGCAAACTTTCTCTTTCCTCTTTCTCTTCGACACCAATAATTACAATTATTGTAATGATTCTCAACAACAAAAATTTGCACAATCCCCAAGAAAAAATGCAACCAATTTTCAAAAAATTTCTAATTCAAATTTATTCAAATTTCTAATTCTTTCTATTTTATTAAATTTAATAATAAGAATAATTGTATTAAATTTTAATAATTGTTTTTAAATTGTTGATTGTTTTAATTAATCGAAAATTTTAAAACTAATATTCAACCAATTCGCAAAAATTTTAAAACTACTTATTTTTCAAACACATTTCAGATAACAAACAATAATTTCCAAAATATAATTATTCTTGTCACAAAAACAAGAAACAAAAAGGCAAATTAGTAGGCGTACTAATTTTAACATGAATAATGTTTTTGCGGTGGCCTACCAGAGTTGAAAAGCGTAACGAAGTTTAAGTCACGAAATTATGTCACGAAGATTTTTAATGATTTTCACGTACAACCGAGCCGTTTCTAGGGAAATGAAACTTCTTTAGTTTTCAACGGACAAAAATCGTTCTCCATTCGTTGGAAAGCCTTTAATTTATGCATAAATTATATACTGCCAAAACCACTGTAAATATCGAAGAAGCTGAGATACAGCCCTGAGTAAATAAAAAAACTAATAAATTTTCCGCACATTTCTTAATATTTTCCATACAGACAAAGAAAAGGGATAAGGAAAAGGGGAAACGGGACGCAAAAACATTATTCATGTTTTGCATAGCAAATACCTCGTTCTATACAAAGTATAGAAGAGAAAAGATCCGGGGGGTCCAGGGGGGCTTGCCCCCCTGGCGAGGCGCGAAGCGCCGAGTTTTACTAAATTTTGACTAGGATAAAACTTCATTTAGGAAAACATTTACTAGTTACCTCGTAGGTACTTTTGTATTGTATAAGTTGTTGAACCGTATTGTATAAGTACCACTCGAAAACTAGCCATGCAAAAAGATGTGATATCCCCCCAAAAACAACTCCGTTGTAAAAACTGGCCCGCCAAAAAACCTCAGCCGCAAAAAGGAATGATATCCATTTTGCCCGCCAGCCACATATATAGGATGCTCAGTGCTTCGCACCTCGCTGTTGAGTGTGCATATAGAAACCTGATCCTCCTACCCCTAACCTCCACCGTCAATGTTTTCCTGTTCCCTGTCACCTTCCCACAACCCCCTCTCACCCTTAGTCACCCTCGGTTTCACCTAATATGTTTCCTCTGTTACACCAGCAGGGAGCTTTACGCTTCTTTCAATGCTGTTGGCGGGAGCTTTTTGCCAGATGAACAAGCTAACATAAGTATTACTGGTGGTCACGAGTAATCAGCGGTGGTACAACTGTAATGAAGTAATGCTTCAATTCAGGCTTGTTCATCTGGCAAAAAGCTCCCGCCAACAGCATTGAAAGAAGCGTAAAGCTCCCTGCTGGTGTAACAGAGGAAACATATTAGGTGAAACCGAGGGTGACTAAGGGTGAGAGGGGGTTGTGGGAAGGTGACAGGGAACAGGAAAACATTGACGGTGGAGGTTAGGGGTAGGAGGATCAGGTTTCTATATGCACACTCAACAGCGAGGTGCGAAGCACTGAGCATCCTATATATGTGGCTGGCGGGCAAAATGGATATCATTCCTTTTTGCGGCTGAGGTTTTTTGGCGGGCCAGTTTTTACAACGGAGTTGTTTTTGGGGGGATATTATTATGTTAGACAGTAGAGCGTTAGATCCCAAATCCCCGATGTATGTGACGAATCCAGATGCCAGCGAATTCTACCAATTATTACATCAACGAGGAGCATAGAACGATTAGTGCACTCTGTACTCAAACTTAGAAATCAAGCGAGTTGGCCAACCCCGATGGAAGAGAGCAGGGCGAGTACTTTCCGCCTTTCCCTCGCCTTACCGTCAATGGTCGACGTCTACATGTTTCTTTCTCCATTTTGGCTTACATATATTAATTAGGAACGAATTATCAAAATATACTTACCAAGAAAAAAACTGATAGGTTTACACGATGGTGAAATCAAAATTGCGATATCTCATTCCGTTCTCAAACTGGAGCACTATGAAGATGAAGAAACGTGGTTGTCACTTGATATGATCTTCATGTTAAGTGTTCTCTAATCTGTTAACGGAATGAGATATCGCAATTCTGGGGGGTTCACACAAAAAGTCTGACAAGTGACACCTCATTTTAAAGTTTTTCACACGCTGAATACGATCGTGAAGTGAGAATCGCGATATCTTAATTCGGTCTCAAACTTGATTACATCGAAGATGAAGAAACGTGGTTGATACTTGAGATGTTCTTCATGGACTTCATGTTCGTTAATGGAGACATTTTACATAAAACCAATTATTACTTTGAAAATTCGCTCTTATAGCCATGCTGCATCACTGTGGATTTTTACTGTTGTGTTCTGTGTATTATTACGTTCGCTCGGAATTTAGTTGGAAAATTGGACTGCTCCCACTTTTCCATGATACATAATACTGCTCATTTTAGCAATTTCGTAACCAATGCCTTCCGCTCAACCTCATTACTGTAATGAATTTTGATATTGAAGATTTTCGCACAACTTGACCTAAACTGATTCAATAATTGAGTCAGTAATTATTACAAAAATAACCATAAAATTCTGATGAAAAATTGTGTCCTGGACCTCCCACACAAATTTCGTCACAGAGGCACACCCATGAGTTTACATGCAGACTTGGTTATACTATGTTCCGGTTATTTTGTCCCCAACAAAAATTCCCCGTATTCCGTATTTTTGAGATTTCGTCCCGGCTCAGGGGTCGCAAGAGTTAGGTTTTCAATTGAGCAATTTCCCTAATCACCGTGCATTCATGTCGTCCGTATCATTGCTTTCAGGCGTCTTCATAAAGTGGCAGCTTTTCTTCTACGGTACGGACACCAAACCTGTGAACCTGAGACCACCATCACTCCAATTATACAGGAACAACCAGGATAAAATCACTGAAACTAATTTTTATAAGGTCATTATCCATACTCTACCCATTTATCCGAGGTTTTTACTTATGGTCCTTATCTACGCGTGCTGCCAAATTGATTAAAAACACTAGCAAGACAGCTATAGTGCTGCTACTTTTCATATAATCATAACGATTCATACGAATTAATAATAGAAATACGTTTATGGTGTACGTTAGTTGCTGCAGATGTACATTCATAGATTCATATGATATAGGTACTTACCTACATGTTACAATAAAATGTAAAGCTATAAGATGTAAAATGTAAAGCTTTGTGAAAAAGGTGTGTCTCTCTGTATCAAATCGGATAATAGTAGGAAATAACACTAGATGATATTCCTTACAGCCAAAGACAGTAGGCGAGATGGGATACGATGACAACACAGTCGACGAAGGATCAGAGGTTGTCTACAACTGTCATTCAGAGTGTGATTCGAAGGGTTGCTATGGGCCCGAAGACACACAGTGCATATCCTGCACGAACTATAGGATGAACAAGTGAGTCATATAGAATATTCATCTAACTCATTATCTAACTAATATAATATAGATTTGAAAGATTAGCTCTAAGAATTCAAATTGTCTACCGCTGACAAGTTATCCACGTTATCAACTTCTGATGGATATAATAGATACAATTTTAAAAAATTGAAAAACTAATGAAATTCAATGTAACATTACCAACAGTAAACTCCATCCGCTTTGAAGAATTAATAGATGAGAAGTATTGACACGGATACACTGTACAATAAGGGTAAATTTTATAATAACAATGTCATGTATACAAAATAAAACTAACTGATTTTAACGAGTCAGTCCAGTGCACCACTGCAATGGTCATGGGCCTTGATTTGAAAGGAAGGGTTCAGTGTAGACGAGACAGATGATGATTGTTAATTTTACTATATTTTTTCATCATTTTCCATTCCATTTATTCATTCGGTTTAATGAGATGATCGGTATGTACTCAAGCATACCAACTGCTTATCCGAATTAAATTGGCCCCATTGTGTATTACAGGAGCTGCCTTGCATCCTGTCCAGAGGAAGGTTACTATCCTGCAGATGGGGAGTGCAAGAAATGTCACCCAGATTGCGTATCCTGCACTGGCCCAGGATACCACAGCTGCCTCACGTGCGCACCTCACCTTTACTACATTATGGATTTAGCGATTTGCATGCACAACTGTCCACATACATATTACCCAGGTACAAATGCTAGTAAATTTAGCGACGTTTCGCCATTAACACAACTTTGATGTACCCACATCCATTCCATAATGGTAATACAAAATTATGGCGTTCGTGTACTGTAACTATGATTTTCTGTTTCATTCAGATGTGGCTTCCAAACGCTGCATTAGTTGTCATGAAACGTGCGCTAGTTGCGACCTAGGGCCCAACGTGTGTTCTTCTTGCGAACCTCATCTCGTTCTGTACAACGGCTCCTGCTATGCCACTTGCCCGCCAGGAACTTTCTCCAATAGGCATCAAAGGTGAGAGTGAAGGACAGAAAAATCCAACTATCAACAATTCGATTAAACTTGAAGACTTTTTATGCATTGTTGTGTAATGTTGATGTAGTGGAATGTAAAAGTGGGTTCCAATGTGGTGAAAAGGGGTTGTTCAAGTGGGTATCAACAATTGGTGCCCGTCTTTCTCTTTCTCTTTAATCCAACTGGGATTCCTCGTGAACACTATGATCGTGTATCTTGAAATGATATATATATTTTAGTTCCACCCAAACTATTGAAGCAAGGCAATGTGTCCATGTGTGACGTGAATATACCATCAGTCAATTTCAGCGGTGGGAGCTTTGTGGCCTTGGGAGCTGTATGGTAGCGTTCAATAAACCAAAAGTTCCAGTCATGAACCAATAAATCCGCATTATTTCATGAGCAAAGGTTCGTGGTAATTACTGTCAAGCCACTGAACAACTGTACTGTCAACCAATTGCTCCCTAATGTACATATCCAGCTTCCACTCCCATCGATTGATTACAATCCCAAATATTTCACACCGTTTTCAATTGCAAACATCCTTAATCTGATGGCTGTGTTTTACGTGGCGGTTTTCAGAAACATCTTTTGTTGCCAGGAATTGAGCTGCGGAATTAGAATATTCTTTCATTTTATTAAAATGTTGCATCATACACGTGTTGACAGTATGTCTGAAACATATAAAAATGTAACAGAGTTAGAGTAGAAAAGATTGTTTCTAGGGTAATTATATTAATTTCTTACTACTCTTCAAGTTAAGTGAAGTAGGTGAAAATATACGTTTTGTTCAACAGTTCAATAGTTACTATTCTCCAGAATGGCTCGGATAGTTTTGATCAAATCCATATAAGTCACTCTTATAAGATTCTTGTAAATTACATCATACTCCTTGGAGTTAGACAAAAAATAAGGCCGAAAACGTCATTTGTTTGTCTATTTTTGCTAGTTACACCCCTACCTAATGATAAAAACAGTACAAGGTTAATATGCCCCAGTGTGGCACATGAAATTTCATTATTTTTCAACATTGAATCACGTGGTGATATCTAAATAAAACGGGTGAGACGTTCATTAAGAACCACCCTGCATAAAGGTGAAAATTGAATATGCGTTAGTGGGCAATAGTTTTCACTACCCAATGTCTCCGATCTGTTCTATAGGTGTTCATCTTGCCATCCCTCTTGTGAGGAATGCACGGGTTCCCGACCAAACGACTGCGTCGTTCGTCACAGAGAGATCTCCATATGTTCAGCAGGTGGATGCACTCACTGTCCACCGGGACTTCTGCTGATGAACACGACATGCGTTTCAGCTTGTGGAACTGGGTAAGGAACACCTGCATACACACAAGAGTTATCGATATTTAGCTATATTGCTTTGAAACATCAACTGCTAATATTTGGTATTTTCGTGCATTCCCCGAAACAGATGAACTGCCTTAATGAAGAATCACAGTTCCTATGATCCATTTCCGCCAAATAAAATCCTTAACTTGAATACCAGACACATAATCAATCAGGCATAAAATCATCAATTATGCAACATGTGAGTATTGTTTCAGATGGTACCAAAATGGAAATATTTGTCGGAGGTGCTGGCTAGGTTGTGCTAGTTGCTACGGAAGCAGGAAGGACGAATGCATATCCTGCCTTCCAGGCAAGACGCTAGCCAGAGGGCAGTGTCGATTGCACTGCCCTAGGAACATGTACTCCACGTCAAATGGATGTGCCAACTGCCATCATTTCTGCTCAACTTGTAACGGTTCGTATCTTGGATTATACTTGTTCAATAACAAAACATTGGCTCCAAAATAATGAAATGCTGATGCGGACATCGGGCTTCAAGTCAATTATGTATTTTTGTAGGAGGAGGAGCTTATGCTTGCACCACGTGCTCGGCAACGCGATACCTCGATGATACGACTGGCCTCTGTTACGCTTGCCACAGCTCATGTTACGGATGCACCACTGCTTCAGACACATCTTGTACATCATGTAGACAAGACCTCTTCCTAGACAATGGACAGTGCGTCAAATCACCGTCTAAATTTCAGAATTTTCTCAACCAAGTGGATATACCTGGAAGTGAGTCGATTTCAGAATCGTATGAATCACTATTTCTCAGTCTCTTTTTTTCTTTGAAATTTGATTTTCATTCCAGAAAATAACATAACGGACGCAGTTTTCACACAATATACCAAATCAAATTAGATTTTATACCGCTTAATACCTTCTTTTATTCCGTTCTACATACCTCCTTTCAAATAATATAAACCTTAGATATCTTAATAAGTCTTATGATATAGGTACCTAACCCATTTTCCATCATTTTACTATTTGTGATTTGTCTTTTCAGGTAGCAAACTGCACTCATCGTCCGCTGGGAAACGGAGAATATCCGAACTGGACTCGGAACTTTGGGAGCCTCTTTTCGAAGAGCCTCTGCAGGAGTTCCACCGGAGTAAACCTCCGGAATACTCACCATTTGTTACTGTAACTGTGATAGCAGTAGTAGCATGCCTTGCTATTATCGTCCTTTTCGCGTTACTCTTCGCCACTCTCCAAGTCAGATGAGGTATCTACGAAAAACATGGTGCTACGTACAGAATGTACCACTTAGGGTCAGCATTGACCAATACTAGCAGTCGGTTCCGTCGACACTCGATTGATATAGTATATATTATAGCAGGTTGTATTCAAATGACCAAGCTAGTCTTTTTTCGTGTTTATTTTCTCACGACGTTTCGGAAAAATAAACACGAAAAAAGACTAGCTTGGTCATTTGAATACAACCTGCTTCAATACACTAGTCAACCCCATCAACACGTATATATTATATATTATATTATTATGACATAATAATATTAAATATATTATATTAAATACAAATTTTGTTAATAAACCATCAGCATATCATAAGGAATAGGATTTAGGAATAGGATCAAAAGGCATTTAGGATTTTCATGTTTCGGCTTCCCTATAAACTCCCACCCCTATGTCCTTCCCCGGTCTCAGAAACATTTAAATACGGGAGAAAAGTTCGATCCATTGAGCCATATTTATTTATAATATCTCGTTATTATGATCCTTAAAATCTAACACCATAATACTTATGTAGACATAGACTGGTAATTGATTTTCTTGATGTGACCTCAGCCTTTGGTAAACCAATTATATGAATCGTTTCAGATCCGGCTACTGTCGTCATAAGGGGCTGGTTCTCTTCGGCAAGAAACGCGTGAGTTTCTAATTGCGACCAAAAACCAATCAGGGAAAACTTGCGGGGGAGCCGACTTGCCAGCCAAGGTGACGTTTGGTCTAGATCACCACTAAGTGGCCTTCGAGTTAGTGTTCAAAAATATTGTACTACCTTCGTATTGTGTTTTTCATCATGCGCTTGATTCGTCGCGCGTAGTTCTTGATTCCTAGAACCCGACTATTCTGGTTGAGCTCAAGACCTGATTGAGAGCTACAACAGAAGGACTGCTAAAATCTAGTATTAAAGATAAGAAGTCATATGGGTGTAAATAAGTATATCTAAGTCGCCTGTGTAGATCCGAACTTTGTCTATGAACTTTTAATTTGTCGAGTGACGTGATGAGTTGTAATCAACACATGCCTCAAAACCCCTGTTTATTATTAGATTACGAGCATTGGTATTTGTGAAGATACGACCCCGATGGGTTTTTCGAAGTCACTTGTATTTGAGCAAACATGTTGTACAATAATTTTGGTAATGATGCCTATTTTTATATCACTTTAGTTTGGATAGGTGAGAAAACGTTCGTAGTAGTAATAACTAGTTTACTCTAAGAAACACAAAGTAACTTCGTAGGAGAGTGTTTAACGTTTAGGTCTCGTGAATAGGAGCGGTGCGTACTCAACTGTATTATTGGGGATCGTGTTTTCAAATGTGGAGGACGTTTTCAACGTCAATCTGAAACTAGATACGAATGTGATGAAGCGAATAATAGACAGGTACCTACATAGCGCACTGCGGTCGATGCCGAAACTTCTAGATCGAATGATAAACCAGAAATTTCAATATTGAAAGAGAACCATGCGATATTCTGGATCTCCTGCCGCTGTACTTATCTGTACTTATACTAACAGATGTCTAAATGTTAATAAATTGATAAATAACTGTTTAAGAGGTGATTGTATATAATAATAGTGAGTGTTGTCTGTTAAGTCGATGTAAGCACTGAAAAGCTCAAGATGAGTCGATTTGACTTATTAAGCACTTCAATTTATATTTTAAAAGAGCTATTTTGAAATCAGGCTCGATTTTCCCGGATCTCGCTGTTATAAAGAGTATTTTCCCCTAGTTTCGTGCACAAGATTTCGCCTAAAGATGTTCGAAATTCTGTGTGTTTCCATTTGGATTCGACGCTTTAATCGTCTTTATATTTACGAATATCGATTTATGATAAAAGTCACGATGTACTCATAATAATTCCTTTTCAAAATGTTACGGTCGCTGTTCGTATAATTTTGTGAGATTTTGTGATAAGCTTGTATGTGCAGAATACCGATCAATACCTAATAATAGGTACCAACATTTTGAAAGTTTCCCATCTAAATAATCAGTAATAATGTTCAGTAATGATGCCGTATGCTTCTCTAAAAATATTGACATATTGAATACTCATATCCCACAGCCTGTAAAGACGATCGTCAAAGTTTGTGTACATCATTCTAAACCGGAGTATTTAGCTCTGATCGGGCTCCAGGATCTGCTGCTTGCCGATAGCAGTAATTTGGATGCCGTACGGATTTGAAAAATGAATATGATACTTTTTTTAACCTACGTAAACCGAAATGCAAAATGAAGACTGATGTTGCAGAGGCTAGAATTATAATTTGGACATGTACTTAGTCAACTGATTTCGATGTTGAGAATGTTGCTTTCTTTTACGATATTATAGACAACTGTCTGTATTGGTGGAATTGCACTCATTGAATATGAAAGCATTTTGATTTTTGGAAACGGCCTACTGCGATGGTATTATAACTGGGTTTTGATTGAAAGAGTAGCATCTTTTTCTCAAACTTACGTAAAGACAGTACAGATGTGAACTTCCTCTTTTTTGGTACGGCACTGAAGCTGTCCACGTTTTTGTCTGAGATACATTTCATATTTTAAAAAATTCGTGAACGTTTTGTCGACTAAAGTAATTACAGTGTTTAAGATATTTATGATAAACGTATAAATGTGTAAAATGTGTAACATTTTTCTATTAAAGAGTTCTCACGAATGATATAAAAGTTTCCATTGAGTCTTCTTGTTGATGTGATCTCTTGATTATAATCATCTGTCAGTATCAACCCGCACCTTCGTTGGTTTGACGGTAAAACTGGTAAAAGAGGCCAACAATCGGCGAGTGATTCTTTTGTTCGAAGATTATGCATTTGAAATAATTCATTTGCCAATGAGTTGAAGAGATGTGAGAAATTGTGGTGGTGCCATACAACAGGATTTAAAGCCAAAGTCCGAACTCTTGGTAAACTCAGGGTGTTCATCAGTTTCATATTTTACGTTTGATGGGCGTTGATTCCTTCAGTTTCGGTGCTTCCATCTCTAATAATTGTTGGTTTCGAAATAACATCTAATCAAGTTGTGCGAATTATATGGCCTAGGGCCGAGTTTTCCCTTTTCCCAAATCCTATTTTCGTGAAATGTAAGAAATGCTTTTTCGACATTACAAAGCATAACTGAAGTGGGGCAGCTTGGGCTTCCTTCGTTACAGGTAAGAGGTCGCCTGATGTGATGATGATTGTTTGTTGTGTGCCTGATGTTGTTTGTGATGAAGACGTTGTGTCCATAAAGCCCGGGGTCGGAATATCGAAAGTACTGCGACTACTTAGTCGACAATTATGTATTATATAATTATATAATAATATTATATTGGAGTACGCAGAAGACCAGAATTTCTAAGCGAATTTTTAGACGCCAGTACTTGAAGATGCTTAGTTTCTTTTACAATCAACAAAACAAACCAAGAGTGATGTTTACCGGACGTCACGAAACGCGATTTTCAGGTATCCCTATTTCGGCTCTTGTTTCCCGATCTGCTTGAACTTCGGTGTGGTTTGGAGCTTTGGATATGTATAGTTCACATTGAGGAGTATACATCCTGGATAACAGGACCAATCGACTTGAAATTTTGCACAGACCTTCCTTATAAATTGAGCCAGTACCAGTTGAAAGATTTATCCGATTACCTCAACCCAAGAAAATTTTCGGAACAAAAAACTGGCATTTAGGCTATTTTTGGCCATCTACAGCCGGGGTAATTGGACCAATCTATCTAAACGTTTGCTTAAATCTTTGGCACTGGGTCATGTTAATTATTTTATAAGTGCTATCCTTGTGAGACAGTTCTGTTGGGGAAACGCCGGGGGTGGTAGGGGCTGGGCCTCTACTGGTCTTTTCAACTTCAACAACAAAAACATGTGATATCTCCCCAAAACACACTCCATATAAAAATCCACTTTCCCCGCCCGTCCTTTTCCTCATTACGGAGCTACGCATAATTGAAAGAGAACTTATGAATTGCAATGAGGTTATATAGAAACTATAGAGACGTCCTAACTACTTCACAGGCACCGTACCCGTTTCGATCTCCCCTTGGCGCCATGGCGAAGCGTTTTTATTACTACATACCTACGTATTATTTTATTAGTTGCTTGTGAAATAACTTTTATATATGTATAACTTTTTCCGGTTGCTGTAGTATGATATTTACTATTTGCACGGCGGGATGATTTTTACACGGAGTGTTTTTCGGGGGGATCTCAATTTTCTAAATGACTCCTACCCAGTGCCATGTTCATTCATGTCTGCCTGTACACATCACAAGTAAAACTAGAATACTGATGGAATGTGGGCTTCCTAATGTATGTAAGTATATTACCCTCAACGTTTTTCATAGTTTTCATGACATTCGTACTACTTACTCCCTTGATCAACCAGAGCGCTTCTTGCTAGTTCTAAAATAAAATTATAAGAAGAATTAGACTCTGTTAATTGTTAAGAGCTTACAAACTATTTACTGCTCCAGGGCCAACCTCATAACATCCGTAGGCACCAAACAAGACATATTTATGATTATTGTTAAAAAGCTAACAAACACAACACAGCGCTACTTCAACCATTGTTTATTATAGCTTCATTCAGCTACACGACAGCCGATACGAGGGAGACAAAATTTAGTTTCGCCGCCCGAAAGTGAAGTTTACTGATGATTATAGAATCCTCATTAGGTGCGGAAAATTGTTTACTACCCAAGGTAAAGTACCCGTCCTCGGTTTGTTTGACCCAAACGCTAACATTATTCTGATATATGGAACTCGGTTATCTCACGAAGCGCCTTCTAGGTCGTTCAGCTATTGCGTATCTCCTCGGTGGCTTCCAACACTGAATAAAAAGCGATGGGGCTTTCTGGCGAATTTTCAGTTCACCGCAATTTGTTTCGTTGAAAATGGTGGACGGCGATGAGGATGGGTACAAGGCGGTGGATTTCGATGGCGAATATGGAGCTGGGAGCGATGTATTCCCCCTACCGGTAGGTACTCTACAAAACTATTATTAAGAATAATTTAAATGATTTTCCAACGGGTACTTACGTTAAATTCAACAGGACTTCATCGCGTTCAAGATTTCATCAATTCTGGTGAACTCCAAAGTGTGTCACAGTCAGGACAAATCACTGAACTTTTTCAGACTGAAATTCTAATATAATATATATATATATATTTTTTTTTTTTCACAAATATCTGACTATACTTAAATGGTTCTTCGATAAGGAATAATCGAACTGGGAAACTGTCCTGTATTATATCAGTGATTCAGCTAAGCGATCGTGTTCAACTTGGTAGGTAATTGATTAAAAAGGCAACACAAGCAATACTGACACTCTGTTGTGTAGCAATAATTATTATTCATGAACATATTTAAACCCAAGAAACTATCTCAAACCGAAGCCAGGAAAGTAATTGGATCAGTCTAAATAATCGAAATATTTATATTTTGGAAATAAAGTCATTATTATTATTATTATTATTATTATGAAATAAGGGATAGTAAAAAGAGTTGTAGGTAATAAAACCACTTTCATTAAGGAATTTTGGCCAGTTGGCTTCCGCTACTATGGCGGCAAGACGTAAAAAGAATACGTCCCGCTCCAGTGGAATTGGCAGCAGACGTAGTTTAGTACCTAGTGGTAATAGCGACTAATTTCTTTGTTCCTAGAAGTAAATAATGGGTTTCATTCTATTGAGCTGTGGGGGTATAACGATTTAATGGCTCTTCTTTAACAACAGTATGAGATGCAATGGGCTCAGTTCTGGTTGTAGCTTCCTCTGATGATGTCAACCTTGTTGGAGTACGTTTGTCGAAATCACGGTGCATTTTCTTTATCGGTCTCACACAGCGTTACGTTGGGTCTCACCAATCAGTAGGTATTTGCTCACTATTACCCCATTTTCCCCATTGCCCATTTCCCAACAGTTATGTAACTTGAAATTGGGCAAATACCGGAAAAGAATGACGGTGGACATCTCACTTCTGAATAACCTATTTAACTTACACCTGAAATTCACAATTATTTAGTTTTTGAATAAAACTCCACGATGATCATTATCCTTTTTAGTATCAGGCCTGGAGAGCAAAACCATCAAAGCGTCAAGCTGTAAATATTATCTGTCATTTGAGGTTTCGAAACTTTCAACACCACTTGGTTAAACTAATCTTATTTTTCCAGGGAAACATAGGCCACCTTGCTGTTAATGTTATGGTGCAAACTGACGATATGAATCCATCAGGTTCTACGAGAAAACCAAAGTACGCATACTCTAATGATCACATCAATTTCTCTGAATAATGTTTAACGATTGGAACAAACTTAAATTATTAATATTCACTATTATCTTATGTTCCATTAGACGAAATTTTGATAACAGATCCATTAATTTGTAACAGTAGGAAGAAGAAAAAAGGGCTGATCAATGAAGGGAAAACTACATCAGGTCTTATCGGAATTGTAAGTTAGAACAAACTACTTCTGGAAGATTCAGTCGGAAGAGTGATAATGGAAAAAACATGAAAATGTCCTTGACATTATTTCAGTTCCGGTATGCTACACCTTCGGATTTCGTCCTCATGTTTGTTGGATTCCTTGCGTCTATTGTGAATGGTTCGAGTATGCCCCTACTGGCCATCATCTTTGGCAAGATGACCAACATGTTCAGCCTCGTCGCCGCCTATGTATGTTGTTTGTTACGCCTTATACGTTCCTTTCCGTTTATGCGTAGTACTCCTTTTTGATGTGGTGCCAAGAACTGTGAAGAGGGAGCACACTTGGAATTTAAAGAAATAATTCATATTTTGACGAAATAATTTTCAGGGCTTCAAACCAGAATACGTAAATTACACTTCGGCAGCGATTTTGAAGAATGTTGGAAATTTCCGATCGCATCTCACGCCACTCAGGCAAGTTGAATTGTGGTAATAATATTATGTTATTGCCTTTACTTCTCCAAATATGACAATAACGTTCGATTCTTACAAGTTATTACCACTATCCTGTACCACTAGTACCACTACTTACTGCCGAGCACTACAGGCCGGGGTGGCCCTTGGTTACCCTCACTCCTTTCCTCCACCGGCTCCTATCCTCAGCCAGGCCTCTCCTCAGTCAGACGACCCTATTATTATTATTCCTAATTCTCCATCCAGATCCATCATTAACCGCACCGTATATTTTTCGGACGATTTTCCTTTCAAACAGTCTGAGCCGTTCCTCGTCCCCAGCAAGAATAGTACATGCCTCCGAGCCATAGCACACGACTGAACGTACTAGAGTTTTATAAAGTCGCATCTTGGTGGATCTGGAGAGCAAACGGCTGGTAAAGAGCTTCTTGTTAGCATAAAATGTTCTATTCCCGGCCATTATTCGGGAACAAATTTCCTCTTGATCCCGGTTTACCCTGCTGATGGAACTGCCCAGGTATGTGAATGAGACCACTTCTTCAAACGAATACTGACCAAAACGCAGTCTCCGCAGAACTCAAGGTGTAACGTGGGGAGGGTCAATCTTGAGTAGCTTTGTTTTGAGTTCATTCACAATCAGCCCCATTGACTTTCCTGCTTCACTCAAGATCTCAAATGCTTCTCTTAAGGCTTGAAGGCTGCGGCCCATTATGCCAATGTTATCAGCGTTCGCAAGGACCTGCCAGGTCTAGTCCATGATCGTGTCATCTTTGTTCATAACTCTGACCGGCTCATTAAGTGCTAGGTTGATCACTGTTTCAGAAAGTGAGTCACCCTGCCTGACACAAGAGTTAATCTCGAAAGGGTCCCCCGTCTGATTGCCAACCAATACGCTTGAGACACTCCCTTTGGGAGTCATGGAAATCAGTCTCACCAGCTTCTCGGGTATCCCACATCTTTCCATAGCAGCAGTGACTCCAGTCCTGCATAAACCATTGAAGGCCTGTTTGTAGTCGACAAAAAGTATCCACATACTCTCTCCGTGTTCAACAAATGTTTCGGCAGCCTTCCTCAACACAAAGATCTGATCCAGGTCCCCTTGTGTGGTCGGACACCAAATTGGTGACTTGCAAGGGCTGCCTCTGCAAACTCCTTGATCCTATTCAGCAGCATCAGAGAGAGAACCTTGTACGCCAGTCTTCAGGCATTTTTTCGCAGTTCCAAATTAGAAGAATCAATCAATCCTACTATTCAACCAATAAGAACACCTAGGTACCTTAAAATATATATACCTAAGATTTAAATATTAATTCCTCCTACATTTGTTGGGTTACGTATAACGATACGTAGAATCCGAGTAACGATTCATTTGACCGCTTATTTTCTCCACAACAGTTCATTATTCACTGCCTAGATGAAATAAAATACGAAATAATTGGAGCAATCAGGTCCAATAATTTGTGTACCTTCGAGTAGGTGATCAGATAGCCCTTCCCAAATGAAGGGGGGAGTCGGTGATTACGTCAGTGATGGTCGTGTCAATGATTTGCTGTTTTCCGGGCCGACCTACTCAATTAATGGATTTTTACTGGTACGAGGGACAAAATAAGGTTACAACAGTTGTTAAAAATCAAAAATAAAATTTCAACCAAATTTGCAGGTTATGTTCCAAAAATGATGTGTTTATTTCTCAGCATACAAGCCTTCAAGATCGATGCACTTCTTCAGCCTGGGTTCGATCTTTTTTATAGGTACCCTCGTTTGACACGATCCACTCCTTGCCCCGAATGCCAGTTTTCCAATGTCTCCTTCACCTCCTCATCGTTGGAAATACTTTTCCCACCCCACCCTACTCTTTCAATTCGATGGAAAGATGATATATCAGTATATATACTGAGGGCGCTAGGTCCGAGGGAATAACGTGGGCGGGTCACAATATCCCATCTGAAGGACATAGACAGGCTTTGAGTCACACGAATGGTATGGCGTCTGGTGTTACAAAGGAGGGACACACCACGAGACACCATTCCCCTTCTCCTGTCTTTAATCTTCTTTTTACATTTTGTTAGGGTATCGCTATATGCGACATTGATCCCTTTGGTCATGAAACTTACCTACAAAACTACTTTTCTGTCCCGAAAGACAAATGCCACAATCTTACGCTCCGAAAACTGGAATTTGATATTTTGGGGAATGGATATGGCTCTATTGTTAGGACAGCTTGAGGGCACAGGAGAATACTATCATACCCAAGTTTTGTCATCAGTCACAATAGTGTCAAGGATCGCGTTACTTTCCATCTCATAACACTAATGTATATGCAATCAAAACTCGATTTTTTGGCATCCATATTGCACACAGCTTCCCTCAATCCAGTTCTTCCAAGACAATTCCACTTATAGGGTCTCGTGAAATGTGCAGGAACATTTCATGAAAGGTGTCAATGGTCACACGACGGTCACTGCGAAGTTTTTCATCAACATGCTGCAGAAGCTCAGAACTCACAATAGATACCACAAAACTATGTACTTATTTGAATCACTGTTCTGCAGCCTAAAAATTGGCCCCAAGCTTTGATATACGCTCATGTTGATGTTTAGTTGGTGCTATCTTCGAGACTTATTTCGGGTGACCAACACATTTATCTCAATTGAAATCTATAAGGACTGATATGAATTTTGTTTAAAACCATTTTACCTTCAATGTGGCCAATCCTCACCTACTCGATCGAACACACTTCATCACTTCACCTCATTGTTTCAATAATTTCGTATAGCGCTTTGGACAGAAGGGTGAATAACGAACCGTTGTGGAAAAAAGCAGCGTTTTTTATACTGGTGATTTATGACTGTGTTACTTCATTCGTCTATTGCATTCTACCGCTCAGTTCACGGTTTGATTTATCCAATTGAATGTATTGTTTCAGCAATGCTACCATAACTAAAACGGAATTTACCACCGCCATGCAACACTTTTCAATTTATTACCTTTACGTTGCGGGGAGCGTATTTATATCGGTTTTCATTCAGGTATGAGCATTAGTTTAGAGTTACTAGCTAAGTATTTCTCAAAAATTATATCCTTCGCATATTTCAACTAACATCCCTTCTGGCAAATGTTGTGACTACTCTATCAAAACGTACTTGGATATTCAATTCAAATATTCCAATATGGCCATCTAATTGACTGGTCTGACTAGGCACTTTGCTGGGAAACAGCATGTGAGCGACAAGTCTTCAGATTGAGGCAGAGATTCTTCTCTCAAATTCTTCGGCAGAATATAGCGTGGTACGACGCAAATGAAGACGGCGATCTCCCACACAAACTTTCCGAGTAAGTCCGTAAATCACAATCTGCGTGTTGAATGGAGGTTCCAAAATGAAATACCGTTTACAACATGCTTGTACAAGCTTGCAAGCTGGGACACATATTATGTCTCTTCTATTGCATGATAATTTTTAAAATGTAATTGTCTGCACTTTTGCACGGTACACATACGACCAGTATAACCTTTTTTGTCTCCCAATGAACCAGCGATCTAGAAAGGATACGAGAAGGGATTGGAAGCAAATTCAGCATGTTGACCCAGTATGCGTCCACATTTGTAATTGGTCTCATAGTAGGATTTCGCGCTAATGCTCAATTGACGACCGCGCTTCTTGCAATAGCACCAGTCATCATTGGACTATCTGCTGTGGTCGCTAGAGTGAGCATTTTCATATACTCTTTCAATAGGTTATTGTATGGAATTGGTGATTTCATGTATAATACTTGAAATTACTGTGGGATTTTTAAATTTTCGTAGGCTCTCAGCAGCTCTGCAGCGCGAGAACAAATTCGATATGGTATTGCTGGAGGTATCGCAGGGGAGGTATTGAACGGCGTGAAAACAGTGTCGTCATTCGGAGGAGAATCAAGAGAAATAGAAAGGTGGAAATTATGTCATCTCTATATACCTACCCTTGAATCAACTCATTAGAATCCCGATTTTTAGTACACTCAATCCATCTCATATCACTCACATTTCAATAATTCTTATGAGTTCTCTAGCTCAAAAAGCCACTTTTCAACCATGATGTGAGCACATTAACTTGTACTTCAATATTGATAAATATCAGAACATTCAAGGTACAACACTGCATTGGAAGAGGGAGCTAAAATGACAATGGGCAAGTATTATGTTCTGTCGGCTGCTGCAGCAATGATGTATTTTTCCACATACGGTGCTTTTGGTTTTGCCTTTTGGTATGGCGCTGGATTAGTTGATGAAGGAAGTGCATCACCTGGAAGTATATTCACGGTAATTTTCAAACGATTTCAACTATTCATACATTTCACCGACGATTTTGATACAATGGGAATAAGTACGTGCGCTGTATGCGCTTTGTGTTGGTAACTTGACTTCGTAAATTAGACTCGCCTCGGAAAGTGGTTGAAATTTTCGCCTCACCCAAAATCAACCTCTAATATTAAACTGCAATCGTTACATATTGTTTCTTCTTCCGTCATTTTGTAGGTATTTTTTAGCGTCATGACCGGAGCATTCAGTATTGGAAGTGCACTCCCGTTCATCAACTCCGTTGCAACGGCAATTGGCGCAGCGTCCACAATATTCGGGATAATTGATCGAAACCCGACGATAGACTGCTATTCTCAAGAAGGGAAAGTTCTCGATAAGGTCGAAGGCAATATAGAATTCAAGAATGTCGAATTCCGGTACCCTACAAGACCGGAAGTGCAGGTACGTCATGAGAATCACTCACTAACACTAATAACAAACACTAATAACGGTAATAATATCAGAAACCAAATTTCATGGGTAATGAAAAACACTGAACGTACAAGGTCGAAAGTGTCGTACCACTACGAAATAATTGGTATTGATTGATTCGTTTTTTACTTAATTAAGCTATTGAGTTGTTATTTGTATTCGAAAAAACGTTGGATCTTGATTTTTTGTTTGCTCTAGGGAATAGTGAATGGCGCTTTCGGGTCGTAGGACTTGAATAAAAATTGGGAAAATATAAAGTATACTGAGAAGCATCTTGTATGTACATTTCATATGAACCTACAATTATAATGAATGACGTGATACTATGATAGTGTTGCAATGTGTAGGCAGGAAGCGAGTGCTAATGTTTAGGTCATCGATCCAGACGGATTACCCGAGTGCGGCAAACCCTCTCTACAGTGTACATAATACCACAAACCTTTGACGCAATTTACGGTTTATCTTACATTTCAATTATTGTTCATTCAGGTTTTAAAAGGTTTCAATTTGAAAATTGAAAAAGGAAAGTCAGTGGCATTGGTTGGAGCTAGTGGAGCTGGCAAAAGTACGGTAGTTGGATTATTACTCCGATTCTATGATCCGGAAAGAGGCCAGGTGAAACGATTATTTTATTTTATCTTGATGTTTTGTTCCAAATACGATTAGCGCATTAGTATTACCGACACATTGATTTCAGGTTTTAGTGGACGGTATGTCAGTTGAGGATATGAACCTTCCCTGGTTGAGAAGTCACATCGGAGTTGTATCGCAAGAGCCTGTCCTCTTTGGGGTCTCAGTGGCAGAAAATATCCGGTTTGGGAGGAGCGATGTGACGAAAGAAGAAATCGTTGAAGCTGCCACAATGGCCAACGCCCACTCGTTCATAAAAGATCTTCCTAGCGTAAGGATTTTAACGTGGAAAATGTTTTTACAGATGTGATTCGGATTGAGCTCCCCCCCCCCCCTTCTTTCGTTCTTGAACTGCCGCTTGCACGCGACGTAACCATCAATAGGTTTTTTCATTATTATTGAAGGGTTCATCCTAGAGGCCACCGCTAGCACGACGCGAAATGATTTATACGGATTGCTTGTATCGGTAGATAAACATCTAACCTTAATCCCAGTCTCTCCCATGGGTTTTGTATACCACGCAGGCTCTTCCTCCCCTACACCCACTCCCTTGTCCGCTCATGCCCAAGGTCTTACGACATATAAATAGTTAATAAGACTAATAACAATAAGAAAAATATTTTTTTATTATCCCAGTCTCTCCCATGATGTTTATATAACCCAAGGGCTCCTCCTCCCCTACACCCGCTCCCATGATTATGAAAAGGGAAGAGACTGGCATATACGAGTATGATTCATACATTACATGAATCATAGATGCCAGTCTTTCCCCTTTTGGATTATACACAACAATTATACCTGTGACATATCTAGGAGTATACTACACCTTCATATACGATACCTGTGTCAAATCTATACTATACATGCTTCAACGATACATGTGCCATATTTATACCTATGATATAGGATACCTGAGACAAACCATACCTATACATAATATTATGCTTCGCGATCAACACAGGGCCACATATTACGTATAACCAACAGTATCGTGTTAATAGCTAGACTCACGGTACCGTCTTCTCCTATAGGGGTTGTTCACTTGAGTGTCAAGTCATTGTGGATGTCAAGTTTTCTTCTACCACGTTTCCTCTGTTATCATTTACCTATTCGAAACGTGTTCCATGTTTCCTTGCTTTGATCCTCGTTATCATATGACATTTTTTATGATCGAAATCTGGTTTCTACACACCAATCACTCCAATCATATGGCAAATTGGATCCTACTCATTGTATCGCAATAGGAAATAATATTTATTAATATATTTCCTATATACCAATATCAACATTTTCCTATATAATATATATATATCAACATTTATGAATCGAGCAAACTGCACACTGCTCACTCCATAGGAAACAGAGTTTGGTTGTTGGAAGACTTTGGATTTCATTGGGTTCTTTACAGGGATACGATACAGAAGTAGGTGACAAAGGCTCGATGCTCTCGGGAGGCCAGAAACAGCGAATCGCAATCGCTCGAGCTCTGGTTCGAAAACCTAAAATTTTACTACTAGACGAAGCAACCTCCGCGTTGGACAACCAAAGTGAGCGGATCGTCCAAGCTGCGTTAGACAACGCTATGAGCGGCCGAACAACGATTATCGTAGCCCACAGACTGTCAACTATCAGGAACGTCGATATCATTCACGCGCTAAAAGTAGGATATCCAACCTCAACCAGTCCGTCATTGCTTCTCATGCTTTTCTCTCTAGAAATAAGCCATATTGAAATTAACTGAGAATAAATTATGGTGTGCATACAGCAAATTGTGCAATTAGGTGAATCATATGTTTTCAGGATGGTAAGGTGTACGAATCGGGTTCACATGACGAATTAATGGAGTTAGGTGGATTGTACTACAGCCTGGTTCAAGCTCAGAAGAAACAGGAAAAAGAAGGACACTTCTCCGATGAGTAAGTATCCACGAATTTAGTATTGACTTTCATAGTTAGTTGTATTCATCACTACTGTTTCAATGTATTGTATCTTTTCAGGTTGTCAGGAGAGGAGGACCCTTTGTTGGAACGGAAATATTCGAAGAGGTTTGTAATTAAGGTACACAGCATACCGTTTTGTTTCAACAAACCCTCGATAGAAACCTGAATTGAATTTTGTCTGTATTAATGTACATTGTATATTATTGAGTGATTGACACACCCACTTATTAGTCTATCTAGAAGATATATTTAATTGCATTATGAATACGTTTGATACGAATATTGAATTTGTTTTCTCCAGAAGACACTCTCAAGGGGTCCTCAGTAGAAATTCTATGAGGATGAGCCAACGTTCGACAGCAACAACAAAAAATGTCTACGTCGGAGCGCGTGAAGATAATGGAGACTCGACTTTGGTAATAACGATATTAAATATGTTATTACAAATTGTTCAATATCGAACAGAGTTTTTGTTCTGTGAGCATTGAATATGAGTGTGATGATCGAGGTATCTTTTTTAGGACATGGCGAAAAAAGTCAGTATTTTGAAGATTCTGAGGTTGAATTCTGAACAGTGGCCGATCATGTTACTAATGGTAGCAGGCTGTGTCGTCGTCGGTATCAGTATGCCTCTTTTCGCTTCCCTTTATGCAGATGTGTTCAATGTGAGTTGTATAAGTTGCATATTATAGGTATTTTAATATGAATACAAATTAGTGTTAAAAATACACAATCTATTGGATTCCATGCTGTTTAGACGGTAATGGGAACTCTTTACTTTTTAGACATTTACTCTCCACGGGGAAAAATTCCACAAAGAAGTTCAATATTGGACAACAGTATACTTGATATTTGCCGTTGTAACCGGTGCAGGAAACTACGTTGCGGTAAGAATAATGATGAGTACCTACCCACGTTCAGTGCATACGTACGTCGGCATACATTCATCTCTTTGAGGGTTTCGATGTAGATTCATATAACATCGAATTGTTTAATACGCAAACCGCTGTGGAGGCCTAGTTTATTGTTTTGGTTTATTATTTTACAATAATTAACATCGGAATCGCACGACAATAAACTCCAATATACCCTCTGAATTGGCGAGTTTACGTTTCAATATACGTGAACAAAAATAACTGTATTCCCAAAAACCAAAAATGAAAAGCGGTGATTCCCATCACACTAAAGAAATGAAATAGTTTCGTTCTTGAATGTAGGGTTCGGACTTGAATGGACACTATATACAAGATACTGTTTAAAACTTATGTCCAACGGACTGGTATATTAATAATAATATAGTGGCTTTACAACGCAATGGTCCGAGGAGGACCGAATAAGGGATAAACGTTATACCTATGCCAATTGTTATAAATTATCATTTCCGATATGGATAGGTATAGTTTTGGGACTCACAATATATAGTTTACAGAAGGTCTATACGAAATAAATCGATGTGGAATAACCTTTTTTAACATTCGCAGGCAATTTGCGCATGCATCATCACCGAAAAAATAATCGCAAACATTCGTCTTCGTGCATTCACAAGCATCATCAAACAAGGAATAAGCTGGTTCGATTACGAGCTCCACACTCCGGGAAGGTTGATCACATGTCTGGCGAGGGATCCTCCCCTCGTGAAGTCGGTATGTTGAAAGTCACTCCTTCATCACTCGTGAATTCAATTATCTTGATGGGTAGTAGTGACGATGTATAAATTCGACGTCAACGCCCTCCATTTCTCGACTTTATTCTTTATCTTTGATTTGAAGTGACACCCCTCGTGTAGGAGCATACTTTTAATATTAGGGTGTTCAAGGAAGATATCTTCGTGCACAACTAAGTCCCAGAGGTAAAGAGAAAAACAAGATTTGAAAAATTGTCTATTTCCACTGAAATGTATTCCGGTTTCGGCCCAACACTCAAACCCAACAATACTCTTATTTTTCTTTATGACATAGGCTTCCACGATTTCATCGCGAGGGATTTAGGTCGTCCTAGGGGCATCCTCAAATTGCCACACAATGCTTTTCGGTGATACTCTGAAATGGAAGGCTATTTGAGTTTGCGTATGGAGTATACACCGACCATTCAAGACTAATGCGTAAACACATTTCCATTTGAATTTTCTCCATCCATGTATATTTTAGAGATAGTCATCCTCATGCCACCTACAATCTGTTTTTATAAATACAACCAACGCCCGTTGCATTGCAAGCTTTCGGGATACAATTAAGAGGCACGTACTTCGTAATATCTTCATTTCATCCCCAATCCAAATTCCAAATTGATTTATTCCAAACCCAATTATTCAGGCTGCTGGTTACCGAGCTTCCCAAGTACTAATTGCGGCTACGGCTCTAATCGCTGCTCTCATCATAGCATTTTCCACGGGTTGGAAATTAGCTACCATCTTGATGTTCATCGTACCCATAATAGCAGGAGCTGCATATAAACAAGCGAGTCTTATGATGAGACATCAAAAGAGAGATGCGAAGCTCATGGACAATGCAGGGCAGGTAAATCATTTGATGTTTGATAATGCTAGTATTATAACAGTTATTGTCTCTATAATAATTATAGAGACAATAATAATTATTGTAAATTATTTGTAGTGTTTCAATAGTTCGCCTTATTTTCAAGAGTCCTCTTGGTGTTCTGCTGCACCCAATCTATTTTTGTAGAAATAAATCCCAAGCACGGGCGTACCCAGCGAGGGTGGGGTGAGCATAATTATAATAATGAGCATAATTATAATAATGAACAAAAAAGATGGAAAAATATAATTAGGTAAATGGACTTGTTTTAAAGTGATGAAACGAAATAAATGTAATAACTAGTAAAGCACTGCTATAATTACCTACATATAATTTTCTTTCAAGTTTCATCCGTCTTTTCCGTTCTAAAATGTAACAAATTGAACGCCCATGGTTCTTTCTCCTTGGACCCAGAAAATAATATATTATTCCAGGAGGTGCAACAGGTCCAGACTTCCCGAAACTGTGGTGAACTGAGTTTAATAATAATTATTACTTAACGTTTAGTTGTTGCTACGCAACTATATATTTCATAATGTTCAGATTTCTCTCGTGAATAGCTTCTCATTATCGAGCTGTCACTTATAGTGAATAAAAGCCTTATGTCTGGCCTTGCTTGTATCAGTTAAACATACAACAACCTCTAACCATTTTATACTTTTTATTAGCCCCAACTTCCTTCAATATTCGAGAAAATTGTTTGACATCGTACAACACGAACTCACTCAACAAACAAATTATTGGTGTAACATTTCCATGATATCTGATAATTTCTGATGCAATGGTATTGTTATTAATTTTCCAATAGGTTGCAACTGAGGCCGTCCTCAACCTGAAGACTGTCCAGGCGTTAGGGAAGGAGAAGTTATTTCTTGAAAGATATAAGAAATATCTTCAAGAGCCTTACAAGTAATGCCATACATCCATATGCCATATATTCTTATTTTTTGACTCAAGGTTGTGGCGCAGAATGAATCCTATCATTACATTTTGTTCGACAGGGAAGCGAGGAAACAAGCCTACTACTACTCGGCCGTGTTCGCGATCACTCAGTCCGTCCTGTACATTATGTACTCGGTGGCGTTTCAATTTGGGGCGAAGCTCATTGAGAGGGATGAAATGACACCAACAGCTGTGTACAGGTCACTATAACGTGTGCCTTTAATAATTGTTGAACAAACCGGAGGCTTTTGGTTACACAGTATCGCATTCCATTTACAGATCGATTGATGTTACAAACCACATCACTCGATCGAGTACTCAAGGGTCAATAGTAGGGTCAATTTTAATTTATTATGATTGTTGATTGATACCTACGTGCATTTTGGCTCAAAACTGGTCAGACCTTCACTAATAAGAATAATTGAATTAGAGCGAAAATGTTGTTGAAATAATTTCTTCGCTTCCTGCAGTATTATGGTTGACACAACTGTATGGATTCAAATACGTTATGATTTCATGGAATTGAGTACCCTGATATTGGATACCTTGTGTCCGTCGTTGGTATTTGGTGATGTTGGGATAAGAAAAACTATTCCGTTCAGAATAGACATAATCGTCGACACAATTACCAATGAAGCCTCTGTTGTAAATATCGAGTGTGTTTTAGAATACAATCTTTAGTTAAGTTTTTACTCCAGTCGGCATTGAAACATTACCTAGCTTATGACATTTTCTTGAGCAATTGGAATTATTTCGATTTTCACTTTCAGAGTTTTCTTCGCTCTTTCATTTTGTACAACAGCTCTTGGTCAGGCGTCCACGTACTTCCAAGAGTTTTCAAGAGCAAAAATGTCCATAGCCTTCGTTTACAGGCTTATGTCACTGGAGTCTCAGGTGGATTCTCTTTGCCCTGACGGTGTTAAACCGGTGAGTACTGCATTATTACAATAACAAACAACTGGTATAAAAAAATCGAATCAATCTAAAATTGTGGCCACATGGATGAAAACCATCGAAGTATGATTGTTACCAACACCACACCAATCACCAATATGTTTTATATTAGACCACTTTCCATTGTTGCTGTTGTTCATAGTACGCTGTTAGATCACGCGTTTTTGTGGATTTAAACAATAAATGTTAACATTGTATCGGCCACTATTAACAAAAGTGACGTGATACCTTGCTATGATACCTCGTTATCTCCCCGAAATTATTGGTGCATTTTACCAGCAATATCCACCAATTTTGCTGAAGCCAACCATACAACAATACGATTACAGGATAGAGTGGGTAGCATGTAAATAGTTGCTGACATGATTTCCTCCTTTAGAAAGTCGAAGGGAAAGTGACGTTTCGAGACATCCATTTCTCGTACCCCACTCGACCCAACGTGCCAATTCTCAGAGGCCTCAACTTGACGATCCTCCCGGGACAGACCGTCGCCCTGGTGGGGGGATCTGGCTGCGGTAAATCCACGCTTATTGGGCTCTTGGAAAGGTTTTACCTCCCAACCAGCGGCACAGTGGTAAGCCTCTGTCAAATAAATAAATGGAACTCCATCAAACTCCCACGCAAATTAACTTGATGGACGTAGATTTTATATAAGAAATGATTCATTGCTTTTGACCATTTTCAAATGGGTAAGGGAAGGGAAGGATCACGGACTAGTTAAATATCCATTCCTGAGTCCCTAACGCTATACCTTCGTATTGCAGTTTTGGCTTCTAACTCTGTTCTTAAATAAAACTAATTTGTGACCCAAACATCACCCGCACAGTGAAAGGGCGCGGTGAACACGCTCTAGTGGACTTAGAGAAACTATGGTACACCTCCAGTGAGCCTCTTATGAGATATCAATAAACGGTCATTCATATTAAATATTGGTATAATTTTGGTATAATATCAAAATTTGATATTTATATTTAATATCATATCATATTTAATATCATATATTTATATTTAATATTTAATATCAAATGTTGGTATAGGAACAGTCTACTTATGATAAACGGTTTGGGTTAAAACCACCCCACCTACCCCCAAAACCTTCATCAATAGTAACAGGTAACAAGTAACTTCAAGTAACAGGACACCACCTTACGTTCCCAATGGGGGAAAATATTGGCTACGCTATTTTATAAATTAGCAACGCAACTCCAACAAAGGCAAAGAAGAAATTGTATTACTTACTAGAACTAGTAATTTTTCCCCATTTTTATTTGAAATATTCAATATGAAATAATCAGTTTTAAATTTATTACACCCTCCATTTAGTTGATATCGAAAAAACTTCAGTGTATCTGCAAGTAGTTGGAAGTAGTATAGACTCTTTTTTTTTTTTTTTTTTTTTTTTTAATATATTCTTTATTGGCATTAGTTATACACCTTACAGCCAGAATTGATATAAATAAATTATAAATAAGTATAAGTGTCAAATAAAAATAAAGATTACTTCAAATGTTTCGATCAATGTCTTTAAAAAACTTGAAAATATTTAAATAAACTTCAATATTTTCCGAAACTATTATTACATTGAGATCAAACGGGTTTTCCACTAACTTAGTGATAGAATTAAATAAAATTGTTCTTTCTGACCTATATTGTGGACAGACCAACACAATGTGGTTCAAATCCTCACAAACACCACATTGCTCGCACTCACTATTGTTCAACACTCCGATTTTGCGCAGGTACGACCTACACAGACCATGGCCACTTCGGAGTCTGGAGAGGGTTGAATAAAAACTTTTTCCTTTGCCAGCCATGTTTTTGTACCATGGTGATGTTGGCACGGACGGGAAAAGGGTCCTATGCTGGTTCCCAGATGGATAGGCGTCGTGGTACTGCTGCCATTTTCGCTTCATTATTATTTTTGAGTGGGCTTCCATGTCTGAGTGAGGTAGTGGTACAGTGGTGGGATCACCGGATAGAGCTCCTTCTTTTGCATTACGGTCTGCGGCTTCATTACCGACAACACCCAAATGTGCCTTTACCCAAAACAAATCCAACGCTGACTCCCTGATCCTCCAGATCACAAAGCTGGGATAAAATGCGAGCAAAAAGATGGGACAACTTAGATGATGGTCCCAAAGACTGGAGAGCCCTGGTGACGCTTTGGGAGTCCGTCACAACAAGTATCGTACCGGTAGTTTCTCCTCGGGAGATCGCCATGTCCAAAGCCTCGATGACTGCGACACACTCAGCCGTGTATATGGATGCAAACTGGGGCATAGAATAGCATCGGGACGTATGTGTGATTTGCTCGTAAAAACCACAGCCGACTTTACCCTGCATTTTGGAGCCATCTGTGAAGTACACTCCACGAAGAGAAGCCTGCTTCTCCATTACTCTCCTAAGTAGTTGTCCGGCTTCATGAAGAGTAGTATTAGCATGAAGAGTAGTAGTACTCTCTTTTTATTTCGTTTCAACCTTCGTCGATCAGTGATGCCTTATTTTGAAAACCATATATTTTCAGTTGATCGATGATGTGGACATCAGTCAAGTAAACGTCAACTGGCTTAGAAGTCATATGGGACTCGTGACACAAGAGCCCATTCTCTTCGACTCATCGATCCGGGACAATATTGCTTACGGAGCCCCCGACCCGTCAAACGTCACCGACGATGATATAATCCAAGCTGCTAAAACTGCCAACATTCACGAATTTATTGTTCAACTACCTCAAGTAAGAAAATATTTTCTTTCTGGCCTTGATTCATCCTTAAACCAACCATCTTTGGTACTCTCTTGGGCAATTGATGTGTGAATATAGAACAGTGATAGTTGAATCCAACAATCGTTACAAAACTTACTTATTAAACCTGTATGACTGTATTTTCGGGCAGTGAATTAGATCACAGGTTGCTATGGTTGGGATCATATTTTCCAAACGGTTCACTCAAAGGTTAGGTACCTAGCTGTTTGTTAGTAGTGAACTTTATGTGTGTTAGTTATCATTTTACGACATAAGTTAATAAGTTAACTCAAGATGAGGAACAGCGGCAGTTACTTAAGTTAGTTGTAGCTAAGGACAGAAATAAAAATGAGTTACGCTAGGTACTTGAAAAAGTTCTGTACAAGATCAAATCCTTGTAATACAGAAATGTCAATGAAATTTGAAAGCAAAACCTGTAATATCAGAAGAAAAACCTGTAATTTTAAGAAAACAAATTATTCTAACGAAATTAATGCAATCATACATTAACTAAAAGTACTGCACTTTCTATTCTCATGTTTTCGGACCTAACGGAACTCAATTACTTACGCGGTAAGTATCCTCTTTAGAGACTTTTTGCATTGAACAAAAGTTGTCGGGAATGGTCCATTCATCCTAAACAAATTTTGGGAGCAGCCAAAATCTGAAATTTTGAAAAATGCAACATAGCAACTGGCAACATTTTTTTCAAAATTTCAGATTTTGGCTGTTCCAAAAATTTTTTTTTTTTAGGATGAATGGACCATTTCCGACAACTTGTGTTCAATGCAAAAAGTCTCTAAAGTGGATACTCACCGCGTAAGTAATTGAGTACCGTCAGGTTTAAAAGGCGTAATTACAAGTGCGTTGCGGGACCCCCTCCCCTCGGTCCGAAAAATCCGAAAAAATTCCAGATATCTAAGCTTTCATGAGTGAACCGATTAAAATGTCAGCGCATCAACATTTCGATCTTTCGTGGAAAAAACACATCTGTGGGTACCTACTTGTAATGTTGTTTCTCTTTTGTTTTCAGGGATACGATACATCTGCTGGAGAGCGGGGAGCAAAATTATCGGGAGGACAGAAACAGAGGATTGCGATAGCTAGAGCTATTTTAAGAAACCCTAAAATATTGTTGCTAGACGAGGCAACTTCTGCTCTCGATACGGAGAGTGAAAAAGTGAGCAACTCTGCAATTTTGAATATTAAACTCGTAAAACCACCTCTTACTATAATTCGATGTATGGAAGACAGTAACCGGAGAAACGCCTCACCCACAACGGCTCATCGTTTTTGTATACACACCCTTCTGTTTACACACCTGTGTTTGCATGCAATATCCTTGTATACCAAATCGAGAAAATTGGGGTATAGAAGTAAAATATTATATTAAATATTATAGTAAAATATATTATATCGTTCAACTCAGTCATCACATCCCTCCCCAGTAGCGGGTAGTCTGGGCAGACTACCTCAGATATGGTCTCTCCAGATTCCCAACAGTATTCAGGGGCAACCCAAGTCGTCGATTTATTTTACCCATGTCGACTTGTATTTTGGATAACGATGTCGTTCATTTGCTGTACAATTTACCTATTTGATTTTGTGATTGGTACTCTGTATATCTTCCGTAATCCGATACATTTGGTTGTTCACTTAGGTCGTACAAGACGCACTGGACCGTGCCCGACGCGGACGAACAAGTATCGTCATCGCCCATCGACTTTCGACTATACAAAACGCAGAAGTCATCGCTCTGATACATGGCGGCAAGGTCGCTGAGAAGGGCAGTCATGATCAACTCGTTGCACTTCAAGGGCTGTACTATGAACTGATCAGAAATCAGTGAAATAAAATCAAGATGATTGGTGTTGTGAATATTTTGTAAATAGTCAAGTGCATTGTTTCCATTAAAACATGTTTCTAATTTTGTGTATTCAATATTACCAAGTTCCTTATGGTTATTATCAATTTTAGTAAACTAAGATTAGCGCGGAGCTTACCAGTTGCGCCCCAAAACAAGATACGAAAGTGTTGTAATAATACTTTGGAGTAATACATACAAGTCGAAAGTATTTTTGAAAAATCATGGTTCGAATAGACGATAAAAGCCTGTTTTCTAATAAGGGATAGATAATGCAAAATAACACATTGAGGTTATGTTCTAACATGAACCGATATATTTTAACTTAAAAAAAAAAATATCAATAAAAGAGCTCACCTTAAAATCACCATAACCGCTGAAAGAAACACCTTACAGTATCATTCAAGGGAAAGAGTAGTACTAGATGATGTAATGAAAAAAATAGTCAAAATAGCCTTTTTTCGTGTACATAACCTCAAATATCTCAAAAGACGTGATAGGACGATTCTGAGCTCGGATTCAGAGTCTACGCAGAAAATTACTTCAGAATGGACGTCCAGCTGCTCAACAACCAATCCTCGCACATCTGTGTAATTATTATTAATTACCGCTTACTTCCACTCATCAAACCGTTGCTCTTGTTTTCTCGAGTGGTTTACCCGGAAGAAAACCAAATCAACATTTTTCCGATTTGTGCTTATGAGAAATGCCCTGATTCTGAATATATCCATGATCATATTCCTAAAATAACTGCTCTACGAGGGTTATCCAGAAAGTAAGAGTACTGATTATTATATCGCTTATTTTTCCACGTATTTTCAATCCCGTTGTACGCAGGTTTTAAGCCTTGGCAGAAGTTTGTAGCGAATTTTCGAAAAAAAAGCTATTGATCCAGACCATCTTGAATTTACTGCCAAAAGACACAAAAATCATATGAATGTATGAATTATATTATTTATGTTTGTGTCGATAGAATTGAGATAAAAAGTTCAAATTCGATTACTCAAATAATATAACCACGAAGTATTAGTGTTCAAGTTAATCATTGAAATCTCAACAGTAGTCAGAAACATAACGGACGAACTCCATTTACATCGTTTCAGTGAGACCAAATGGAGGATCACGAGGGAGAATCGCGACTTATTATTATTACGTGCAAGTATTATGTGTTTGTGTACCTACTCATTAACCTTCTCACCACGTAGAATGTAAAAATAATAACTTGTCGTTGTGAAAACCAAGATAAATAACCCCCTCAAAATTTCAGTAACGAAATTTGGTTTACAAGTTCCAACCAGCCCCACATTGATCCTTGAAAATTGTCATAATCCTAAGTCAATGGGAACGGGTGTGACGGTAGAATGTGGGGGTGAACCCACAAAAAGTAAAATAAAAAAAACTTGAATTTGAAATGAAGAAAATAATGTATCTTTTGAATGGGCACTTTAAGTATTTCGTGCAAAGCGGAAAACAAATAAAATCAATTTAACAACTTCACAGATATAATGAAACTGATTTAAAAAAAAAAAAAAAAAAGAGTGATCCTAGAATTTCCAACGTACGTGAAAAATAAACGAATATAAAAATGTTATAAAATCAGGTCGATATTGGGAAAAAATTAAAACGGGTTGCCTTGCATATTTATCAAAAAGGAAGATGAATGAAAACTCCTTTAAAATGAATTCGAACTGACGCTAGGCCGATTACAATAATTATTAGTTCTTTGGACCAACATAAAAATTAATAAAATGTACAAAATATTGGCTGGCAGGATGCAAGAACGTACACGTCTAGTAAGAGAAGGCGGAACGGCCTCTTAGCTTCTGTTCGGTTTAATAATATTATGATGATGGATCATGAGCATTTTGTGCTCATTTGAAGGCCAACTCAGATCGGCTTCATCAACCACCCCGAGACGATACCACCAAGTGATCTACTCCAACGAAGTGATCTACTTCACCACGCTAATAGTTGGTGCAGTTATGATTTGATGTACCTATACCTTCGCAATTTCTGAATCCTGCTCGATTCTTTCCCAATATTTTCCTGATACTTAGCGTACGTACACTCAATTTGTAGTCAGGGTGATACGATAGGTAAATTGATAGTTGGTTGCATGCAAGACCAAGAACTCCTCACCGATCATCGCATGTTTTTCTTTCTAATGTGTGTTCTACTCGAATTCAGTTTAAAATTCCTGTTCCCTCTCATTCTTGGTTCTGTGGTCATGCTCCCCGTTCTACTCACTGCCGTTTTGACGATTTGCCTCTCTTTGAGGTTGGTTCTGGGCGGAATGAACCTAACATTGAACGTGATCTTGAACGAAATTCTGAACCACAGAAATAGCGTCATGGCAGTAGTCAAAGTGAGTCTCTCGTGATGCAACCGGTGTAGTGGTACTGCATCCCAGATTATACTGTATAAATAGTTTCGAATCGAGGAGCGACGGTGGCTATGTTGACTCCACCTTGGATTCACCTAATATCTACACAGGGAAGAGTTACCTACTCAAGAAAACACGCGCATCTTACTGAATTCTTCCCAACAAACCCGTATCTATTTAAGTGTATCTATTAATGGTATTCGTCGCTTTATCAATTACTGTTCAAGGAGAAGAAATTCAGAAGTCCCATGCGAGAGCTGTCATGAATTCACTTGATAACCATCTTGGAGTCTGGAGCCAAGTAAAATACGCGATAGTCATCGAATGTCACTCGATCTCTCCGGTCAAATGGAACGATACGAGATCTTAATGTAGGAACAAGTTGACAAGAAGGAAGACGACCTTATTGCTGATAGAGCCTTGGAAGCTATCGATCCATGTTGGTTCAAGCACGACCCAAGCTGGTTTTTAATACCCCAAAAGCGATCTTGTCCTCGAATATCCCAAACAATGATTAATGAGACAAAATGACAACCTCTTCTCCTCCGTGGGGCAATCTAATTTGAATGTTACGTTGATTACATGAAGCCAATCCGACTTTTAATATGACGTGAATTGAAGTTTATGGCATAAGGCACTTCTTATAAGTCTCTAAACCAAGAAATCCTTATTGACTTGGTGCAAATTTTGCGTTAGAAAAAAAACGTTTGCCAGGATTTTTGTGATTCGAAAGTATATTTTGAAAGTATATTTCCTTCGAAAGGATTTTCAATTTCTTCTCCATTCGTGCGTTCTACTCCTAGTGAGTGGAAGTGCACCACTGGGTGTGGTAGCTAATGGCCACCAGTGAGGCACTCAACCACAAACCTATTTTCAAGTAGATATTTGCCATTTCGTATGAAAACTACATCATCACAAATTAACTTCCTATAACGAAGAGACAGGGACATATGCCTTTCTATACTACAAAAAACACCATGCTTTAACATGCAGTAATATTTTCACTGTATTTAGTAAAAGTTGAACCTTCTTCTCCGCACCCCAATGGCGTAGCGCAAAAATGAGGGGAGGGGGATATAAAGACATATTAAAAATTTAAAGACATAAGTGTGGTGGTTTAGGTTGACCGTCAGTAAGAATGATGTTGAGGGATGTCGAGGGTCGGTCAAATGAAAATTGATTTATGTGCCAACGTTTCGAAGAATATATTTCTTCATCTTCAGGGCAGGTTATGAAATAGAGTTAGACTCCAACAGGGAAGCTCCTTCCTCCAGATCACAGAAGTATCTGGATCTGTGATCTGGATCTGTGATCTGGAGGAAGGAGCTTCCCTGTTGGAGTCTAACTCTATTTCATAACCTGCCCTGAAGATGAAGAAATATATTCTTCGAAACGTTGGCACATAAATCAATTTTCATTTGACCGACCCTCGACATCCCTCAACATCTTTAAAGACATATTTAAAACATATAGATATAAAGACATATACAGACATATTAAAAATAAATTAAGCGTGGAACAGGGCAAAGAAAGGAGATATGTTTCTTAGAATATTACTTTAAAGCCCTGATTTTTCTGATTTCTATAAACGACAGGGTAGGCATGTATCTGCGGGAATCGTATTTTATGCAGGTGTACTTCACAGGTGTATCGACTCTCACGCAAGTTTACGACACGAGGGGCCTTGAGAAAAGTTGGCATCCCTGAGGTTGTTTCCTGCCTCCATCCAACAACTGCCCACCCCTCGTGACGTCACAAGGGGATGCATTCGCCCCCCTCAGGCCCCAGTTTCAACCGCCACTCAGTCCCATCGAGTTTGTCGAACCGCTCGCCTCATGTTTCCCGCCTCACAGTGAAACATCGCTGCTTTCGGTTCGCGTCGACGTGCAACTTTGTCATGTTCTTTGACCATCACCCGGCATCGGCTTAGTGAGTCCAAATGTTACTTTCAAACAAGTTTTTGCAATATATTTCAAGAGCGGATTCCCAAAGAAAATTAGCAATTAGATAGCAGGTACGAGGATTTTTCGACTCAAATCCGATTCGCGACATTTTAACTCAACCCTAGATTTTACCTTTTTTTTCTTCCTACAACTTTTCATATATCTGTACCATTTGGGAAAACTAGGCTAGTCCAAAATCACGGGTTTTCAGGGCAACGCGCTGTGTGGAAAACTGCTATTTTTAGAGAGCCAAACTTCTATAATATATTAATATAGGTATATATAATATAATATTCTATTATATTATAAGAGAGCAAAAGTCAAAATTCGAACGTACGAATAGGTACCCAATAGGATGAGAGATGTGAACACAAGTGTCTAGTGAAATGAAAACTAATCCCTCTACCTTTGAAACATCCTTTATTTATAGGTAAGTCTCAACAGAACATTATTCGTATTGATATCTCATTTCGATTCAGACCACCACTCTACGTCTAAAGGGAGCCAATTTATTCAAAAACCCGGTTCTTCACGCTTACCATGTTCTTTTTCTTATTCAGTTAGGCATGGCTACAGCCTCTATTTTATTCTTGCATAATTTATTTATTTCATTAATTTACAATTTTATTAATAAATAAATAAATTATTTATAAATTTCTCGATAAATCATTAATTTATCATTATATTAATCAATAAAGAAATTCATAAATTTCTCGATAAATCCTTAATTTATCATTTTATTAATTTATTATTTTAATAAATCGCTATTATTCTAGCATATTGCCTCTACAGGTATTTTCAACTTCAACTACAAAAAGACGTGATACCTGCCTATTCTACAGCCGGAAAACGTTCTGGTGTCCACTCTCCTCGCCCGCGTTAAAGATGTCCTGACCACTTCACAAGCACCTTACCCGATTCGAAATCTCCCGTCGGCGCCAAGGCGAGAACATCGTTTACCATATTATTTAAAATTGTTTAAAAAGCCTCCTTCGGTGATATAGCTCTTTAAGATTCCACACAAATAAAACTGCTATTCACACAAAATACGTATAAAACTATAATTTCAGCTTGTATAATATGGTACACGATCTTCTCGCCATGATGAAAAGGGGATATTTCGAAAAGGGTACGTTGCTTGTGATGCTTGTGATGTGATTTGTGAGAAGTGTTTTTTAGGGGGATATCGAACTTCCAATGTCAATAGTATTTAAACCCAGTATCTCTACACATTTTTGTTGCTGCAATTTTTGAACCTATTAGGTTGATATTAAACATCCCTCTCTGGTTCGTTTCCTATAATCCATCGGTTATCGAAAACCTTTGGCAAACGAGCTAAGAATATTTTTCTATTAACGTTGACGTTAATGTATTGATCGAAACGTGTACGCTTTCATTGCACGCTCATGCCCTGTCAGATTCCTACTCGGAGTCCCTATTCTACGTTTCTAATAAGAGGAAAAATTGTTTCTAAAAAGAGAGAAACGTTTCAAAATGTTCAACAGGAGACGCCTTGTCTTGTCTGATCGAAACATCGTTGAAAAATCATTTTGACATTCATTTAATCATGAATTAGTCTATGGGATTTTACTTGCCTGCTTAAAAATTCTTTAGTGATCTTTCATTATTGATTGAATTTAATAAGAGTAGTCCAAATTCATTTGCAGCATATTTCTGTTGAACTCACTTTCTCTGCAAACGTATCTCTGTAAACTTGTCTCTATCGAATTTATATCCTAATATTGATGAACGGGTTATAAACTGAGCAGTCGTGAATGAAGAGCTAGTAGGGATGGGTATCGAAGCAAAATTTATCGATATGCAGGATATCGATATAATTTTTGCGTTCATATCGATATGCCGATATATCGGCTGCCAAAATATCGATATATAGATAAATGGCAAACATTTCTCAAAAACCGTAGTTTATCAGACATTGACCCAAAAATCATTAAAATTTATATAAATAGCTCGGTATGGAGAAAAAAAGGTCGTATGCCATAATATGGCATACCTAATATTCCAACAACTAAAAATGTATCATAAATATTATTTATGATACATTTTGTATAGGTATTAAAAAAATATATAAAAGAAGTAAATTACAATATATTGACAAATATGCAACTGATACTTTTAAAAGTGACATTATGAGATACCTACATTGTCAATAGTTGAATATTGATAGAAAATATAGATAGGTACCTAAAGAAATTGAAATTGGATTAGCATCTCCGATGTTAACCGGTTTCTTTGTTCCCTGAGAACAAAGCCGGCCAACAAACCTTCTTTTTCAATCTACCAATCTCTCAGTGAGCAGGTGTGTGTGTGCTTTTTTCACATTTACCTTCCGCCTTCAACAATATTGTCACAGTAGGCAGTGTCAAAGTTTTATACAGTGGTTGATACTAAGTATTAAAAGAATCAATTACCTAATAGAATCTCAATTAAAAGAACAAAATCTCAAGTCTTGCTATGCTATAAGAGCGAATTTTCTATGGATTTTTTATTTATTCTTTTCTGAACTTTTTACAGGTAATGTAATATCATTATGAATTGAAATATTTCTGGTGACAAGGCTCATAGTCTCGGCTTTGAAAAAACCAATCGTAGGAAAAATATCGATATCCGATGTATCGGGCTCATGGAATATCGATGAAAAGTTATCGATATTTTGAGGGAAAATATCGATAGTATCGATAATCTATATATCGATACCTATCCCTAAGAGCTAGTATAAGTAGGTATCAAGTACTATTATAGTACTTGATACCTACAACATAATATGTCATAATATTAATACATATTGTGTAGATTATATTTATGTAGCAATCGCGTGAAATTGGAATTCATCTCCAACGGGAATAACATTAAATGTTTCCCTACAAGAAATGAAGAATGTAGGTAGAAGTTGAATGATGAAAAAATGTATTAAGAAAAACAAAATATTTAATCAAAAGTAAAACATTCAATTGAAAATTACCTACAGCTACCTACCTACCCATGGAAGAATAATTATTCCTTCTTCCATGCTACCTACCTTTGTTGGTTGCGTAGAATCATGAATCCATGGCTGAAGCCAAGTAATCTAAGAAGAAGAAGAAGTTGATCCTGTGGGTTATTATCGCTCGGTGGAGGGGGGGGGACTTGCTCTTTGTGTGCGTCCGTCTGTGTGTATTCTGGCGCGCGCGTGTGAGTTTGTGTTATCATAGTGTTATCATAGACCGGACAGCGGTTTTCTTGTGGGGTGCCTGAATGTAATGCGCAAGCGTTGGGACAGACCGATTGTCTGATTATCGACAGACAAGCCTGATTATCGATCGATTCCGTATGGATCAACTTTCAGAAGACTTCTGAAGACTTCTGAAAGTTGATCCATACGGAATCGATCGATAATCAGTCAATCGGTCTGTCACTTAGTGCCATTTTGTTTTCTTCAAGAAAATTTCTTGTCCTGTTCTGCGGATGTTGATATTCTTTATTGTTCGTAGTTTTCAGTTTTTCGTGTAGTTTTTCGTGTAGTTTTTTCGTGTAGTAAAATGGATAGTTGCTGCATCAATTGTTCGATAGTCCAGCGTTATTTTAGTTCGCGAACTTTTAGCGGAAAATTCGACATAATTGTGGCCGGCCGTTCGACTTTGCAGGTCCCGAACCTCAAAGGAGTTCGTAAGTACACTCGACATTTCAATGTTGAGAACTACAATAGATACCAGTGGTTATCAGGGTGTAGTTCAAAAAACCTTTTATTTTGTTTCCCACGCATGTTGTTTCCTCTGGAAAAAACATCATGGTGTAGCGGCTTTTCTAGTATTTCAAAGTTGAAAAAAGCTGCTCAAAAGCACCAGTGTAGCAATTCGCATATAGTTTCCTCTCTTGCTTTATTAAAATTCGGTAAGAGCCCTTGTATTAATCTTTTGTTGGATGTGCAACACACTGCACAAATCTCTCTTCATAATGAGAACGTAAAAAAAACAGGGAGATTATGGTTCGGCTTATTGATTGCATTCTTTTCTTGGCTAAACAGGAACTGCCTTTTAGGGGGCATGACGAGTCCTCTTCCTCTTATCATAACAAAGGAAATTACCTCGAGTTATTAAATTTCCTGAAAGATAACGACCAGCTTCCAATGGCCATTGGAAGATCATTTGAAAAGGCCAACAATTTTCAAAGGGACGTCCCTTGCCACCCAGAATGATCTTATAAGTGCTATAGCTAGAGTCATTCTAGATGACATTTAATCTGATCTAGATAAGTCAGAATTCATCTCAATCTTGTTAAGTACATGAAACATCAGACGTCAGTTCTCTGTCCCAGCTCTCAACTGTCGTTCGATATGTTGATAAACGTGGTTTATCCCAACAAACGTTTTTAGGTTTGCAGGGTTTAAGAAACGTATACCTACTGGCTGTTTGCAGGGGAATTTTATGAAATAATATCATACAATTCCTTTGAACAAACAACTTGTATACAGCCACGCTACGCTCCTGATTGTAACTGAGAAACAACTTATTCCTCAACGATAGTCCTGGTTATTTTCTTTTTCTCGTCTTAGAATCGGTTCCTATCCGAACATGGATAATATTTTCGATAACCGATAAGGATAACCTACCTTTCCCTTGGCCGTCTTCTCTCTGGGTTGATAATATTGGAATTCCATCGTCTACCTCCCTCCAAGACGAGCTGAATTCACAATGGAAAAGAAGGTACCCATTAGTGGGTTGTCCTCTTGACAAGGCTCGGATGGTCTACATGTAGAACTGTACGGATGTATGTATAACTGATAAAAAAAAAAAAAAAGAATTGAAACAACATTGCGTTCAAATGGTTCATTCTACATTACTTTTACTTTACTTGCATTACTGCATTAGTATACTTGAGAAACGTTAGTGCCTCGTGGATTTTTATAGGTAGGTATGTATTACCCACGCTTCTTCAGTGCATACAACCTTGGGGTGTAAAACCCACTTCCTAATCCCGGTCAAACTTTATTATTTATATATGTCGGATGGACATATATTCGTATACATTGTATGGCTACATTAGTACTTTGTTAAATACATTTATTCAACTCATAATATCAAACGGGTATGACACACTTATGTTGCAGACGCAATTAAATCAACATAGTAGAAACATGAATACGAATACAAATGTACATACTTAGTTGAGTTATCAAAGATTTTTGATGTATGTATTATCTTTTATATTAACCTTTGGAATCGCACAAGAAAAAAAATTACCCCCTCAAAATTTGCAGGTTTACGTTCAAGATACGTAGATTCCAAAAATCGAATAAAAAATTGTTGACAAAACGGTTCATTATCTTCTTTGTGCCGATCACCCTTCTGTCTAGATCACTAAATGATAGATTAATTATTATCATTAATTATTAATAATTACTATCAAGAACTGTAATAATAATGATGTTGAGGTAGGTTGTTAGTTGTAGGTTGTTACTTCTGTGATCTGGAGGCAAGAACTGTAATAATACTAATTATTAATCTTATTAATGATTATAATAATTATTATCAATTAACTTGATATCCGAAACCATTACATGGTTTTCAGACAATCTGCTGTTCGAATCAGCTGGGTCAGTACGAACATTGAACCGACAGGCTGCCACATGATTCACCCTCATGTTGACGACTTTCGATCTGCTCCAACTTTGAGCCCTTATTGTGAACGAACGGCTCGTTGTAGGAAGCTCCGAATGGTCTTAAAAATTCTAAAAATTAAACACTTCTTAAATGTGAACTAAAAACTATACCGTTCCATTTAAATTCTTCAAAATTTCAAAATTCGTTTGGACTCCTTCCTATTGAACTAGGGTTATGAAAAGTTTCAAGGATCATTTTGAGCTTGGTCCTAAACCCGTAAACGAAATTTCGTGATTTTAGCACGACGCTAACTGATTTTCTGAATCTAGGTATCTTGAAACGTAAGCCAACAAATTTTGAAGAGGGGGTTAGAAAATATTTTTCTTTTGTCGATTCTAATGGTTCATGGTCGAAGATAATTAACCAAAATCTGTCCGTCCGCCGCGGCAATTCGCCCAATTAGCGTTGTGCCAAAATTACGAAATTTGGTTTACGGGTTCCAACCAGCCACACAAGGATCGTTGAACCTTTCCGTTACCCTAGGTCGATGGGAAGGAGTTCAAAACCAATTTTGAAATGTTGAAAAATTCATATCTCGAAAATTTCAGATTGAACGGTGTAGTTTTGTTGTAGAAATTTAAATACAGTTTAAGCAACTTTGTACTACCAGCCGTTCGTTCTCAATGCGGGCTCAAAGTTGGAGCTGGTCGAAAGTTGTCGACATGACAGTGAATCACGGGCAGCCTGTCGGGTTATTGTTCATACTCGCCCTGCTTATTCGAACAGCACATGGTTTTCAGATAATAATTATTATTTTAGATATTAATAATTTTTAATCATTAATAATAATTTACGCTACTTGATAATAATTATTAGTAATTCATGAACATCCATAATAATAGTTATGCAATCATTTAGTCACAATAATTACTAATAATTATCATAATTATTACCATTCTCTTGCAATGTTACAGGCTGCGACATCGAACGAATGACGTTATGGGAAACCAGTCATCCCGCAATGGTCTAGATCTCTCAGAAGACGGTAAATCAGAAATATATATCTGTAATATTCACGCTAAAATAAAAACTTTATAAGAACCTACTCGTACATGGGTATAATGCTATAGATGTTGAGCGAAATGGTAAACTGCATCAATGAAGTGGGAATTATACCTACCTACTCCAAATTTACACAACATGCCTGAAACATTTTGGCAATAGTGTGAAAGTACGGAGTGAGAATCTTAGCTTTCTTATGGAACCAAAATTATAATATTGAGGTTTGAAAGATTTTAATTTCAGGTGTCGAAAATCGCAAATGTTTTCTGGTTCTGCAAATGGATCTCGAAACTGGACATTGAGAACTGGACATTTCTCCTTGTCAGTCCCTCAGTGTTAGCAGTATGTTCAACAGTGCGACGTTAGGCCAACAGCTAATATTGGGCTTTGGAGCGCGTTTATGTATATAATTATATGACATATATGTTGCAATATATATACACATACATACACATTGTGTATGTATGTGTATATATATTGCAACAATTAAACGGTCTTGAATGTGTAGGCTCGAATGCTTCACAATGTTTGGCGTTCGTATACCAGCACTTCTGAAGGGCAGGTGTATGGATCGGATATGGTCGGAAATACCTTTACCGATTTTGGTTTTCATATTAACCCACAGGTGCAAAATTATTTTCAAAAACACATATACCTCCCAAAATTGTTCGAGGTGCGATCTTAGTCGACACTTAAGCAATATTGGTAAGATCGGATTCGGAATGTGGATGAACACGATGAGATGAGGGCGATTTAGGTTTGTCAAAAATGGCTACACTGGATTTGTTTGGCATGGTTCACCGAATAATCAGGCAGTTAATTTCGTTGGAATTATTGTTGTTAATCAATAATTTTTAATAATTATAATTCATAATTATTATTATGATTAATTTAGCCTGAAACCATGTGCTGTTCGAATCAGGTGGGCCAGTATGAATAATGAACCGATTGGCGGCCTCGCGATTCACCATCAAGTTGACTATTTTCGGTCTGCTCAAATTTTGAGCAGCACGGCTGGTCGTACAAAGCTGTGGATGGTCCAAAAAAATTCTAAAAAATTAGCTCTATCTAGATATTAACTAAAAAATACACCGTTCCATCTAAATTTTTCGAGTTACGAAATTTTCAAAATTTCAAAATTCGTTTTGATCCCCTAGGATTATGAAAAGTTTCGAGGATCATTGTGGGGTTGGTCCGAACCTGTCAAAAAAAATTTCGTAATTTTAGCTCAACGCTAACTGGGCAAAGTTCCGCGGACGGCAGACGGACGGATTTATTTTTGATTCGATTTTCTGAATCTGCGTATCTTGAAACGTAAACCAACAAATTTTGAGGTGGGGGGGGGAGGGGGAACAAACCTAGGTTTTTGCAAGCCTGTTTCCAAAATGCCCACGCTTACGAAATGTACGTGCTGATCATGTTGTAAAAATACTACATACATATATAAGATTATTCTTTTTGCTATATTTCGAAAACGTAAGCAATTTCGATTTTAGTTTCAACAGGATCATATTCTGTGAACCATGCCGAATAAATCCTCAATACCTACCAGTTTTTGTTGCCATTTTTGACAAACCTAAAGCGCATTCAAGCTCACCGTGTGAATACATGGAGAGAATCGATAGGTAGGTCAATTTAGCACTTTAGAGGTTGAACCAACGACAAGTTCGTTTACCACCAATTGCAATAAGAAATCCTTAAGGGGATTGTTCACAATGTGGAGCTTCCTTACTATAACAATAATTGTTGATGATTATTGATGAATTATTGATCAATAATATCAAATTGATAATTGATCAATTATTGATGAAACGTTCTACAAGGCAGTGGAATCGATCTTGGTCCCTACATAGGTTTGCACCACTATGAGAGGGGGGGGGGGGTTCATTTAGGGCTGGTTAGTTTGTATTATATCCCTAAAGGTACTCTACCTTGCCAAGGGCCGGCCTGCCCTTCAAGATTCTGCTTCGAAAGTGATTAGTATTCTCCCTCAAGGCAAATCCTGACGACCATCCGTTTCAACTTGTCCCTTCTATTTCCGAACCACCAGGGCATTTGAAGACATTGGAAGTGGATTAGGAAGCAGTTGAGGTCGACCATATTGTGGAAGAGGAAGGTGGGTAGTGGATATATTTGATCAATAACAGCGGCTGGAAGTGCCCTCCGGCTTTAGGTAAAAATAGGTGCATGATGAATTAAAAAAATTAGAAAAACTAACGATGATAAATTGATTGAACGCAGGTAGTTGGCACAGCCGGCTAGGTCAAGTACAGGATCTGAAGATAATTTTTTGTTTGCTGTTCCAGTTAATTTTGACCACTTCCAAATCTTGAGGGCCATCGGAAAAGGAAGCTTCGGGAAGGTAAGCCAAAGCTACTTGTATTATCAAAATTATTCTGTATGCTTTGACTGATTGACGGAATGAGATTTTGGTTTATTATCTTCGATAATGAACCATTGGAATCGCCCAAAGAAAATTTTTTTTTAACCCCCCCCCCTCAAAATTTGTTGGTTTACGTTTCAAGATACGTAGATTCAGAAAATCGAATAAAAAAAATCCGTCCGTCCGCCGTACGCCGTCCGCGCCACTTTGGCCAGTTAGCGTTGAGTTAAAATTACGAAATTTTTTTATGGGTTTCGACCAACCCCACAATGGTCCTCGAAACTTTTCATAACCCTAGGTCAAGGGGAAGGGGTTCTAAACGAATTTTGAAAATTTGAAAATCTCATATCTCGACAAAGTCATATAGAACGGTATGTTTTTTATTTCATATTTAGATAGAGTTTGTTCCGTAGAATTTTTTAAGACCATCCGCAGCTTTGTACGACCAGCCGTTCGTTCACAATGACGGCTCAAAGGTTGAGCCTGTCGACGCGATCTTGAATCAAACGGTTGAAATACAGGTCGATTAAATACAGGTCGACTCGATTTTCATACTAACTAGCTGTTTAGAACATCATATGGTTTTAGTGATGTCGAGTTTGTTGTTCTGAGGTACGTTTCGTGCTACGGAAATGAAGGTAATTTCGAATGTTTGTTGGTAGATAGGTACTTCTTTTATAGAAAAATTAAAAAGTATTAAAAACCCTAGAATTATATCGTATTAATTAAATACAAATTATTAATATTTAACAATAAATTATAATAGTTTTTACTAGGTATCTACTTGATAAACTTATTAATAATTAGTGATAATTCATAATAATAATTAATCTTATTAATCTTATAAACTTATTAATAATTAGTGATAATTCATAATAATAATTAATCAAGAATTTGCAAATTCTTGACACAACGGTTCATTATCTTCTTTGTACAGATCACCCTTCTGTCTAGATCACTAGGTCTAAATGTCTAGATCCTAAATGTTAGATTAATTATTATTATCAACTATTTCTCATTGCAAACCTGTTCATTGTGTACCCAAGATCCTTCCCTAAAAGACCTGGCAGCGGGAAATATTATTCAACATGGTTTAAAAAGGGAAAAACAAGTTTTGTAAAAAATCCCAATGCTCTAGGTCAGGGATGGCCTACTGGCGGCCCGCGGTTATGTTTTATGCGGCCCCCGAACAACTTTTTAAAAGTATTACGGTGGATATTTTTTAACAGAAATATAAAATACAAAATTTTCTACATGAGTCCAGGTTAAGTTCAAATTGTATATAATTACGACCTGATAATAAATTTTTTAACAACTAGCAAAATAAAGGTTTAATTACTTTAAGAGAATCAGTAGGAAGTATACTTTGAGTATAAGGCAAACACGCCAGTTTGATGTCGCACGGTGAGGCAACTACGCTTTCCAAAAAGACTGACTGCACGGTTTGGCAACCGTAACAGACTTACAGACAACCATCTTCAAGATTTGCTTAAAGTGGCCACCACCTCGACAAGAATTGATTTTGACAAACTTGTGAACGATTGTGCCCGCCCTCAGTGTTCTCACTAGTGGTTTTTTTTTCAGTAAAATTGTTGATTTTGTTCTGCTCAACTCTTGTATGATTAGTATATATTATTTCAACGTTAAAGTATGTTCAATATCCATAGCATTTGTTTATACATTAATTTATATAGCCTAAATTTCCCTTTAAGTTCTTGTGCGGCCCCTGCTTTTAGCGAAAGTATGGAAGTGGCCCTTTGGGCAAAAGAAGTTGGCCATCCCTGCTCTAGGTAGTAGTCGATACCAGTGACCAATATTTTCTTCAGTAGTCGACATGGTTTTGCACTAGTAGTCGACCTACATGTGTTAGAAGTCGACAGTATCACTTGAGTCAGTAGTCGACAGGTTTCGTCATTCCATCGTTTTCGAATTTTACGACATCTAAATAAAATACATTCAACTGTGAATCGGAACTTGAAAATAGATTAATAAGATGTAATAAAGTAGTTATCAGACTTTTTATTTGCAAACAGCTCATTATCAGTCTCAAATTGCAATAAGTACTTAAGTAAAAAGGTATGAAAACTATAGTCGAAAACTCATTGTCAGAAAATTGACATTACAGTTGGGCTTAGGTACCTATTTACATATTTTTTTGACATTTTCATGTCTTTGCTTTGGCACATAACCTGAAACGGGAAAAATTTGTTCCCTTGATTCACCCTTTCCCTCAGATCACGTCAGAACACAAGCGACCGGCCGGCCATTACGTCAGAGCCTATGACGCACGAGCGTATGACGTAAGACGGCTGGCAGGAGGCTAACTAGTACGTCAGAGCCTATGACGCACGAGCGTATGACGTAAGACGGCTGGCAGGAGGCCAACAAGTACGTCAGAGCCTATGACGCACGAGCGTATGACGTAAGACGGCTGGCAGGAGGCCAACAAGTACGTCAGAGCCTATGACGCACGAGCGTATGACGTAAGACGGCTGGCAGGAGGCTAACTAGTGCGTCAGAGCCTATGACGCACGAGCGTATGACGTAAGACGGCTGGCAGGTGGCCAACAAGTACGTCAGAGCCTATGACGCACGAGCGTATGACGTAAGACGGCTGGCAGGAGACCAACTAGTGCCTCAGAGCCTATGACGCACCAGCGTATGACGTAAGACGGCTGGCAGGAGGCCAACAAGTACGTCAGAGCCTATGACGCACGAGCGTATGACATAATACGGCTGGCAGGAGGCCAACTAGTGCGTCATACGACGAGACCTTTTATGTCTCTGCGCCTCCTCCCACACCCACACCGCGTACCTCGTACTTCATTTTGGTTTATTATCTTCGATAATGAACCATTGGAATCGCACAAAGAAAAAAAAAATTAACCCCCCCCCCCTTAAAATTTGTTGGTTTACGTTTCAAGATACGTAGATTCAGAAAATCGAATAAAAAAAAATCCGGCCGTCCGTCCGCCGTACGCCAAACGCCGTACGCCGTCCGCGGCACTTTGCCCAGTTAGCGTTGAGTTAAAATTACGAAATTTTTTTTATGGGTTTCGACCAACCCCACAATGGTCCTCGAAACTTTTCATAACCCTAGGTCAAGGGGAAGGGGTTCTAAACGAATTTTGGTACGACATGGTATGACTATGGTATGGTATATTATTGTATGTATGATTTAGTATAGTACAGTACGGTAAGATAGGAAAGAAATGGTATGAGTACGGTGAGAATATGGTATGGTGCCGATTTGCAACACAGTCTGGTATAGACAGAAGGGTGATCTGCACAAGGAAGATAATAAACAGTTGTGTCAAGAATTTGCAGAGTTTTTTTAAATTGATAATAACTGTTTTGGATTAAAGGTCTAAATTTGGTTCTCTATGATGCAGACTGAAGTGTCGTTTTAAAATACTTCTATTACTTACATGTGTTTATATGAAATAATTTGTAAGAAGTACGAAATTAGGTATTGTAAAAATATGTTGAAATGAGCTGTAATCGAAAGAGGAATTTAGTTGTATCGAGTAGTAAATATATAGCTTTTATCATTAAATGAAAGTGACCATGAGAGTGAAGTTGATGGGAATTGAATCGAATACAAATCTCTCAAATTTGAATGTTGGATGTTGAAGTTGGTTATCCTGGGGTATACATGGGATAAATCACCTTTGCAGTGATTACGAAAGTTTTTCTTAAAGTACCCGAGGTTAGAGCGGCGGGAAAAGATATCAAGGAGTTGGTGGTGCAAAACGACCGTTCAAATAATTCACAGCAGATACTTAGAGAGTACGATCGTTACTTATTTCAGGTTGGAGTAGGATTCCTCCTTACATAAAGAATGTTTTTAACTCTTTAGAATCTCTTATAATACGGCGTTCATATTATTACCCTCCCATGTTTCTCACCACTCGCTCTTGACTTTCATACCTTCACTGCCGGCAGTTTACGCCACCTAATATTAGCTGCTGAAAATTCCAGCCAATCAAAGAAAATCTAACAACTTCTACTACGCCAATTTCGATGGTTTTTCACATTTTCCATTTCCCTTCATTTCCCCCTATCATTTTCAACATCTGAAGTGGACTACGAATAAGGCATGAGCCCAAAAACTATTCTGTTCAAAAGAAAAGGAGTAAATAAGGGTTGAATTCTTGAAATACTCGTACACTAGCTTGTAAACTTGAATTAGAAGGGGGTTGATTTTTTTAACATGGAAAATGTTTTAGCCTTCACATAATTATGTGAACTGACTGAAACCTTTCGTCCGTTACGCTACTCTACTTCTATGCCAATTTCTATGATAATCACACTATGGAGGTGTAATTTTTATCTAGCCTCCTTAGGACTTTAACTTGAGGCTGCCCTCAATTTCTATGTTATTCACTCTATGAAGCTGTAATTTGGCATGTAGCCTTCTTTGGACATACACTTCAAGCAGCATTCGGACAGGATCAGCTGAGTGGCTCCTAAATCCAATTTCTTTGCTATTCAAACTATGAAGCTGTAATTTGGTATGTAGCCAGCCCCCCTAGGACATTAACTTGACGCTGCTCAGGCCCCGGATCAGCTGAGTAGCTGAGCGGGTACAAAACGTTCCATGCTTATAGAAATTTAGCCGCAGGGCCGAGGTTTGAATCAAACAGTAAAACTACAACCCAATTATACTTATTTCCTTAGAGATTCAGTGATTTATTACATTGAATGCTTGGATAGGATAAAAGTGGATGCGAGTGACAGAGGCTGGACAAATTAAACGAGAAAGTGAACAGCGAGCTCCTAGGAAAGGGAGAAGAGCTATTGAGTAATCCGTTTCTCAGCGGTCTCTTGGGCCGGGGAAGCTATCACAGCGATCTAAAGGAATATGCCCAGTTCACATCCCATCAGTGAATTGAAACAGTCTCAAAATACTGAAAGGCATTTATTGTGAAGCACCTGGATCTGCAGAAATGTTTTTAGTCGTGGATGCTGAGTCTCAAATAATATTCATCGCCTTAATCCGCCCTTTTAATGTAACCGGTCGGTCTTACGGGAAATACCGAATGGGTGAATAAATGCTTGATTAACGTTAAAAGATGTGGATTTTGTAGTATGCATCACAAAGGATTTGAAGAGGAATCAATCAATAGCCTACACGCGTATTTTTTCCATAACCACCAATGTCAATATTTTTCCTTCCCATATTGTTTGCTCCAACGAGCGTTTCACCATTTGCATGAACCCAACGAGACAAAAATGTATGGGTTACCTCCAACCTTTGCGTCCTCTTCGACGGTATTTGAATAGACACGGTTCAGGGAAACGATTATCTGGAAGATTGACTGGATTATAATCCTTATGTTTTGGGTCTGTCAGTGATAAATTGTGAACATCGGTTGCCGTCCAGAGACACGAAGTTCTACCTTATCTTGGACGGCGAGCGGGTGATGAGGGTCTGGACCTGACAGTAGAGATACGTCCATGCGTAGTTGGGCCTCCATTGCACTCCCCGGGCTTCCATTCTATTCTACTAGAGACTAGCGATGCTCTCTTATGAGCCATCTTGACTGGAGACGCCAAGCGTTAATTGCACTCAGATTAGAACTTCTGGAAATGAAGGACAATCTCGATAAATAATTTGATTGGTCCAATTAAAAAATCCAAGAGCAACCAAATGCATAGAGGAGGTGAACAATTTTCAGAACCCTCAAAATGAAGGCCTATATGAAGGTATACATAATTAACTTATGCTCGACAGAGACTGCCTACCAATTAAAATTGGCAATTAAAAGCAATTTCTGTAGACTATCAAACAGGCATTAAATAAATAAATTTTTCATTATTACCTGTAAACGTTTTTTAGTTTATTGTAACTTGTAACTGCTACGAAAAAATGTGAACAGTGAGGTAAAAGATTCAGTATTAGTTCGAGTAGGTCACCCAGATGGCCCACTCCGAATGGGGCTTAGTTGGTAACTAGTTTAGTCCGCAGTGCAGAGCACTTTACCCGTTTAAAATTACCTACAACTTTGAAGTTCGCGGGTTTTAATAGGGTTCTTAGTAGAGTACCATTCATGACCCTACATCAATAGGAGTGAGTGATCAATGTAGTCTGACGCAAGGTTTAGAAAATCAAGTTTGAACAGGAAAACTGTTCAGCAAAACTGTTTCACTTGCCTGAAATCTATTAATTAGTGTAATTGGCTCTCCGAAACACATTATACAGAAAATTGAAGGATTAAGGGCGGATTATTGTGTATTACCAAGCAATTCGAGAGTTTTACTTCCACTGCTGAAACCCAATTAAGTTTCTAGTGGCTTCCCGAAGTATTGTTTTGAAACTGATTTACGAATCGTATTGTTTAATTGTTCGATTCGTATTGTTTATTGTTCGAACAAATCATATCGAGATGGCTGAGAGCTGCGATAAGATTGAGTACCGATGAATTCTCAAGGTTTGATTGTCTAGGTACCCAAGACTCGTAGCCCTTGCGATTGCTACAAAGTAGAGCCCAGTGTAGCCGAACTATACGTGGTTAATAACACCAACGGATGAATGTCGCTCTCAATAAGAAAAATTGCAAAATGATTTAGATCGTAGATTTCTGAGGTTAGTGATCTTATTTACTTAATTAATCTACAAATGCCATGCTGTGGGAATTATAGCACCGCGGGGCTCTCTACTCTTCCCATCTACCATTCCCTCAGTGTAATGAAGAAGGGCTCCTCGTTATGCCCACTTTGGCCTTCAGGTGGCGTAAACAATACAAAATGGCTCTGTCCTCGTCACACCCACTATTGTTACGTGGTCAAGAGGGCGAAATAAACCGAATTAGGTACTGTGAGTAGAACTGTATTGAACTCCATTACTTGATCGTTTTCGCTCGAAGAAACACATTCAAAAGTGGGAACCTCGTTACAGAGCTTTGTGTTGGAGGTTGAAGACGACGTAAACCTACTCGTTCATTTCAGAAACCTTTCTGGACAGTTGACGTCACACTTAATTCATATGCCAAACCTCTACAATAATTGTAGCTTCAATTATTGAAGCTTGAAAACTTCAAATTTCACGTAGGATCACGATGTATCCTGTTACGTTTTACAAATTTGCCAGAGAATGACATGCATTATTCTTTGTCCTCCTCTCCTACCTCCTACCTTCAGCAGAATATTCATCTGCACAAGGCAGTGTCGAGAGTAAATCAATTTGAATGATGGAGCCACAAACGTTTTAGACAATTTCTTGGATGAGGGCTGTAATTTTTAGATTCATTAATATCAATATCGATCCTTCGAGTGATACTAGAGGGTTCAGACCATGAATGGTGATTGATTTGGGGAGGGGATCGGCTTCTTAATGTGCGAAAATGCACCTTAATTTCTTTATTTTCTTTCGTTACCGATACAACCCTAAATGTTGCTGTCACGTGCAACGCACCTTCGATATCCAGCTACCATCACTTAGAATTACTCCAACATCCTAGTACTTGGATCTACAACGAATTAGAAATGGTGCAGAATCAATATATGCAACTCCAAATATTCCTTAGAGGTACTGATAAGGTACCTAACGTTCTTAAAGGTAACGTTCACATTTTAGAAGTTATGTCTGCAGAAGTTGAATTTACTAATTATTTCGGCAATGCTTCTTTCCTCTTGATGGTTAAACAAGATAAGTAGCAGGATAACGCTGGTACGTTGCACGTTCCAGCAACATACTTAAAAGAGATGGGCGATATGTGAATTTTCAGTAACAGTTTCTAGTGATACTGCTACTGGGAAACTATTTATACTTTAATATACTTTAATATCTGGTTTTAGTAACAGACTGATGGGTGGCCAGCTGTTCTGGAGTTATCTATGAATACCCCCCGAACCATGAAATTCCAAGCGCCAAAAGTGAGTCTCTTGACTCTCCCCCTTGATTTGAGGTCTCCAAATTTTTCCCTCGTATTTCTTAAGGAATCTTTGAAGATTTCAAGACTCGTTTTGAAATACATTAAATGTACAAATTTTGTACATTTTCACTCCGATGAAGTTTTGAATGGAAGTCCATTGTAAAGTAACAGCCACTTTATTAGAAATAATTTATTTTATGAGAAAAAACACAAAGTTTCAATTTGTAGTGGACAAATTTCTTGGAATGTTGGAACTCCAAATAACGTCAAATTCAATTGCAAAAATTCAATAACAAGCTACAAACTCATTGTGGAATTTCGTCTTCCCTGGGGCAGTTCTGGTGTCTCTCATTGTGTTGCCAACGTTACATAGAGCGACTGATTTGCGATGTGGAAACCTCCCCGAGTATCACAGTTTTCTAATCTGTAGGTACCTACTTCAGTAGTATTCGAAAACAATGAATTTGGTATGTAGCACTTTGATCTTGAAGAGCCCCGAGTCTCTTCGAACCTGCATCTTCGGTTCTTTCCCGCTTTTGTAGCAGGGTTTCTCCAGATTGGGAACACCAGCTAGACTGTTAGTTTCCATTAAAAGGCGGTTTTATCCTATGAAGTGAATTCCGTCCCACCACTAGACACGAAATTCTTGGATGATTTGCCATGCTTAGTAGTTCTCACCTCAGCTTTCATATGGTAGTGGCGAGAGGGAGACAACTACTGAATCAATAGAGGATGACCCAAATAACATCACGTCCGATGTGCGTGTTAGAATGAAATCCAAAATGATTGTGTGGTAGATAACGGATAGGTAGATAACATAAACTCATTATTTAATACACCATTCTCACTGTGAGGGCAGTATAACGTATACACCCTAGACTGACTTTTTCTAGACTATCAAACTAGACTTTTTCTAGCAACAGTCTAGAAAAATGCGATCAATATTGTTGATCCTATCGTCACTGGTAATGAACTGGAAAACCCCTGCAAATTCTAGACACAACAGTTTATTAAGTTCTTTGTGTAGATCATCCTTCTGTCTAGATCAGTAAATGATAGGTGAAACGTTTATAGGGATGATGAATTAATTACAAATAATTTGTACCAGTATAATACCAACAAATATTTGAAATCACCTTCATAAACGACAGAAGAATCTCAGAACTAGCAACTCCATTAGGCAAAAAATGTTGTTTGAACCAGCTCCACAGGGAAAACGTTGACCCGACTTGCCCATTGGTATACACTCTTCTTGACGGTACTTCATTGAGCCCTCACTGTGATGATCGGCTTGTCGTAGAATGCTCCAGAAAGGACTTAAAACACTCTCTGAATTAGACTCTACTTTCATTTCTACAAAAGACTTCACCGTTCCGTTTAACAATTTCGAGATATGACGTTTTCAAAATTCATGTTCAAAATTCACTCCTTCCTATTGACCCAGGGTTATAGAAGGTTTCAAGTTTCCGTGGTCGATTCCAATGGTTCATTATCGAAGATTATGAAACAAAAGAGGTTACGTCAATGTTGTTCATTACGAAACTCTTTTTTGCTACGGGTATGAGTCACTGAAAGCCAAAGTGTCCATGAAGCCAAAGTACTTGAGTTTGAGTACGATTCTGGGGAAATCTTATCATACTTGGGATTTCGAAGTCATCATCAGAACAGAGCGTGGCTCCATGGCGGGTTTAAGGTTTCAAAGAGAAGGAAAAGGGTAGAAAAAGGTGGAAAAGGTCGACGGGCCATACCCGTGACAAAATGAAGACTAAGAGAGACTTGTGAATGGTGAGAGCCCGACCGAGACATCTTAAATAACTTCCTTTCGACGAAGAAAACCCAGTAGGACTCTTTCAACCGATGGATTTCCCAAGAGTTATATACTAAGGTAGGAAAGTTCTAAAACATGAAAAAGTTCGGAAAAATTGTTACGTAAGATTCATTAAAACCATCAAGTTGACGAAAAGATGTAGATCATACCTGAATCAATTTCCAATTGAGTGCGAACCGTGAATTAAACGATGGAACTAGAGGCCTATTGTCATACTCGGGAACAGCTGATTCAATCAAACTAATATTATGATTTTTTGTTATCGAGTTCTTTGTTCTGAGATATTTTCGTGCCTTCAAAAAGATGCTGTAGATAACGGGCCGGATTCAGGCATAGGCGACATGGTCGCGCGCCTAGGGGCCCGCACCAAAATTAAAATGACAAAATAACGTCACTGGTCATGTTTTATTATTGTAGATAGTAACAGGAGGAACATACTCGATACAAGACCATGATGTGATTGTACGGGGCTGGATATAATGAGCTGAGCAGCGTGTTAGATTTTCAGGCCAGACAATACAGAATATTTGGCGCCAATTCCCTTAAAAATCACCATTTTGCACCTAATTTTTCAAATTTTCCCGGACCTCTTAAACCACAAGCCCAGGGCCAGCACCACAGGAGGAGCCTAGGGGCCTGTATTTTTTAAATCCAGCCCTGTATAGATACAAGAAACAACATGCTCATGAGTTATATAGATCGCCTGAAATTTGGTTGGAATATTCCAGAGACCACTGAGCTAGTTAGCGGCTTGGAATCCACACTTTTCTCGTTACATATTCACACGGTTGGAATTTTGATTGTGTTATCAAACTAATTATTAATGTTTCACAAGTAAAGTTACAGCTGAAACTCTGCCCGTTGTACTGAAGCAACTTGTTGCTCCCTTGGGAGACAGTTGAAATACTCCCTCCCAGATTCGAGAGCAACCCACAAGTTGGGGAACGTCGACCCCGAATGCCCCGGAGATACTTCGATGGAAAGTAACCCGATGTAAATTTAGCATCACTGTATCGAGCGGCGAGTCAAGTGTTCAGTCTCTAGGGTTACTTGAAAATGAATGTGGCATGACGGTCGCGAGTCAGGCGAACAAAGATCGGGACGGAGTATTTAGATTGGCTGCGACAGTCACATACTTTTCTCTCGCACGGAGCGCTCCCTTGAAACCCTACTGGTCTCCGAGCACCACTTAGCTGAATAAACAGGTGCCACTTTTACATACTTCAGAACCTCTAGACCCGTAGAACTGCCGATAATAATTTCAGTAAAGCTGGTGGCAGCTCAGAGCCGGGACCAAGTACTGCGATCGAAATAAGGATAGTTTCGAGCCAAATTGGTATTTGAACGCTTCATAAGTCCTCATGATTCTTGCATAAATTAGCCAATTAAATGTAAACGAACATTTGAAATAACAAATTTTGTTTTTTAAATCATGGAAATATCCCAAGTTTTAAAGAAATTTGGGCTATGGTTCCTTCTCTCAAAGATGAAGAGGTATTTTGGTGTCTCCTTCACAACATCGGCAGATATTGAGGAACACTTTCCTGTGCGTATTTTTGGTTCTTGGTGGACTGGTTGTTTGGTTTCCGCGATTATCACTGTATTAAAGTTAGGTACTCCCTTCTTGTAATTGGGCTCGTCCCGTATTTTCAAAATAAAATAAATAAATAAATAAAATAAGTGAAGAATTGCATTGATTCTCATTCCTGAAGAAGTGGTATATTTCCGTCATGGTATATATCCGTCACGTTTATATCACGTCTCACTGACTGAACACGATTACTTGCGTTGACTGTCGCGCTAAAGGAAAACTAGCTGGCAACTATGACTTTTACACAACAGACTAATCCATAAATATAGTAGAGCCATAAGGACCACTAAACCAACCAGTGAGGATCCCTGTTAGTACATTATTGTGTGAAAGATGTTTATAGGTGGTTTCTGTAGAACTATGGATGTTAAGTATGGTTGTTCATACGTGTAGCTTAGCTGCAAAGGTCTTGGCAGCGCCTTACTTTCCGTGTCTTCAAGTAGGTCACAATAAGTTGATACAGGTACTAGAAAAATGTTATTTATTACAGTTAGTAACTTCTCATCAAATCAATGTTTCGTTGCAGGTATGCATCGTAGAGAAAAAGGACACCAAGCAGATGTACGCAATGAAGTACATGAACAAGAATCAATGTTGGGAGCGGGATTCGCTGAAGAACGTACTCAGGGAAATCAAAATTCTCACCCACCTTGAGCATCCGTTCCTCGTTAACCTGTGGTTCTCCTTTCAAGGTCAGTTAACTTGAGTCACCCTTTATTAGCGCTAATCAGTTCAATTTCTATATAAATCAATATATAGTAGAAGCTTACCAATATTTACCAAACGCGCATGGTAACTCGTGGCTAGGTTCAATTCTTCACGTTCGGGAGTTCTCAGAGTCTTCCACATTGAAAACGTAATTGCATGTGAAGGTTGGTCGGTGTTTTTGATCAAGACCTTTTGCGTAGGGCTCACCCAACCAATCCAAAACTTATTCATGAATCACTTACTTAGGGGGTCTTCAAATATTCTCGTCAAACGTAATATGTAGTGGCTAACACGCACAGGAAAACTAAATGAACGAAAAACACGGCAGAATTCAAACTCAGAACAATCTCGTGTTTTCCTTTAATAGCCGAAGAGCAAGAATGGGTATTCAACAGGGAAATATCAGATATCACAGAAAAACGATCAGGTGTTCATCGGTAGTGGCGGTAGCAGATATCGTCGGTAGGTATCATTTTGATCGAGGTCGGAAAGGTTCATTTCAACAGGATGTTATATGGGGATTATGGAATAAATTGCTGTTAAATGTAAAAGGTTGTAATGTAAGCGTCTTAAGTCCCCTCAAAGAAATAGTTGATACTTTGACGACAAAAATCCCATACGGAGCAATAAATAAAGAGGCAGCGGGCGAGATGAAAGTGCACCACATAATGTCCCGCATATCCTTGCAAGCTTATGGTTTTTAGTGAGTTATGGCTTTCGGGTGGGATGGATGGGAAGGGAAGATAGCGGTTTTCCAACACGCATGCATTCTAACACATTCACATTAGAGACATTCAGCCTGATTAATGAGCGAATTTTCCAATTTTCATATTAGAAATAATCAACACTAATTACATACTATTTACTCGTAGTTCCCGCTCCACTAATTTGAAAAACTTGGAAATTCATAGGATTCAAACCGGTGGAGCTCGCGGTAGTCGGTTTTATTATCAACTGTAGACTTGTGACATAGAATGTGCCGATATCAGGCGAGTATGATAATTTGAGAATTCATACAAAAACCCTGAGCAAAACTTACAGTTGTTCGTGTTGATTACTCAATTGAATTTCCCGCCCGTTTCTTTACTAATTTCATTCGAACTACGAAGAGCTAAAATGCTTCGATCATTTCTCTTCACCTTATCTAATGAAAGAAATATGTGACAGTGAGATATTTCCCATGGGACGCTGGGATGATTTGATCACTGTCTCACCCGGTGCGATGTTATTTTTTTCATTTTGCCCTCTCAAAGATACCGCCGAGGAGCAATTTGCGGTACCTTTGCTTGGGTGAAGAGAGTTGGATTGGTTTCAGCACAACGAATACAGAGCAGCGTTGAGGATTTTATTCCTGATGGGATGTGGCTCTCTCAAACCAGTTCCACATGACATTATCATTACCGTCATTAGCAATTCGTCGGTGTCCCCCCCCCCCCCCCTGCGACAGTTTATAATGTCTCACGAAGTTAAACGTTAAACGTGGATCACGCTCTGCCACTGAGAACACAATCTACAAAATGCCGAAACCCTATTCACGTAGATTTAATATTATTACCATTATCCTTCCAGTTCTATTTTTTCTAAATAGACTTTCTGAATAGATCAATGTTCTTAATTGATTGAAACGTGGATTTCTTACTCCATTCATAGACTGCAGTATAACCGGAAATTTCTCTTATTACTTTGCTATTTATTTCTCACATTGTTTGTATTTTGACCTATTCCTTTCGGTAAAACGGATAAGTAAAATCTAATAGGTTTCGCTAACGAAAATTATGACTTGACATAACCGAGTTTTAGGGTGTACTTTCAAATTAGGGTCTTTTTTTAGTTTCAAATACGCCTTCGAGTTTATCCAAAAGTACTTTTTCAGATGATTCAAATGTTATTCTGTTTAATAATTTGTAATACCTGTGTTGGAAGAGAAATTTTCGATACTGTATTCAGTACGTCACTAAAAGGAAATCTGAATCTCATTGAATTACTTACTCTTATTAGTTTGGTCAATTACATTAGTAGCTTTCATTCCTCCAATCCATCTTATGAAAATCACGTATTTTACGTTCTACCTTGTGAAGGAAAAATACGCAGTAGGTGAACATCTCCAGGGATCGTCCTATTGAACCGTAATCGATCGCTCCTGTAGGCATCAACGTTCTTTCTAACTCAACGTTCATAAACCCGTTTTACATAACTCCTTTCATTAGCCGTGAATGGAAAAGTGGTGTCGGATGACTAAGGGCAGGGGTCGGGCTTCGGGTTTCTATGGGGATTGAGGGGGGGGGGATGTAGTGAGGCAGCCTTTAATTGAAGATATAGATCACGACCATCGGACACTCTGCTGTAATGCATTACAGCCACGCTGTGCGAAATTCCACAGGATACTTGCAGTTTATATTGTAGAGAGTGGGCCTAAATAAAGTTTCTGTTATCGGAAAATACTCAAAAATTAGAGGTAGTTATCATACCATCTTTTTGTCTGCTGAAAATTGCCTACGGCCAATAATTAGTTTGATGATTCCACAGGAAACGATCCAGTGAATGGTTCTAAACACTTGCAATGTAAAAGGTCTACTCAAAGACCTCTCTAAATTTCGAAGCCGGATATACTCATAACAGCTGGGATTGGGTCTTGGATCGTGAACTTTTTATACTTACAGTGTGGTAGGATTGAATTGGTATGGTGTACTCTGTAATGTTCCCAGTAGACAAGATTTTTTAACCTGAGGAGGTAGGCTATAGAGCCACTGGTCACCAGTGACTGGTGTCAGTAAAAAGTATAGTTTGGCATATTTCATTATTCATTCGTTTATTGGAGTTAGTTCTAAATATAGCCGTATAGTGGATTTTTCTATTTCATCTGGTTTTTCTTCATCCAAGTAAATTTCTCATTCATTAGCTCATCCTGGTTGAGATAGAAAGACACCATGAATACTCCTGAACTGCTCGCCGTATTTATATATTCATACGGAACCTACGTCTTTGTGCAGCTCTTCAACGTCCCTTTTCAAGCCTTTTCCAGCTTCCCCCCTCCCCTCTTTGTGCAGGAACGCAATAAGAAGATTTTCCTGTCTTATCTCTTTGAAGAGGATACAGTTTGCCCTCTCTAAGCAGTGTGAAAGAGTTACACGAGCCAAGATGTTGCTACCACCATTACCGTTAGATTCAGCATCAGATTTCTTAGCTTTACATTGTTTGAGGTCACCCATAACCTACAAATGAATAGGGACGGTAGGTTTTAGAGCATTGAAAGGCATAGACTGAACTATGACGAACTTTAGTTTATTATTTTCAAAGTTAATTGGTTCAAGTTTCAAGATATGTAAAATCCAAATGTCGAATTAGAAAGAAACTGCGAAATTTCCCGCAACGGTTAAGGAAAGAACTTCCGTGATTGCACCTCATTAAGTCCTCACTTTATAATTTTGGAATGAGAAGCGTTGATGCTACCACAACTCTTCTTTCTAGTTTCATGTGAATTCTCTCTATTGGCTTTACCCACACTATCTTTGTTGAGAATCGCTATTGGTAATAATACCTGGTTCGCATTGTGATAGTGGAAGAGAAGAGTTCTGTCGAAAACACTACAGCACAGGAGGGCGAAGTCACTCCAGCTGTCAACCATAATTTCCTCGACATCGATCCATCCCGGTCCTATTTAGTATTCAGATAAACTCCGGATGGCGTCACCCTATTGCCCTTTCTTGCTGTTGATAAGGGAACAGTAAAGACAAGAGGTAACTCGTAGCGCCAATCTCGCCTTACAAGCCAATCCTTCATCAACCAATCAGCTACAGCACGTACCTGCACGCCTATTAGTGAAATTCACTAACAAAGTTCCTTTCATTGATTGAGGAAAGCCGGTAGGTGAAACAGATTAAACAGTAGTATAGAAACAATTCGAGTGATGAGCTTTTTGTATGCACCCAACTACAAGCAAGTGCATATTCTTGATGAATTTTGACCACGAGCAACTTATCAAGTTTTGGCGTAAACTATAATGTATAATCACTAATATGTTTTCATCTGACTTAAATTCGACTACTCTGTATCACAGATATAATATTTATAGTAATTTTTCACAATTATTGTAATTTTTCAATTTGCATAATAATCAATTTCCTCCTCCACCACCGTCGTCAAAGAAATGTGGTTTCTTCTACAGATCTTGAGGAAAGGCAGAAGGGCAAAAAAATATCTGGACCAGAAAAAAAATTGAGACCAAATTTGCACCACAGAGGAAGTAGGTCCTGGGAGCTGTTCTTTTCAATCAATTCTGTTCTCTTTGCCTCGCAAATAGGGATTACGGTTGGAATTTCCGTGGGACTGTCAGACCGAAAAGGAAAGAAAGGGCGAATGGGAATGTTGAAATGTTTACCAAAAGGATGGAGGGTGGTTGCAAACGAATTGCTCCCTCTCTGTTGTCTGCAGCAGCAAATTTCACTTCCGAAAGGAAGACAAGGAAAAGCGATGAAGCGGATCACGTGAGATCTACGAGTATATTCGAACCTCCCGAGAAATTTATGTTCGTTCCGTATAATAGTTCGTAATTTGCACTGGCGTATAAGCGTTTATTGAACGCGAATATGAGGATGCCGAACATATCGTGACACTTGTACATTACATAACCCATGCCTACTGCAGCTCCTTTAAGTTCCGATTTAAAACATTCTTCAACCAAACGTCCCAACCTCAGGGCTTGAAGACCTCTATCTGATGAAACGATCATTTCTGTCGCATGATCTATCTCTATTCATTTACTGCACGAAATTTTAGTTCAATCATTCAATTCACAGAGAGTTGTGGTAGTTAGTACTTGAATCTCACATTATAATCACTGAAGCCTCTTCGCCAATGAAATAGTGAACACCGTGTATCGCTGGAGGAATTGGAATATTCCTGTTATAATCTCGTGGGCATTTCGATGCCTATCCATATCGCACCGAGTGACGGCTGGAGATTTTTCACCCCTTGATGAGGAAAGCTCCTTACATATTTCCTAAGAACGAATTAATCGCGACTCAATAGTGTGTTGCCTCTGCAACGATCTGTAATCAGGCTTTCTTGTCTACGTTTTCAGTAACATCATGGCAAGATTTGTAAAATAATGAACTGTCGAACATCCTTTCATCAGCTGAAATCCACGGAGGAATTCTATATCAATATTGACTACAACTTGGCAATAAGTTCACTTTCAGCCCAATCGAAAAAGTTTAATAATTTAGAAACTTGAAGAGATGCGGAACGTTACTGACTGATACTTTCTCTCGTGAAAGCTAGTAAACCAGCGTAACAAATCGCCTTACACCCTACCATTTCTTCCGTTGCTGGTCTGACAAAAGAATCAAGGCCCCTTCTTGATCTCATTTCATCATCTGGATGTATCGGTCCTGCAGTCTTTATTCCTCGCTCTTATCACTGAGCCATCATCCGGTTGAATAGCCACCCCAGGTTACAAGTAAGGTTCCATGTAGATCTGCCTCTTCTAGAAGATTCATACAGTGAAATATTGATGAATTATGAATAGGAAGAATATGTGTTATGAAACCACCACCAGTTGTAGACTGTCCCACACTGATGATTGGTTGGGTAACACCTTCTTGATCTCATGTAACTATACATATTATATAATATTTTGTCTGAAGAACAGCTTTCGACTCAACATTTAAATTTGTGAAATCGTAATCACTTTCTCTTCAATTTCAGTAGCTTGCCACAACTTTGAAGCTACATAGTTTAGAACTTCTTCTAATGCCGCCCAATTCCAATTTTGTCGACTATTCTGGTAATTTGCGCGCTCGGTGTGCCCTTTGCTCAAATTTAAGTACTTTTCACATGGAATTACATCAGTTTCACCCCTACTTCCAAGAACTGCGTTGAATTTCATGGGAAGTTAAAACCCCTGCGTTCACCCAAATAGCTCTTCTCTCCAAGTTACTCTAAATTACTTCACTGCCACGGAGGAAGTCGGTAGGTATTCGTCTCTGTAACTTACCACTGATATGCGAAACTCTCTCTCCTGCTACTGAGGGATACCATTTGGTGTGGTGCTGATGGGTTTTGAACTTAATGCGAGTTCGCTTACTGAGTTTACATGGCTGTCAGGTAGAAGTATCGTACGCTTCACTTTAATAGAATGAAGGAGAACTGTGTTTTGAGGGACAATACATGATTGCTCAAGAGACAATTCTGTCGCCCGATCTCTTCAACCACACCTATAGGCGAACAGAATGCACTCCTCTCACGTAACATTGATCATGAAAATGGGCTTTCTTGAGGCATGCAGCGATACGTTGGTACGTACTATTTACTTAATTGACGAATTTGAAAAGGCGATCCCATAACGGATTTTAATCAACGGATTTAAAAAAAATGATGTAGCAATTGTAAATGCGTACATTTTATTGGAAAATTTGCATCTGAAGGTGCCTAAAATGTGTGGTTATAATAAGATTCTCATACCAAAGACCTACACTTGAGTGCTGGCGATAGATGCTGTGGAAATGTAGTAGCACACCCACGACCATCCCATAAATTCAAGTCAAGGGCTGAGCACTCTCACTTGAAGAGGGTAATAATCCTGGTATTTCGGAACTCATACTGGCGAATGATCGTGTAATATTTTAATGACCTATTTGTATATTAAGCTTGCCTGCAAACGTGTTGTAAGCATTGTTTTTCTCGCCCTCAACCGAGCAATATCGATCCAAGCAGATTATATGAGCAGACTCGCTACAGCAATGTCATCTGCCATCCCGCACACTCGTTTTTCAGGTCTCCTCTAAAAATTGACGTCGCCCGCTGATCCGTGTCATTCAATAACGGGAAAAGTCACATCTTTTATGCCCCCTAAAATACCAATCCCGTTCACGATAACGTTGCCTAAAATCAGAATGGAGTTAATATCGATATTTTGACATCAATTGTATCGTGGCTGTATAGACGCTTGAGTTTTTGAATTAACTATTGTAAAGTTACCTCACTTAGTACTGCATTGCCAACTATCATTGATTTTTGGTTAGTGCCTCCTACGGAAGGATCAAAGGATCCGCTGAATTGGCAAATTTTGGCGCGTTTGCGTCACCAAGGAAATAATAATTATTTCCTTAATAATTATTGTTTGAAAGATAACGGAAACTCTTCCAATAATTGCAATTAAAGAATTATTCTTTTACAGCGGCTGTATAGGTAACGCTTATGTGTAGGTTGTACATTGTCGTTAGTCATGGTTACATCTCATCTTTTGCAAGTGAGGGGTTTACTTGTATCTATCCTTCCTCTCAAAAGAACTAAGAAAACAAGCTCAGTAAGTCCCGTACATTTTCAACTAAACTCCAGGCAATGTCATGTAATTCATGGATTAGGTACATGGTGAGTGGGTGGATGAATTAAATAGCATGAATTTAAAACCATGAAGCAAATAGCGCGGTCAGGGTTGTCGTCGGAAAATGGATTTATATTTCGCCTTCAAGGACTGGAGGCGATGTCCGCAGAACTCTGAAGTATACTCGGGTCACATGACGGTGTGCCGGATACTCGTAGGTTTAAAGTTCCATGGTGTCAGGACGGTAAAGTACCAATCTGATTACTGCTAGTAAGCCGTTTTTTAGGTAGTTTGTATGCAATACCGGACATGCTAAGCTTACAGTTTCCTGGACCCCCTTCCCACCAATCGCAATAAGTATTCCTAAAGCCCTTTTCTCATAATGGACGACTGGAAGTTGCCGATTAACTGAAATAACGTCACTAATCGATTTGGGATGAGGATAAGCTGTCCGGTTGATTATTCGCATATCCTTCTCAATAAAGGCTCCCACTGATTTGTTTCACAACGAGTAATTTTTTTCCTATTTGAATTGGGGATTTGGAAGGGGAATAAGCGACTATTTCCCATTGAATTACAAGGTTTGTGCTGGAATATGAAGGACATTTTACTTTCAAATTAGAGTGAAGCCAAATGATATCATCACCTTTCGTTCGCACTTGCTCAGAGACTACTACTCCAACTCGATGACAGAGCTATGAGAACCACTTGAGCGCTGAATGCGTGGCATTTGTCGTGTAACTAATTTTATGCAAAAATATATCTAGAGGAGTTGAGAACGTAACAAGGGTAAAAACGAGAAATTGTGACAAAATTATGCGCTGAAAATTTGGAAGGTATTGAGAATAGAAAATTACTGGCAGAATTATAATGAGTAATATTGCTCTATGGAGGCAATAAGTAGCAAATTCATTGATGGGGCTTAGCAAACGGATATTTTTTTCTTCGCTCACAACCTATCCAATTTCATCTTCTCCGTAATGTTCATAACAAATTTCTATCCTCATTTCAGATAATAAACTTCCAATCTCCTGCGAACAAAGATCTCCAGAGCTGCTCAATTTCCTTACCTTTATAAAACGTCTTAGCTCTCAATCTACGAAAAGGAAGTTCCGAAACCGGAAACAGCTCTCCTCCTTTTTTTCCAATATAATTTCACCACCAGTCTCCTACATCTTTTGAACCAACGGTGTTTACTTATAAAGGTTTGTTCAAAGGGAAAGTCGGGGTAACCTTCTGAGATTGTTTGTTCTGGTGGCCTGCCGAGACGGTTTATTGTGCTATGAGTAGATCTTATGAACGTTTTTATCGATCTTTTCGTGCAGGATGCAATTTGTTCTTTGTGACACAAATTCTCAGAACTCACAACATTCTTGCGGGAATGCCGAAAGGGATTATCTAGGGCCCTCTGCTGTATATATGGTATATGGACGATTACCCACGAGGCCCTGACGTAATCACTGCTCACTTTGCCGATGTCTTTGCCACTTTGCCTTCTTGATAGACGAGACTCCAGTGAGCAAACCCTCACCGTTCTTCAGGAGTAGGTACGTCAACAGGCTATCACACTGGACGTTTCGATGGAAAATACGGTTAGGCGCTACGTAGACAAAAATGTTGTGGTTCACATATAGACGGATAGTCATCGATTAATTGATACATTTTTGGGGAAAATCCGATTTTTATCGAGTTTCTTATTGCAAAGTTGCCACTAGATATCAAGGGCGTCGTGACGGTGGCGATTAATCGACAACTTTAGAAAATTTCGCAAAGCTCTCTTTTTTTCAAAATGCTTTTGGGGACGCTTTTTTGAAACATTTTTGGAGACATTTTGCACACATTTTGGAGGCAACAATAAACGAACAAACAAGTCATACAAGGCACTAAGGTTAACGTTAAGGTCGTAAACGTGAAGGACTGAGGCAGGTTATATATTCCGCTAGGTTATTTGTTATTTATTCTTATTATTATTATTTATACGTTCTGAGGGAGCCAAGATTTAGAGTGATCGATAACTAATAACTGACCAGTGTGGCAACAACATAGAATCGACTGTGGAAGAGTCAAACATTTGTGAATACGTAAATGAAAAATAAGTCTCAACTCTCGCGTAAGAAAAAGGAAAGAAGACAGCAAAATTAAATAGTCGTAACTAAAGCATCGATTACCAGATTAATCACATGGAGCATGCGTCTATTAAAAACGCACCAATTATTTGGGGAATTGATCGATTATTGCGATTAAGCGATACCCAGCCCTACTAGAGACCCATTCAATTGTTGTTCATTGTTATATTGTATGTGCAGAAGTATACCTCTGCCTTGAAGTATCATCAAATTGGAGTGTTTAATAAAAGTAGTAGTATAACAGTATAAAAAAAATAGTAGTATAGAAAAAACAGTAGTATAACAGTAAAGAAAAAGACCTTACAAAACGTATAAAACATGAATATTTCATGTTTGTAAATCCACGTATTTTTATTTTGCATCCATGCTTGTCCAAGTTTGGCGCGGAGAATTTCACACAAGCTCAAGAGCTTTACGGAGCCCGGAGAGGGGCATTTTTCTTCATTTTCCCCCCACACAATGAAAGCTCTCTTCCATTATCTCATGGCGAACAAATGAGAAGAACGTTGACAGGTAAACAATGATTTATTACTAGGTATCCGCAATGTGGACGTTTTGAGTGGATGCTGGGAGCTAGCTATATTCTCTACAGGGTATCATTGATCGAATACAAGCCAGTTCGGGAGAAATTATGGATGGTGATGGATTAAATTTAAGCTAAGAGGTAACTAAGAGTTTTGGCCATTTGAAACCAGAATTTTTTTTAAAGTTTACATTTTTGTTTCATAATATTAGGTAAATTATATAACCAACGCGGCATGAAATGGAATATGTTTCAAATAATTTGAAATACAAATAAATATAAATCATTCTATCTTTGTCTCTTGCACTTGTTCTTTGAACTACGACTAATATGGGATTATGTTTTTCATTGTTGCAGATGAAGAAGATATATTTATGGTGTCTGACCTTTTACTTGGAGGGGACCTTAGATATCACCTGAGCCAGGATGTTAATTTCACCGAAGACAGCATCGTGCTGTACGCTTATGAACTGGGTCTAGCTCTTGAGTACCTTCAATCTCAATCTATAATTCACAGGTCAGTTACGGTTCGTGAAGCCATTAGACCGCTTCCCCTCACTGTTAATACACGACGCGCTACTGTGCTTCACTCCACTTGAGGTTCACAAACCCAAAAATAACGTTCAAATAATACTTGATATATTGTCAGCTCTCTACGATTTTATGGTTAGTATGGATTATATGAATTGTACAATAATTATTATTGTGCAAAGAAAGGTGTAGTAAGTAAAAGTGTTATACTTTTATTTACTACACCTTTCTAGCTTAGGCAAGTTGGAATAATTGGTATTATTTTATGCATAAACTTACTCTCAAATATGCTTCATACAGTTGTTATAATCCTGCCCATGAGGCCCATAACCATGTTCACAGTCGCGTTCGATTTGTGTGTGGAACTAACGCATGACTACATAATTAATCTAAAACTTACTCGGGTATCTGAAAGAACTTGGCATTATAACGACAATAAACCGACAAGTTCTTTCAGATACTGACTCTTTCAAGAAAACAAGAGTATTTGAAAAAATCGTCCTAACAGAAGCCGTTCTAGAAACCGTTCTAACAGTGTGCTCATATTTCAGTGTGTGATACGGAACTCAAAAGGGGTGGGGATGAATCCAAGAAAATAAAAATGTACAAAAATTGAAAAGAACGAATAGCTTTATTTAGCTTAAAAAAAATAAGAATAAATAATTGCTGTATATTTCCAGCTTCAAATTAAAATTAACTGAAATCTCAGCGAATCACAGATACAACCAACTGAACTACAAAAATTATGATTAAGTACTTGAAATTATTCGGTTCCTTATTGTTACTTCTAGAGAAGAGCCCAAGGACGTGCATAGGCGGACACTTACCGGCGAAATGTAGGAAGTGAAATTCGACGAAGATCAAATCGCAGTATCCGAACGAGATTTTCTTCAACAAGAATCTGATGTCGAATTTCAATAATAATAATACCATAGGCCGACATCTTTGCCTGAAGAATCTTGGAGACGACAACTACCACTAGGGCTAACCTGGGTTTAAACGATAGACGATTTTTTCAAATACTCTGGTTTTCTTAACATGGGTTTCCACGATTTCGTCGCGAGTGATTTAGTACTGACTCTTTTGTTTCAGGGATATAAAACCTGACAATATCCTGCTGGACGAAGAAGGTGAGTACTTATTACTTTTACAATATTTTAGCAATACAAACAGAGGTGTAGGTCTTTACTCCATCACAAAAACTATTAAGATACCTAGGATCATTTCATTTTCAAGATGTAGTACCAGTAGGTATAGTATACAGAAATTTTCAACCAGTTGAAGATGATATTAAATACAGAAATCGTCACCAAGTACGAATTTTGTACAAAAAATAAGTACTGGGGCTCGAGGTGATCCCAGAGAGGAAGCTGTACCAGACAATGAGAATTACAGTCCGTAGACACGCAAATGTATCCAAACCAAATAATATTTCCCTTGGTCGAAACGAACAGATAATGACCAAATTACCTGTTCGTACCCACGAAATCCATGAACAGCATACCGGGATAGTCAAATATTTAGAAAAAACTCTTGAAGATGAAATTTGCCTCCTCCATTGGACATTGCCATGAACAATTGCTGAGAAAAGCATTGATATTTTTTCGTGTCGAGCAGTTATCTCCTAACACACCATTAATGGGCAGCGTGCTCCACCCCCCCACCCCCCACCACCACAAAACTCGGTGCAGTAGCGATCTACCACAAATTGATGGATGATGACCGTAGGAGAAAATGATGACATCTCCATTAACATGTTTTCCACTTGTGCTACCGAATTTCAAAACGGACAGCCATGTAAAAATGATGATGAATGAGGAAGCTGCAAGTGCAAATTAGTCTGACAACTAGCTACAAGACTACTTACCTAAACTGCAATATCATTAGACTCGCCAGTGAGGCAAAGTAAATAGGAACCACGTTAGATGCGGGATTGTGAACGTCTATGAGGCACTCATCGTCTCAAGTCGGATATTGCAAACTCGTGAAAGCTTTCACAGAGCCACCGGAATCAGGATTCCAAATGAAACTACTCTCCTATTATTAAACCGATACTCCATTCCGGTTCCGCGAAATAATAGGCTTATCCATATACGGAACTTAATTCCACCTGTTTGTAGCGCACTCAAGTCAAGCGTATTCTCTATTTGAATGTTAAACAGTACATACATTCGTCGATTTACCGGAGATGAAATAACCTCCATGAAAGGGAATTCCCGCCACCTGACATTAGCTGTAATAGCAATCTAATTTTGCTCGACATATCTACAATATTTCCCAAATCCCATTTAAGTAACAATAGGTAGTAAGCATCCATCTCTAAATAGTAATTCTGAACTTATCCTGAGGGTTAGTCATGTGGTAAATGGAATAGCTCGTTGGATTAACCATTTGTCCATTACTTTTGATGTGCTATTCATATTGAAAAGTTTGCGTTGAGGCAACTACAGAATTTTCGAAGAGAAAAAAACCTCATAACAATGTGTTTCACATGATATGGTAGAATTCCCAAATATTTTACCCAAACATTTTCTCGGTATGTTTATCGAGTGTATGTTTACTAGACGTCATGAAACGCGTTTTCCAGTGATCCATATCTCGGATCCTATTTAACCGATCAACTTTAAATTTGGTGTGGATACTAGAAAGGCCTGAAAGTTTCAAGTTGATAGGTCTAAAGGGAGCAGAGTTATATAACTTCAAACACCCAGTTTTTTCGTCCGTACCTTGTTTTTTTCCTTCTCCTTCTTCTTGTTCAGACAGGCAAGGCTACAGCCTCTCCATCTTCAGCGATTGACTTGAAATGTTGCACAAAGCTTCGTTTCAGATTGATGCAGAGCCTTTTAAAAGATTTAACCCATTATCTCAATCAAAAAAATTTTAGAAAAAAAAAACAGAAATTTTAGTCCACATCCTGGATAACAGGATCAATTGACTTAAATTTTGCACAGACCTTATAATATAACTCAGTGTCATTTGAAAGATTTAACCTATTATCTCAACTCAAGACAATTTTAGGAACAAAAAAAAACCTAAATTACCTCTATTACTTGTCCAGCATTTTACTTCCAGAATACACGTAATCTCAATGTTATTCTACTTTACCTATGGATTGATTATTTAACACCTTGTGATTACTCATAACTATTAAATCGCATAAGTTCAAATACTTATGAGTCATCACAAAGTGTTAAATAATCAATCTATATGTGAAGTAGAATAAATAGTAGAATACATTTTACTGAATTCATGATTTTAAACTTTGGTGTGCCCAAGGAAATCCTCATGGTGCTCAAGTCCCATTTTTCAAATCCAATAACTCTCATATTATTCTTTCGCTTCTTTTGATGTTTTTGTTATTCAATAGCCGCAGAATTCGTAGTCTTTCACAACTTTTATCGTCAATTAAATTTGATAGAATGAGAATCTACGCCTTTATGAGCAAACTACAGTTTTTCACAACAATATCCGATAGACGGAATTAGTGTGTAAAACCTGAACCTCTTTATAACCATTCGGAAGTAACGTGGCTGTCCTTCAAGACCGCTCAGTCGTGCGGGTTCGTACCTGCGCTAGTGCTTGTCAGTCTGGTCTGGTATGGATTCAGAAATGAATAAAGAAATTTTGCACTCTGCATACTAATAGACAGTTTTTGGAATTAAATCAAACTTTGATACTATAGTAAGAGTATGCTAGCCACTAAGAGTAAGAGTTTTACCTTAGAGTGTTGTAGGTGTTTTATCGATTCAAAATGTAAACCAGCGGATGGTTCACGTAAATGCGATTTTTGGATTTCATATTTCTTGAACCAAAACCAACCAATTTCAAGGTGCAATTTTTAACCAGGGAGGAGTTTGAAGATGATAATGCCTCCCGTTTGTACACTTGCGTTTCATAGTTGAGGAAAGAGAATTGTGGTTTTTTCTTATTTTATAGTCATTGGATGAACCTCCCTGAAGAAAGTGAGATGTCTATGTTTTTATCTCGACAAGCCCGTGAGAGCAGCTCGAATGGCGGGAGACAATGGCAGGAGGAAGGTTGGAAACGTGACATTATTAAAAGTCCTTGAAATAGGAACGAAGATTGATGACGTAATTCCCGGGTTAGAATAAACTCTCCCGAATAAAAACTTGAGTGATATCGAGGGCACGGATGGGAGTAGATGCTAGTGGAGATTGATGAATAGGTTTCTTACATCGAACAAAAACGAGAGTTGAATTTATGGTTTCGTCTACCTTGAATATTGTATTGGAGTCATTGATCATTATGGCGATCGGTCAATTGATAATGACTAACCCATGAATGTTTTTGGATAGTGAGTATATATATCCCTTATCCGAATGGTAACATTTCAGCTAATCAAATCAGTGCCCATCGATTTTCGATCTTCTTAATCGAATTATTTCAGAGAATAATTCCATTTTCCGTTTTCATTCCTACAATTGTTGTAAGAATGAAAACGGAAAAATGGAATTTAGGAGTTAGCGAGAGAGCGTTTTTGAACGGGAACTAACGAATTTCGGTCGAGTTCAAAACCATCAACATATTTTGATTGCATCTTCAGATTCATGGAAAGTTGTGAGGTAGGTAACCACGAATATCGTCCCTTAAGCTCCCACAAGATCAAATTCAGTTTTCCCAACTTTTCAGGAGACACAGAAAACGGAGTTGCCAACGTACTGTAGTAATTTCCATGGTTATCGCGGCTTTTCTACGTTGAAGAAGCCTTTTCCTGCATTGCAACAAACGCCAAATCAATGTGCTAGAAAGACGGAACGAGAGATTTCGCATAAGAATCCGTTCCTTACTCATTTGTCCAAAAAACTGAGGTACGCCTTGTGGGATCTTAAGGGTCGATATAGTATATAAGCAGTTCATACTGCTGAGTGACCTCCAAAGACCTTACTCTCATAAAACGTGCTAACACTGTCTCATAAAACTAATTACTGTTACATCACCAATCCTTGGTCTCTAGTTACCACATGGGTTGATATTTTCATGATTGATTGAGAAATTACAGATTTCGATTTACGGAATCGAAAGTTAATCTTTTCTCTTGCAGGCATTGCAAGAAAGTAAGATTATTAAGTGGTAGAATTAGTAAGTTTACAGCAATTAGCAAGTACTTAACAGTTGTTAGTTATGAGGAATATATAATATATATTATTATATTATGATATGTGGAATAATATTATCTATATCATTATCTATATTATAGATAATTTTATGATCACCGGTACAAACGAATAACCGGACTACCATTTATATCCCTGTATAGGTATGTGGTGGAGCCAGTGATTGGAAGAGCAAAAGAAGCGAGAGAACATTGCATGTTCATGCAGTTCTTATAAAATAATCATCAAGACGGATTATAGGTAAACTATGCATGCGGGTGGAAGCCTCGACCGAACGAATAAAATTATGAAAGCTGAGTGTTTGGAAATGACAGAGGCTACGGACGGGGCGATGTTGCGGCAGCGATTCGTTGGGAATCGTTGGGGATTCGTTGGGAAAGCAACAACCATCGTCAACGACAAAATTACCACCATATTAGGGTCTGTGCTACAGTTAACAACAAGGCGTTCATGACCATCATGCTGCAGAGTGGTTGAGATCTGAATTAGCTCGTTTTCGACGGGTAACTATTCAGGCTTGAAATAGTCAAGAGAAGGAATTGAAACACAAAGCAAATACTGTTGGAGGCACTTTGAAAGTGAGTTCGACCCGTTAGCAAGGCGCCTACGACCCTCGTCAGTTTCTTTACTTCCTCATGGAGCAGTCGACAAGAGCTCTATTACTTCCTTCTGGGTCAGGTGCTCACGCATCTTCTCTCAAGTCCCTTGCAATTACCGAGATTGCTGTCCCTCTGAAAAGCTCGAGCTTCGCTGAACTCCAGCTCCACTTTCGACTTCTGAATCCCAACCCCCCCTTTCACCGTAGAAGGCATTCCCTGTGTCATCGACGTGTTTATCCGCTGAAACGAACGGATTGTTCACGGTGTAATCACTTTCTTTTTGTATGTAAACTCATAAATTGTTGGAGTCTTTTGTTCCTAAAATTTTCTTAGGTTAAGATGATGGGTTAAACCTTTCAAATGGCCCTGGTTCATGTTATAAAGAAGATCCATTTTAAGTGGATCGGCTGTGGGCAGTTCAAAAAACCAAAATTAGCCTGAAATATCTGGTTTTTGTTTCTAACTTTTTTTGAAAAGATTGGGATAATAGGTTGAATCTTTTAAAAGGCACTGTCTGAGGTTGACACGAAGCTCTGTGCAAAATTTCAAGTCAATAAATGAAGGTGGAGAGGATGTAGCCTTGCCTAACTGAACAAGAAGAAGAAGAACAAGGTAAGGGTCAAAAACAGGGTTTTTGATGATATACGAGTATAACTCGGCTCCATTTACACTTAGCGACTTACCACTTTCAATGCTTTTCATTATTCACACCAAGAAGATCCACACAAAATTTCAACTTGATAGGTCAAAAAGGAGCCGAGATATGGGTACCTACCTGAAAAACGCGTGTCGTGACGTCCGGTAGACATACGGAACGCTACGGAACATACGGAACGCTTTCCTTAGTGAGCATGTTCAGTACAATTCTTGGTGAATATAGTTTGCATTGGTGCATTTCAAGTACAACATGAATTACTTAGGTTGTCCTGGCTGTGAATATAAAATACGTCGCATGGCGAGCATGACCGCTCTTCCTTGTCTTTCGGCATTGAGTTTAGCAACTGAATACATATTCCCTCTGCGAATAGAATAGAATCTCCGAGAACATTTCAAGCCCGAGTTGAAGAAAGTTCGAGAAGACTGTTGTTCGCGAGACTGTAGAAGACTTCGTGTAGTGTCGTTCCACCTTTTGGTTGAATTTTATATGTTCGAGCTCTTCCTTGTCGGGCGTGGCCTCTCTGAATGATTCAAGAAGAAGAATCGGCTGTTTCGAGGACCGTCAGTTGCTTTTTCGCCTGACCTATTTCTCAAATTTATCCTGTCAAGAGCTCAGGTATGGATGTGGGAATGGGATAGAGATATGTATTAAGAAAACACTGTTGCAACGTTGGCTACCAGAAAAGTAGTTTTTGAGGTGTTCTGTATAATTCAAGCTTACTTAGAGACCCTAAGTGTTTTAGCGGGTCAGATAATGTCAACTTTGGTAAGGCCTGTGATCCACATTCAGCTCATAATTACCTATAGTTTCGCTGTTTTTGGAGGAGCAGCATTCACATCCAGAAATTGCTATGCGGTGGATTTTCGCTGCAACTTCAACTTACTTGAAATTGATTACTTACTTACATTTAATTTTACCGGGAAGGATTGGTTCATTGTACGAGTACATTGACATCATAACAGACAATATCTTCATCCATAAAAACGTCTATCCTGACATCATAGTCATACATACAGGGAATAAATCTTCTACCAGTGTTTCTGAGCCAAATCCACGTAGGAATCAAATATATGAATCTACTAGACCAATGCTGTCTACCTTTTTTTTCTAGGTCGATCCCAATGGTTCACTATCGAAGATAATAAACCAATAGAACCCCCTAACAAACCTAGCGGTTTGTCCAAGTGACATTCAGCTCATCGCCCTTTTTGCTCTGTTGTGTTGGTAACTACGCAAACCTGAACCTACTCAATCGTATCAGCCTGAATATAAATACGGCACTCGAGCGGCTGCTTGAAGTGAAGACGCTAAGGCAATGGGGCGGACGGAATCGTCCCACGTTCGATTTAAGCCCCACCCCACCTTTACCCATTTTGCCCTGCAGTACTCTAGTCACGAACTTTGTTTTCCGTGTCCTATCACCGTGAGGCTCCATTGATATGAAACCAGAATCCGTTTATGGATCCGTTTATGTCCAGTTGAACAAACTAATTTCAACTTGTACCTATGTCCATCCCTTATTAGCTAGAAATTACACGACCTTTTTCGATTATTCCGCCACCTAAGTCTCGAAATTCCTCTGGCCTATCCATAAATCCATTGTATTTCTAAATACTGCATAATTCAAACTTATCATTGCGATAGCCTATCGCCCCGTCAATTTCCGATTATTCCGTTTGAAGACTAAAACTAAGACATTGGTTCCGTTTTTTCTCCCTAATAATCCAAACGACCTCTTCACCTACCACTACCAGCACGTGACAATCAACAAACGGAAAAGCTGGCCAGTGAAATTGACCAAATATGTAATCCCCAATTGATTTACATATTCAATACCATTCATATTCACCCATAACCTAACTGAATATGGATAGTTGGAGGATTGGAACCTACTAATGAATTGGTCGTCCGTCCTGATCCTACCTCGTTATTTCTTTCGACTTCGAGTTATTTCATGAGACACTTGTGTGGGGATTTTCAAAATACGTTCCTGGATAGGTAAACATCACTCCTACCAATTAAAAAAAAAAAAAAAAAAAATTCGAAAATGGTTTATTATTTTCTGTATAATGTACATAGTGTGCACAACTAACAATAATAAATGAATTATTGAGCTAATTTCATAGATTATTTCAAATTGGATGAATTAATTATAAATCGGTATACGGCGGATTCTACCACGTACATGGAGGTACCGGACTCATTTCAACCCCCCCCCCCCTTTCACAACTCTAAAAATGAAAAACTCTGAAAATTCTTGACACAACGGGGTGTCTCCTGACTGGATTACACTCATGCGCGACAGAATAATCAGGTAACGCTGTAGGGTGACATCATAGGCCCCCTGAAGAAGCTTGCGGTTGCCCTGTGGCTTTCAACTTGGTAGGTAATCACTGTAATCAAAGATTCGTAATTCTTCTTCTTCTTCTCCTTAGATGAGTTGGCTTCGGCCATGCCAGTCATAGTCATTGAATCCGAGATTCGTTTTCGATTCGTGATTTAAAGCATCCATCAAAGGTCGGTAACTGGTAAATAACTGTGGCATATTGAGCAGGCGATTCAAATTTGCAATTGAAAATTGTACTGTTGATTAAAAATTTTGTTATTCTTAATAAATGTTTTCATCATTCAACGTCTACCTACATTTTTCATTTCTTGTGGGGAATCGCTGCCTCCTGCACTTCCCCTAAAGCTACGCCCCTGGTATCTTGCAACTCAAAACCCAAGTAATGGTTCCATTAAAAGGAATTAGTGAACCAGCAGGTAAATTAGGGGTACGTACGAACTCGTAGGTTCGTCTATATTGACCTCGTAGAGAATATGTCACAAAAACTGTCATCAGAAGTTCTGAGATAAGGATCCTAGTCATTTTAGAAATCTCAAATCGGATCTTGCCGCCCTTTTGAGCCACGACAAAGCAAGACAACCGATGTCAACAAACGAAACCGTATTCCAGGAAGCACGTGAACTATCCTCCAATTCCAATTTGAAGGATGGGAGTTTGAAGAGGACGAGTTAACGATTTCGCGCTATTCTTAATCGACTTACTCAAGCCGCGCCTCTCTCTCTCGACGGGCTTCGGCAGGTCCTCGGCGACAAAATCGCGGAGCCTCCCCTCACTTAATCCTGTAATATCCTCCGACACCGTCGCACTGGAGCTCTCAAACTTCGTTGCTCTGCTCTGACGTTGTGGGAACCAAGTTACCCGCCCCAATCCGGCGGCTCCCGGCTTCAACGGTCTTGGGGAACTTCGAGGATTAACTTCCGGAAGCTGAGCGACGACGAGGATGGCTTTTTCTCTCGTTTTTCACCAGCGAAGTTGATGACTGGCCGAAACAATTAGGTTCTCGATGGGTTGAAGATTTAAAATTTGTCCAAAACCATATTGGATCTCGATGGAAAACGGTGCTGATGTGCAGGGAAACTTTTACACATTGGTGAACTACATACTATTCGTGAACAATATTATATACAGTAGGGGGTGTGTGATAAATGTTGATCATCGTGGGCTATCACGGTTCCTGCTTAGTTAGGGATTTTTTAAATTTTCATAAAGTTTATGGTATTTCAATACATTGCAGGTTGGGTTCAATTTAATAATATTATTATCTGCCTCTCGATAGCTCGTAGGATTTTTGTTTTTTTGCATCAGGATCACTATAGCGTGTTTCCGAATAGGAGGGAAATAAGCCAATCTGAGAATTGAATTACAAATGGACGTGAGGAGAACGAGAGTCTTCAAATATTTTTGAGTAGTGGTTGCGTGATGAGATCGTTTCCGGGGGCTTTTTGGTTGGCAAGCGTTTGAGACTTCGGCAGGAGTGAACAAATCGGAGAAGAGTGAGCGGCTGGTTCGTATACGAGTATATTGTCGATTACTTGATTGTAGCCTGCATTTATGATCGGGTTTGGTGCGAATTGTTCAAAAAGATGATCGAAGAATAGGTCCTTTTTTTCTTAGGAGTTGAGTGCCACCAGTTTCCTGAGAAAAGTGGGCCCAGTCTCTCGATGTTTAGAACAAACCAAACCATTTTGACTGTGTATGTATCATATGCACAGACGTGAGGGCTTGAATATCGTATCTTCATTATCTTTAGTGAATTAGTCGACTGATTGACCTGCGACTCGATTCTCTGAATACTGAAATGTTGCCGTAATTTCAATCGTACTCCTCCGTAATCGCCTTACTCATCATACCTGTCATACTTTACCCCCTGAATCAGCGAATAAGCCCGTTCGTGCGAGCTACATGGAATTCAGTAAGGCCCACAACGTTTGTTCGTTATTCACTCTCGCTCAATGAGGTGTTTTTGAATCGCCGGAAATCCCAAGTATATATCAGCGTTATTAGATGATCAATTGTATTATTTATTCATTCATGCATAATCATGTGTCGTGAATGAAGAATCTTCATAATATCTGATATTATTATCAATGATATTTGATACCAAATTCAAATTCGGTTTCCTGCCCTCTAGTATAAAACCCACCTACCATCCTAAAACTAGGTTTCTGATGTTCCACACATCTTTTGAAAAGTTTTTTTTTCGACTTCAAATGAAATGAAAGCAGAATTTGATCTGGCAGTCTGGTGAATGCCAGATGCACAGAATTACGATGAATGGTTTTCAAAAAGATACGGCCCAAAAAGATCCGCACAGTTTTGACCTCTTTTCTTGCGTGAGGCGAATTCGTCCATTTCTTCTTCCTAGAAATGAAGAAAAAGGGTGTTCCTAATGGGGCTTGTGTGAGAAAAACTTTTCCACTTTATTCGAGCAAGCACCTCAGTTCGTTCCCCGAAACAACTAGAAATCATTGTAACAACTAGTACCAATATAAGAAGAAAATATAGATTAAACCTATAAACCGTCAAACCTATAAAACGTAAAAAGTACATAAGCGCCAATTATAAGGATTGCTCAAATACAATTCCTGGGTATTTCCCATGATGAATAAGTGATCAGATTACACCTACACTTTGCCAAACGTACATGCTTTATGCAGATAAGCACGTGACTATTAAGAACCTCCTTAAAGCAAACGTTAGAATACGTTCAGTATATTGAACTTTAAAACTAATCATGTTATAAACTTTTTTTTAATAGTTTTTAATGGCAAATTAAATGCTCGAATGTATAGTACTTTTCCGTAACGCTCTGCGGTGAACCGTGTAACCCTCAACTCGATCGAGACTTTCAGGGTTTTTCTCACTGCCTCCGACTTTGAAGCAAATGTATTTTCCTATCTCCACCAGTTTGGCGTCGTAATATCCTGAAATTATGTGACGAGAACTCCGCACTTATTACGAGAGAAGTTTTTGTAGCCATGAGATAAAATTGGACCCCCCTAATGCAGGCTAAGGGTGTTTTTCCCTCTCGCTAATCCGTCCGTCGTTTCGCTTGCCGTTGTTGCCATTGGATTAACGCCGTTCGCCTCCACTACTTTACCGATCAATGAAACGGCTTGAATATGCATAATTAAAACTTAAATTACACTTTTTAAGTCGAAATTATGAAGTTTCCAGTTTAGCTGCTTTTTCGACAAGTATGTCACACAATCTTTCGACAATCAATTCAATTCAATTAAATCAGCTCACTACAATTCAATTTTGCTTATTATTAAGATGAAATTCTGTATAACTAATCGAGTGAAAATATTGAAAATCAAGGAAAGTGCACACAAACTGGAACCAAGAAAAACGCTAAAATCAAGAAAGCAAATCAATAATAACATTGACAATCAGCTTTCTCCTCAAAAGACCTTATGAACTAGGAGCGGCAAATCCACTAACAACAACAGTTTTTAGTTACTGAAGACGGTACAGGTGGCTAAGACGCAACTGGATCCCTATCATAAACGAGCTTGGCGTGGGTGTCGTTTTGTCAGATCAAGATATTGTGCCAGAGAGAATAGTTTAACTGGAATGGAGCAAAGCATATTGTTCGCTGAAAGAGAGGCAGAGTTCGGATTATAACCAACGAGGCCAGTCATAATACCCTCCGTCCGAATAATGGACTGGTATAGATTTACGATTTCACCTCCTCTACCATAGAAATCAAACTTGACAGGATGAGAAATGGAGGCTTTTAGGGATCTCAGCGTCGACTCATTTCGCTGTGACCAAATTAATTTCTTTTTATTATTATTATCTTTATATGTTTTTTACATTTTATTTATGTCCATTAATGAACGACAAAAGCTGTTTTTAAACTGGTTCATTGTCGAAGATAATGAACCAAAAAGCTGAAGCTAACCTATTAAAATGGACAATTTTGGAGTCCACACGTTGAAAGTAGGTACTCGAATTCTATCAACGATCATGTACCTTAATTTATATGTCTCTTCGCGAAAATGGTTGGTTGGAGTCGGAATATACGATAACCTTCCAGTCTGCTTTCCAGATCTGACCTCTAATAGGCTGGCTGACGAAACGAGCTCAAGAATGTAAATTCAGGTGCAACTCAAAGCAACCAAAGGCATAATAAGGTATCCATCCATCCTTTGATCTCAGCCCTGGCCGAGAGTTAGAAGAGTTGGGGATCTTTCATTCGGTCTACGCTCATAACTGTAAAGTAACATCGGGCCTGAATGTTTCTACATTAAGCTTAATGAAGAGTACAAGTGTGGGAGAAGAGAGATCGTATTTTCCTCAGCGATCAGTTGGCCAACTTCAAATCTTTCAATTTCTTTGGCTCTAAAACCCAACCAAGACGCCAAAATTCCAAATTCCCTTATAATAATTATCATTAAGGAATAAATAATTAATTGCCTAGTTACTACTAGTTAGTCTGCAACTGATTTGGGGGCACCCGGGCAATAATTCGCATACCTACATCCTATAAATACCATTTCGATAATTTTTAAGATACTTATGGGCGTTTTAAGCTCTTACATACTTGACCATCCAGAGAAACTAATATTTATGATTTTTATCGTGAGATTCGTGTTAAGGAAAGGTGCTTTATCGCTTAGAATATTGGAGTTTATCTCTCTATGGCCTAAGGCAAAAAGCTATCAACGGAACACCAGCCGGTGGAATGGAACACATTGCGCTGTGTAGTATACATAATATGTACCACAATTAAGTACTGCGGGGTGCTGTTGGCGTGCAGTTTGTTCCCCCCATATTTTGGGGTGTTACCGGTGGCCGTAGGTGCGTATCCATATCACAATAATTATAATACGGACATTATAATGCCCGTATACCCATGGAGTTAATTAAAAAGAAAAACGCAATATATCAACTCATGGTACATCTACTCATCAACCCCTCTGATTATTCTTTTGGCTTCCACAACAAATGAACCGAACTGTGTAAGAATATTAATGAGCATACATATAAGTCAATATTCTCAACGACTTTGCGTCTGTTCTCATTCTCTTTTGTGTCGCCTTGGCTTCAATTATGATCATTATAATGAACCTCTGTTATTAAATAAGTAAAACCTTTCTTCGGGAGATGAAAGTTTCCGCTAACTTTCCAAACTTCAATCTCTTCAATTTCTATTGTTTTCAAAAAATTCGAAGGCCCTGTGAAGGAAATTGCTTTGCCTAGAACTTGGTAACTTTAGTGATCGAAACCAGTTAGGTCTAAATACCGAGCGAAACTGCGAAGAAATCCACTTTCTGCCACCTACAACTCGCGTCTTGTATACGGGTATCCGTAATGGTTTTCCAAGCTCAGTTGGGAGCAGCATGACGAATGATGAATTCCACGGACGGAAGTTAGATGCAGACTGATCCGATAGAGAGACTGGTACAAGCATACGCTAATGATACAACTTCAAGTTTGACATACAAACTCTGTTCGTTACAGTTTGCTACCCTCCGTATCACTTCGACTAGACAAAACGATTAACCGCCCACTCACGGATCAATGTCTCCCAACTTGTGGTCACGTACAACTCGATCATATAAATTGCACTATTTGGCTGAACTGGAACAACTTTATAGAAAAACTATGACATCAGACGACCTTGTCAATAAGTCTGAGAAGCGAAGAGCGGAAAAAATTTTTATCCTCAAGAGAAGATTAACCAAGTTCGAGGGTAAACCAAGGCTTTTATTAGAGCTGAATCCGCTGTATTCCGAGGAAATACTCAGACATATTTGTTACTGCATATAACTAGAAGGTCAAGATGAGGAAAAAACCAAACACAGATTTAAACACGATAAATTGCTCAAAAATCGATTGTAAACACTTTTCCCTAAAACCACAACCAATTTCGTACAGGCCTTGGTTCCGTTAAGTACAAGTTTTGTCACATACCTCTCAACGGATAAAGGGAGATCTATACAGAAAGTAATAAACGTTGGAGAAAATTTTGCAGCATTTTTACCATAATAAGGTTTTTCTAAAATCGTTTGAACTGAGATTCGACTAATGCCGAATGCCTGATCGTGGCCGGGGAGAACCCCCCGAACCCCTTTTGCTAACCCTTTGAGCATGTCGGCTAAACATGGAGAAACGTGGAACACGCTTTTACCACTGCGTATCAGAATGCGTTACCGATTTGCTCGACCAAAGCCTCACAAAATACCAGTAAATACGCCCAATCAGGAAAACTCCAGTGTTTTAGCGTAACACGCTTTTAGCGGGACCCAAAAATGATCAATGAAATCGTTACGAAATTTTATGATGATTTCCGATTACTTACAACCAAAGCGTTGCTGCGGAAATTTATCTTCGCAATTTTCGATCGTACAAATATCGTTCACCACTGTGACGACCATTGGAAATATAAACATTTTTTTTTCAATGGTCATTTCCACCAAAAAGCCTAATGTTTATGCCATCGAGAAAAAATACCAATATGTACCCCTCGATTGAAAATTTAATTTGAAGATACCCCTATTGTGTTTTAACTGGGAACACGCTTTTACTGGGACCTACCAGGGGAAAAACGCCTCCAACCACCGACCAGTGCTTTTCAGGAATGTATGGAATAGAAAATTGGCACCTTGAGATGAGTATATTTTTCAGATAAATCAAACGAGTGGTGAACGATCATACTTGGTTCCTAAACATCTTCAAACGGTCATAGTTTTTTAGCAATAACTACGTAACATTGACGTGGTGAGTAACGATAAGATGTGATTAGTCCTTCATGGTTCTACACAAGTACAGAAAACTGAAGTGGGCAGCTCGCTACCCTCGGGTCAAGTGTGTAAGTCTAGGTGGTCAAGTGGACTCAGGTGGAGTGTGCTTTCGGACGTGAGAGGCAACGGTAGACGTAACAAGTTTCGGCCCTGCGACCACTACTAATATGTGTCTTCCCAAAGTACGGTGCTGGAATATTGCAGATGCGACCGTGTTATTTTGGATTTTGGTTTATTATCTTCGATAATGAACCATTGGAATCGCCCAAAGAAAAAAAAATTTTAACCCCCCCTCAAAATTTGTTGATTTACGTTTCAAGATACGTAGATTCAGAAAATCGAATAAAAAAAATATGAAATAAAAAACATACCGTTCTATATGAATTTTTCGAGATATGAAATTTTCAAAATTTCAAAATTCGTTTTGAACCCCTTCCCCTTGACCTAGGGTTATGAAAAGTTTCGAGGATCATTGTGGGGCTGGTCCAAACCCAGAAACCAAATTTCGTAATTTTAGCTCAACGTTAACTGGGCAAAGTGGCGCGGACGGCGGACGGCGTACGGCGGACGGACGGATTTTTTTTTATTCGATTTTCTGAATCTACGTATCTTGAAACGTAAACCAACAAATTTTGAGGGGGGGTTAAAAAATTTTTTTCTTTGGGCGATTCCAATGGTTCATTATCGAAGATAATAAACCAAAAACTCTGCAAATTCTTGACACAACGGTTCATTATCTTCTTTGTACAGATCACCCTTCTGTCTAGATCACTAGGTCTAAATGTCTAGATCCTAAATGTTAGATTAATTATTATTAATAATAATTAATAATTATTATTATTGTCAATTATCACTAATTATTAACAATTTTATCAAGTACCTAGTGAAAATTATTATAATTTATTGTTAGGTATTAATAATTCGTATTTATTATTAATAATTATTATTATTAATTATGATTAATTAATACGATATAATTCTGGGGTTTTTAATACTACGGCGGTAATAATTTTTCTATAAAAGAAGTACCTACCAACAAACATTCGAAATTACCTTCATTTCCGTAGCACGAAACGCACCTCAGAACAACAAACTCGACATCACTTAAGCCATATGATGTTCCAAAGAGCTTGTTAGTATGAAAATGGACCTGTATTTCAACAGTTTGATTCACGATCGTGTGGTGAGGCACAATCTTTGAGCCGTCATTGTGAACGAACGGCTGGTCGTACACAGCTGCAGATGGTCTTAAAAAATTCTACGGAACAAACTCTATCTAAATATGAAATAAAAAACATACCGTTCTATATGAATTTTTCGAGATATGAGATTTTCAAATTTTCGAAATTCGTTTTGAACCCCTTCCCCTTGACCTAGGGTTATGAAAAGTTTCGAGGACCATTGTGGGGTTGGTCGAAACCCATAAAAAAAATTTCGTAATTTTAACTCAACGCTAACTGGGCAAAGTGGCGCGGACGGCGGACGGCGTACGGCGGACGGCGTACGGCGTACGGCGTACGGCGGACGGACGGATTTTTTTTTATTCGATTTTCTGAATCTACGTATCTTGAAACGTAAACCAACAAATTTTGAGGGGGGGTTAAAAAAATTTTTTCTTTGGGCGATTCCAATGGTTCATTATCGAAGATAAAAACCAAAACTCTGCAAATTCTTGACACAACGGTTCATTATCTTCTTTGTACAGATCACCCTTCTGTCTAGATCACTAGGTCTAAATGTCTAGATCCTAAATGTTAGATTAATTATTATTATCAATTATCACTAATTATTAACAATTTTATCAAGTACCTAGTGAAAATTATTATAATTTATTGTTAGGTATTAATAATTCGTATTTACTATTAATAATAATAATTATTAATTATGATTAATTAATACGATATAATTCTGGGGTTCTTAATACTACGTCGGTAATAATTGTTCTATAAAAGAAGTACCTACCAACAAACATTCGAAATTACCTTCATTTCCGTAGCACGAAACGCACCTCAGAACAACAAACTCGACATCACTTAAGCCATATGATGTTCCAAAGAGCTTGTTAGTATGAAAATGGACCTGTATTTCAACAGTTTGATTCACGATCCTGTAGTGAGGCACAATCTTTGAGCCTTCATTGTGAACGAACGGCTGGTCGTACAAAGCTGCGGATGGTCTTAAAAAATTCTACGGAACAAACTCTATCTAAATATGAAATAAAAAACATACCGTTCTATATGAATTTTTCGAGATATGAAATTTTCAAAATTTCAAAATTCGTTTTGAACCCCTTCCCCTTGACCTAGGGTTATGAAAAGTTTCGAGGACCATTGTGGGGTTGGTCGAAACCCATAAAAAAAATTTCGTAATTTTAACTCAACGCTAACTGGGCAAAGTGGCGCGGACGGCGGACGGCGTACGGCGGACGGCGTACGGCGGACGGACGGATTTTTTTTTATTCGATTTTCTGAATCTACGTATCTTGAAACGTAAACCAACAAATTTTGAGGGGGGGTTAAAAATTTTTTTTCTTTGGGCGATTCCAATGGTTCATTATCGAAGATAATAAACCAAAAATCCGTCCGTCCGCCGTACGCCGTCCGCCGTCCGCGCCACTTTGCCCAGTTAGCGTTGAGTTAAAATTACGAAATTTTTTTTATGGGTTTCGACCAACCCCACAATGGTCCTCGAAACTTTTCATAACCCTAGGTCAAGGGGAAGGGGTTCAAAACGAATTTTGAAATTTTGAAAATTTCATATCTTGAAAAATTCATATAGAACGGTATGTTTTTTATTTCATATTTAGATAGAGTTTGTTCCGTAGAATTTTTTAAGACCATCCGCAGCTTCGTACGACCAGCCGTTCGTTCACAATGAGGGCTCAAAGATTGTGCCTCACAACACGATCGTGTATCAAACTGTTGAAATACAGGTCCATTTTCATACTAACAAGCTCTTTGGAACATCATATGGCTTAAGTGATGTCGAGTTTGTTGTTCTGAGGTGCGTTTCGTGCTACGGAAATGAAGGTAATTTCGAATGTTTGTTGGTAGGTACTTCTTTCATAGAAAAATTATTACCGACGTAGTATTAAAAACCCCAGAATTATATCGAATTAATTAATCATAATTAATAATTATTATTATTATTAATAAATACGAATTATTAATACCTAACAATAAATTATAATAATTTTCAGTAGGTACTTGATAAAATTGTTAATAATTAGTGATAATTGATAATAATAATTAATCTAACATTTAGGATGTAGACATTTAGACCTAGTGATCTAGACAGAAGGGTGATCTGTACAAAGAAGATAATGAACCGTTGTGTCAAGAATTTGCAGAGTTTTTGGATTATAATGCTTATGGGTGATATGAGAGATGTGATGCTATTTTCTTCCCTTATTTGCACAGCATACACGTTTCGATTTAGAGTTACAGTCCGAATTTTATGACATTCACGCATATTGTCTGGAAATCACCCTGCGACTCCTCTACGGATTTCAGTATGACCTATGGTATGAATGACCAGTTGGAAAATTAACTGGTTGGACCTGCACGACAATTGAAAGTAGAAGGAAGGGTATTACATTCATCCAATTAATAATATTCAATGAACATTACCAACATCGTCGTTTTGGTGTTTTAACATGATGGAAATTCGGAAAACAGTGGATTGGAAATCGTACGTGGAAGAACCCGCTTCAGAGAAAGGGTTGTGTGAAACTGGGATTTAACTGGGTTTTTTCCAAAGAAACGTGAACATAATATGTTATACGTAATATTATTACGTAAAGAGTGAAATGAAGATACAATGTCGAACTGAGTTATTTCTGAATTCACGGAAACACTCATAATCCAATTAAACATCCTGAGACTCCAGGTCAAGTTCTGGTAAAATGTTACAACAGTTCTTAGAGCAAAATACCTTCGGGCCTTGAAATGAATCCTGGGGCCTTGTAATATCTCAACGTCCTTCTTGGATAGACATGCTCTCGCATTTTGAAGAGGAAGCCACTGTTTTCTTGGGCGGACAGCTAATAAATTGGAATACATCAGTCAGCCTTCGGTAGGGAATAACTTTATGGGCCTCCAGGAAAACCGAAGTAATTGGAATTCATTTTTCCCTCGATACGTTTTACGAGATATTTTCTGTTGAGAGAAGTGATGGCTGTTTCATCTTACTACGGTTTCTTTTGCTTTTGCATGGTAACGGGTTTTCCTGTTGTAGGCGGTGATACAATCCAAATAATCCATTAAATGGATTATCAACGAATTCTGTTTCAATGCATGTTTAAAATTATTTGCTCAAGAGAAGACTGAATTGATAAGGTGCTGAACTTGCATGAATTTTAGGTTTGTTTTGTTCACTGGCGTCAGTGTATTCTGTGTACCCCGGACGAGTTTCAAGTGAATTCTGAACCGAGCCATGTCATTCTGAGAGACTGTACCAAACCAATTTGAGCCGTATTTTGCCCATAATGACCTCACTTACTCCTTGTCCACCCTTCAACCTTCTCACCAGGGCAGAGGGCTTCAACGATTATAACATTCTGACATCTCAAATTTTCCACCCACATGTCCCCCATTGCGGTGTATTGAATGAAAGCTTAATTTGAGTTTGAATATCAATACTTGGCGATGCCTGTTGTAGAGATTTTTGAGCATGAAGTACGATTGCAGTGAAGCACAATTGTGTGGTGTACTAGCTTCTTTGTACTAGCTTTTAAGATCGATCCTGAGCGATGTCACGCGCTCACTGTCTCCAGTTTTCTGTTTTCACCCGAGGAACGGGTTGTCCAGCTTTTTTGTCTAGAGTATTCGGACTACGTACGAGGACACAACCCTCTCCCAAGTTCGCTGGTTGGAGACCAGAAGAGTGTCAATCCGCAGGAAACTAGCTATTTCCGGCTCGTCGGAGTTGCGACCTCGAGGGAGAGTTGTGTGGGACTTCTGAAGTTGTCCTCAACCAACTCGGCTGTTTTCAGCTACAACGTCGTTTCAATGTTTGTTTTTGATTCTTTATTAGGATAAGGGGACAACCGCAAGGCGTTTTAAAACCTTCCATTTCCCCTGGTTTCAATAAAAAAAAAAGCTCAGCGACTTAGGCGAGATAGATTCAGTGGTTGTCGACAGGCTCACGGTCGAATGGTTCAACTAGGTAACGAAGTTATTTCCAGGTTGGAACAGAAAAACCAAATGAAATAGAACGTGATTTCCAGTACATCCGTCGTACGTTTAAAATGACAGTTTTACATCTCTATAAACTGAATTCAGCAACACTGATTCAGTTTTCTTAATTCCTTAGACAAATCATTCAGTGCTCATCATCAGTGCATCATAGTTTACCTTTATCTGACGATTAGAAAATGAAGGTATCTATCTCCTGATGATTCTCAACCGGTTCTCTATTTAATATAATATATTACCAAATCCCAACATATATGAAACGTTATTTTTTCCTTATTACATACAAATTTTATCAATAGTTAATATGGATAAGTATTCACTTATGACGCTCATAAATTATATAACATTAATAACGGTATTCACTAGAAATTCTCACAATAGTTCAATACCGTATCATGACGCAATCCTGTTCATCCCACCGGTGGAAGGAGAGCCACATACGGTGGCAGGAAGGACCGGCAAAATAAGAGTTGAAATCCAACACATTCCAATTGCTTAATGGCATTCCATGGAATGGTCGTAGTGTAGAATAGGAAAAACTGGCTAATTTTAGAGAATAGGCCTAGACTCGAGATATCTTTATCCCCCACTCACCAGGTAGATGCTCCCTATGATTCAATGCTGTTAAATAGCTCCAAATAATTAGTGCATAGAACAAATTATCTTTGGTCCTCCAAAAGATTCTACGACAACTATTGGAGTCCAACCCTTATTTGGTACATTTTGAATCCGATCTTAGATTGTAACTTTTCCTAGGTTTATATGAATAAATTATCCCGCCTCGTTTCTGTTGCAGGGCACGCTCACATCACCGACTTCAACATAGCCACGACGCTTGTTGATGGCCAGCTTGCAACATCCATGTCAGGGACTAAACCTTACATCGGTGAGATTCCAATTGGAAATTAACTATTAAATAATTAAGAGACAACCTAAGTACCTAATGGTTGGGGTTACATATTGGTCCACATGTTCACTTTCTATGCTCTTCGGGTTAATTTTTTCTACTACTCGCTTGAAGCTACATGTCTAGAAATTCCAACTGAAAATCATTATCAACAATAATTGATAATTATTTACACTATTTGATAATAATTATAATAATTATTAATAATAATTATTAATAATAATTATAATAATTAATAATAATAATTAATAATTATTAATAACTAATGATGATTCATATAAATAATTAATCAATCATTTAGTGATCTAGACAGAAGGGTAATCTGCACAAAGAAGATAATGAACCGTTTTTCCTTCAAAATCTAGTTAGTCTCCATGAATATCATATTTACCTACAATCAAAACTGCATCCAGCACCATACCGATGTAACAACACCCGTGATACGAAGCAAAATTGGGGAAAAGCCTGTGCAAACACGTCAAGACTAGCAATCAGAATGTAGCTATCACAGTGATGTTTGGGTACGACTCTCTGATAGTATCGGCACTGATTGTTTGCTCTGATCCTCCAGGGGGTTCGTACCCTCCAGCAGCATCCCCTTCTGCACCTCCCAGCATCAGAGTAATTCGTGAGGAAGGAGAGACGTCTCCTGATCGGAAGTTATCTCTCTCGCTTCTTGATTACTCAACCGTTAGGCTGTGCCGTTCAGACATGGGAATAAATGAAATCTCGTCGAAACGTGTCTCAGAGCGTGATTAGACCCCCAATAATGAAACCCAAACATAACACTGTTAGCCCTATAGGAGACAATTCGCGTTCATCATGGTGGGCGAGCCTGTTGCCGTTCCCAATTGGGGTGTAGTTCTGTCGAAATTGAAGGGAAATTTGTAATTGTAAATAATGAGAGAATATCATTGTTGGTACATTTAAAATTCATTTTAAAAGAAATAACACTAACGTTTGATCACTAGTCACATGCACTGAATGCTCGTATCACTCCTTTGGCATTGGATGAATGCACCCATTGCACCTGCTGTTATTAAAGTATTTTTCAAATTTATTAGCGTTATTGTGAGATTAATTTGTTAGTTCGATTCGAGGTGTACTGAATCCGAATGTCCATTCAAGAGATGAATTCGCTGTTGAACAATCTGCTGGATATTTAACCTGAAATTAATTTCATATCACTCGCTACTGTTAAGACAAAGCAAAATTTGCTTATATTCAATATACGTAATAAACTCGTTACAGTCCCGAATAGTTACCCAACGCCCATATATCGCATAATCTTAGGGAAACTACAAGTTAATGCGATAACTAGATGATCGTCACTTCAACAATGCTGTAAACGTTGGAGGAGTAGGGTGGACGAACAAAGAGCTGTATGGACAGAGGAGTTTTTAGCCAGAGATTATCGATTGTAAGGGAATTCCTTGTCAATAATTGACCCATTGAAGACCATACAGCTCTTTGTTAATCCACCCTCCGCCTCCAACGTTTACAGCATTGTTGAAGTGACGTTCTTCCATTGAATTTGGAACCTGCTAAGGATCGCGTCATGTTTCCTCATCACGGTTCTATTGAAGTATGGAATGAAACCCTCCATTGGATTCGGATTGAAAGTCCATTCTGAAACCCGAACACTGCCAGTTCAATTACCATTCAATTTACATAAATTGGGGTGTACTTATGAAACATTCACCGGAGATTTACATATATCGTGGGAGCAATTTCAGAGAGCTAAGCTTCCCTCGGCCTTGCCATAACTGCTCAGAAGACTTCATTGTTTGGCACTATAATCTTGGGCATTTTCAATTTTTAATTTGTCTAAGCTGAAGAGTGTTCTATTAACGAACACGACTCTACGAATCTTTGAATGTGGTAGATATGTTTATGTTTATGTTTATCGTTATGTTTGCGGCCCTCTGAAGGACCCTCTTGGCCTACCCAATTTATTGCCACCTATGACCGCACACGTTTCTCCTCAGATGGAAATGACACTTGTATTATAGATATGAGTATTTTACAGCAGTACTTTTGGCATGACTACTACATCATAGGTCCAAGTGATTTGACCGGCGAACTGCGTTGCTGTTGTACAGAAGAAAAGGAAATTCTAGGTCACATAAACTAGCCACCGTGTAACTTCACTGACGGTTTCCATTTGGGGATCACAATGGAGGTCCTCATTATGAACATAATAGGAGAAATTAATTTAATATGCACTCCCTTAGAGTAGTTTATTCTGAAAATCATGAATAATGTAAATGGTAGACTTCAACGTACAGTCTCTAAGCTGGGTACCGAATATCCACACATGTTTCTGAACTTGCTTGTAGGTATATACATAACTAATTAAATAATATTTAATTAGTTATGTATATTATGAAGATGTGTTCATATTACAGATCTTCAAAATAATATTGTTAATAAGTTATTACTTGGAGCAATAAAATCTTTCAAAAAAAAAAATTATTACAGATTGAATGATAAAATCCATGGTATGATTATTAGAAAATGCATTCATCTAAATTGTAAGACGTTGATCGTTGAACTTTGCTGTACGAAAATTATGCACAGTGTAAACGACATTTATCATTCTGAATCTCCATGGAAGGCAATTTTAATTCGAAAGCAAACGGTGAAAATTCCTTCATTTTGTAACAATAGACACAGAGCCTCTGTATACAGACCCCATAGCCGTAGTCCTTATCAACTCTCAGCTACAAACCATGAAAAGCTAATTAACTGGGTGCCTCATCATTTAAGAGGGCCTCTTCACGAAGAAACTCGGAATCTCTTGAAAGAGAAAAAAAGTAAGAAAAAGAAAAACATTGTTAGAATCGTTGAGGGTTTTGCATAGAAAGTGGTTTATGTAGATTTCTTTCTCATTTATGAATACGTAGGCAGGTTAAATTTCAACATTGATTACACACAGGTTCTACACTATTTAGTAGGTATGTTAAAATTATGACATTCGGGCTCGGAGGGTTACGGGGCGGACCGGGAATGTGGAACCTAATGGGGTTCCAGGCCGCACCACTTACCTGTCCGAAATTAGGTAGAAAAATTATCAATGTCATTTCACTTGTACAATTAGAAGGAGATTGAGAGCAAGATATGGAACGGAAACATGGAGTTCGGAGATTTTAGTTCATTACCTTCGGACCGAAAAACTGAGACAGTTAATTAAATGCAGACAAGCGAGAATTACAGGGAACTTCCAAAGGACAGGATTTAGGTAAACAATAGTTGAAAACTCGGAACTGAGGAATAATTTTGAGATAAATAATAATTATATTATTAATAGTAGGTTTTATTCTTACTGAGGAATAAGATTAAACTTCTGTTAGAAACTGGTGGGGGGGGGGGGATTCAGTCAAACGGCGATACGGCAAGGTTCTCAATGACTCATAAAAACTTTTGTTTAAAAGTCACTCTAAACCAGTTTCCTTCCTGTAAGCTTAAACTCAAAAAGAAGTCAATTTCAATTTCAAGTTGTTACCAAGTTCTTCCCTTCGTCAAAAGTCGAGAAAAGCCCTTCTGAAGAGAGAACAGGGAGCACCAACCATTTACGGGAGTTTCGTTTTGCAACGTATTCCAATTGCATGGAGCCACCTTGTCAAATGCATGATGCATGACGAGGGTGCGGTATCTCAACTATACGGAACTAGTAAAATCAGTTGACGTTTTAATGCATAAATATAATATATATTATACTTAGTTTGAGTTCCATGGCCATGGGGATCGATAAACCGTGAGCTATAAAAGGGATACGAGTTTTCATGGTAGAAAGTTCCAACCCATAATATCATCATATTATTCTTGCAAGGGAAGAGTCTAAATTTGGAATGTCCACTAGTGAAAACTATTATGTTCTATAGAACATTGTAATAGTTCTCACATATTACTTTTACCAAGTCCACATGGCACAGTGGAATAAGCAAAAAAGTTTGCCTAACTGCAACCGTCGGTTTTACAGTGACGTGCTTGTTCAGATGTAAAACACTCGTTCACTCAGTCGTACCATACGGTAATTTTTGAAGCGCCACTGAGGTAATCTAGTGACGAATATTCAACACGAATATAAAACGTACATCAGGGTGTATCCAAAAACGATGCTGGAAATTCTTCCTCGACAGTTCATTATTGTCTGCACAATTCACACTTCTGTATACAAAATCCTTGTAAGTCCCATAACTATGCGAAACGACAGGAGTAATGAGGTAAAATATCGTGCGTTAATACTACTTCACTGTAGGTGAAAAATATACACATTTTTAATGGGTATACCAATAACGTCACCAATGTATACAGTAGAAAATCAACAATCCGATAGTCCCAATTATTCCGGATTATCGACGCTCTACTATAGGTAGATTTGTTATTTGACTGGGTTTTTTTTTTTTTCAAGGTTGAGGTGGGATTTACTGAAGGGTCGCCTCTATTCTCCACTCCTATCTGCAGTAGTTGTATCCAATTTAAACCGGCAAATATTTATTTTTCAGCTCCAGAAGTGTTTTCCGTGGCGATGGACGAGCTGCCTGGCTACACCTTTCCCGTGGACTGGTGGTCCCTAGGGGTGACTCTCTACGAACTCCTAGCGAGAGGTCGCCCGTACGACATCCATTCGGCCACCTCCCTCGCTCACATCAAATCCCTTTTCAACAATCCCATCCACTTCCCCTCTCGGTGGAGCTCCAACATCGTTACGCTTTTTTCCAAGGTGAGTTACTCCCTTATGGGAAAACGAGGTAAGGCATACCCAATGCATTACCTTACCGCCCATGCTGTAAGTGTACACATATTTCATTAAATGAAATATCGTCAGTATATTGTGTTACAAATTTTGTAGTATGGCTGTGATGATCATCGAGGATTCCATTTATCCTATACATTTGGTGAGGAGGCTTATAGTATTAACCTACATATTACTGCGGTATTGTATTGTTTATTAGCCTATACAAAAAAAAGGGACGTATCAGGATAGTGATCACTCATAGAGCAATCCTATAACAAGGCAATAATTCAACCACCCCCACACGATAAGCCCAGGTTTCGGTTCCGCGGATGGAGACTAGCCCCAATATTTCAACCACCACCGAATTATGAAAATTAAAAGTTTTTCAGTTGATATCTTGAACAATTTCAGTATGTTATCTAAAATTGGAAAACTCCTTCGAGTCATAGTCGATTTGAGACGTTCTGAATCGATCAATATCATAGGTAATATCTAATAATATCTATTACATAACAAGTACGAGTATATAATAATGTATTATCTAATAACATCTCTGACAGGGGTGGATTTAGAAAGTTTGAGACTATGACTCGAATGAGTTTTCAAATTGCTGAGGGCCCCTGTAACCCGAGGAGGTTAGGCAATTACGCCCCACCCAGAGCGATATCCTGGTCTGCTTTCACAGACCTTCCTATCCCCAGAGCAGTCGAACCAAAAACACGAGAAGCAAGGGAAAAATCAGCAAACCATTACACTCCCACCTTCAAACAACACCTGGTATGGCAGGTTGTTGTTGATAGAAAAAAGGGGGATCGAAAGTAGTATGGAGTTCCAATCCAGGAATACCAACTGGAAAACTCCTGGTCTCCTTTCACAGACCTACCTATCCCCAGAGCAGTCGAACCAAAAACACGAGAAGCAAGGGAAAAATCAGCAAGCCATGACACGGTTGATCATACGTAGGGTTGCCAACTTTTGTTCGGAGAAAAGAAGTACTGTCCAGAAAAGGTTTGATAAAAAAGTATTTTCTTTGGAAAAAAAAGTGCGGTCCAAAAGAAAATTTTGAATTCCTCGGTTCATCATCACCACCTCAACATGCGGGAATGAGCAACAGCTTATGTACCTAGAATACCTGCTGTTCATCAATAATTTCTGTAACTTCGTTTTCATACTTTTCATACTCAATAACAGATTTCATAAAATAAAATTTTATTGCAGCTAATGCACATTTATTTAAAAGTGTACTTGGCCGTTTTTTTAGCCTCCATCAACAAGTTTGAGTTTGTTTTGAATGAAGAAAAGGCGTCCAAACACGTCTCTTTCATGTTGGCAAAGATCATCAGCTCGTGTTTTATCCATAACAATGTCGTTCTCGTCAACCAGCTGGCTTTCAGAATCAGCAGATTCACACTCGTTCGAACTCATTTTCGAATCACAAGAAATTATTACTTACGCAAGTGAACGGCAGCAATTAGGTAAGGGGGAAGAGAAAGATCATGGTTTCTCTCCATTATGGGTACTCTTCTCTTCAGTGGCGGACACTGAAATCCTAGTGTAGTAACGACCTCCTCTCAGTCGGGGTAACAACAACGCGTTTCCGAACAAATCGGTTTAACCCAGTTTTCATTTTATTTTTCCTCTGCGACTAACAGTAGCATTTACGGTAGGCGAAAAGGATTCCTGAGAGATATTGGAACAAGAATTGTGTCTCTCTCTCGGAACAACGATGATTCGAAAAAAGCGGCCCGAGGGGGTATTTGGCATAAATGTATTTACTCGTGGTTTTCTATGTGTCCGAAGGGTGGAAAAGCCTCACGATATAAACGTTTTTCCCCCTCCCTCTTAGTTTTACGCCGTTGGCTGTATCTCCCAATATCAATGCTCCTAGTTTTACGCAGTCTCTACTGCTTATTACGTCTGGGTTTTCTATGAGAGCTTTCCAAATATTATCGTTAGGTCTTTCGGAAAATAATTCACCTGATTCAAAAATAATATTATACATTTATAATATTATTTTTAAATCAGGTGAATTATTTTCCGAAAGACCTAACGATAATATTTGGAAAGCTCTCATAGAAAACCCAGATATAGTACATATTTATACTATATTATACTGTTACCGTTTCACTTCTAACCGTTTGGTGTCTTACCTGCACAACGGCCTAGCCCTATTGTGGCATAGGCATGTACCGTTATTTGTTGTATTCTAAACTTGCCAAGGCTGTACAGTTAGTTGGTTTTCCTTATTCCAGGAATAAATTAGATATTTATTTATTTTATAAGTACGGGCCAAGCCCAATTACACTGCAGATACGAATACATCAGAAAAATAGTTACCAATATTGTTACCAACTTTCACATTAATTTTGGTCCTTAACAAATCGACTTTTTAAATCTGTCTAGCAATAATTTTCATAATTAGCCTTCTCCACTCAAATGATTCAATTGTTACAATTAACTCTTCAATGCCTTCAGGATTTCAATGATCGTATCAATATTATAGAAGACATATTTTAGACCCTACAGTAAATTGACCCGATGGCCTGCAAATGTTGAAATCAACCCTCCAGCAAGTTGGATCCGTTATACTACGTACACGTACTGTGATGAGGAACTCGACAGGTCTGACGAATATTAGGTATTAGGCTTCCCTTGCTGAAAATGAAGTTTCCCATGAAGTCCCTTCTGTAGTGGGCGCTTCGAGTAATTGAATATGTGTATCGTGAGCTTGTCAGAGAAGAATGTACTAAATCAGCCTTTTTGAGGCACTCAGGCTTTTGACTTCGTAATTGTTCCAAGATAATAAGAGCTAACTAACAAAGCCGCAGTATCAAACACCGAAACCATCTGGGTTTGAATATAAATATAAATCAAATGGTGGTCGGGTCTTAAGGGTACCCAGACGGAAATTATAAACAAAGAATTGAATTCGTTATTGAAATTTCCTGATCAGTGAGTTTCACCATTTCCCGTTTCTCCGTTGAAGTTGATATCGTTGATTGAGGGAATGAATCGAATCCCTCGTGAGAAAAGCTTCGGTTTTAATTTATTTCAAGCTCCCTGGACTCATCATTTTCTTCTGCCTCCGAAATAATAAATATATCGAGCTTCTTTTTTCTTCATTTATAATTTCAATGTTAGCTATTATAGCTACCAATAAGTATTGGCGGTTGTGCTCGGTTTGTTCAATTCATTCATCAAGTTCATCCCTTTCTTCGCCGGTGTAAATATGTATGAAGTTTCGACGCAAAACATTAATGTTCATTTTATCTGGTACCTTTTAGACTCAGGATGGGACCGATCCCCATCCGCCGCACTGAAACCTGGGCTTATTGTGCGGATCGTTACCATGTAGGTCAATCTATAGGCTCTGGGTCCAGTCCACTCCCTTCACCAGACTGATAATCCCCCCCTGCAAGGTTGATTGCCGACACCATCTCTTCTGGTACTAGAATCTGGTACCTTTAGTGAGTATGGCCGAACAAATAACAACGAGAGTTTTCGACGAGGGGCTGACAAGACAAGCGATCTTTGTCTTACAGTATCAGGTTGACGAACGACGAAGGAAGTTGTTCACTGTTCTTCTACTTGATCATTTTGTTAGAACTGCCAACAAAAAAAAACAATTTATTTACTTCCGAACAAACCAGTGTTAAGTCGAAGGAGCTCACTTTAAACAACCGTTTTTGTTTGAGCTGAGAGAAGCAGGGACTTGATTACATTGAAGGCTGTACGGTACAATGTCTGTCACTTCTGAATAGGCTGAAGGGAACTTGTTAGCTTGAGTCTGATTGGGTTTCACTGTTGTCACTTGAAATGATCCAACGAAGACTTAGAATGTCTAGAATATCTCGGGTCGTTTTGAGTTCGCCCTATTATCCAGACAAGACAAGTCAGTGTACATCATGAACTTGTTGTTAACCTTCATAGAAGAAGATCATAATATAATATTATTATGGAGATTTCCTTATCCTTATATTCCACCTGCCTTATCTAGTATACCTCTCCGTAATACAGCACTTCAGTATGAACGTGTAAAACAAAAGAGACCTCATTCACCTCAACAATATTTTCCAAACTTCATCACATAGCAAGGACTTCGACAAGGAGTTGTCAAACCAATGTTGATGAAACAGTACGCAGTACAGTATAGGTTTAATGTCTGTTTTAGGTACATAGCCTACTAGTTATTACCTAATTATTATTATTTTTACTATTCCAGCTTCTGTGTTTGGCACCTGGCGCCCGTTTGAGCAGCGTTTCAGAGTTGAAGCAGGTTCCCGGTTTCAAGAAACTCGCTTTCGACTCGATATTGGAGAAACAATTCAAACCGGCCTTCAACCCTCCAGTACGTTTTATTCAACCAACGAGTAGGTAGTTGTTGCTTTGTTCTAGATGACTGAGAGAAATCCGTTGGATTCATAAATACCTCTCTTCAGAGGTATTTCACTTGACTCCGGATGAAAGGCGATGAATGCTTCAAAGGAAGTTCAACTTGAATGATACGGCCTTTCAATTTCCACAAAATATAGAGTAGACCACGTCAGTATAACACTAAATCTTGATTTGAATCATGACTCCGCAATTCTATAATTCGCTTGCATCACTTCTAATTAGTTGTAGTATTCCTGATTACCAGGCGTAGGAAGTATTCGTTCCTTCGCGTCAGTATAATTAACAACCAACTGTGTTCCAATAAATGTCTAATAATGTATGTGATGCGCCCAAACAGTATTGCCAATGCTTTTAAATGGAAAAGCAGTATGATAGCATACTAAAAGTGGAGAAAGTCGAATCATTTTAAATGTTGAGCACTCAAACCATCCTAGAAACGTTTAAGAAAAATAATATGTATATATCCTATGCATTGCATCCGTCATATCCCAGTGAAAACCCGATCCTAACGAGCTGAAATTTTGACGGTAGATGTCAATGGGGTTCGTACATCGTTCCATAATATGGATTTCCAAGTACACCTTCCATACGGACGTCTCCCCCTTCAATGGAGAGAAGGTCACATAACAGCTATGTGGGTGACACCTGGTCAAGAAACCAAGTCCAAGTACGAACAACGCTCGGGGTAACTTCCAGTGAGATCGCGAGAACTGGTTTATTCCACCAGATATTTCAAGGGGTTCTGCGGGCATCACCTCCTCAGGATGCTCCTGAAGGGGAAAATACATCCCATCTCATCACAAGGCAGCACGATGGGGTGGGACTGAAAACCTTCGACTGCCCATCACGCAATTTACCATTAATATTTCACTTGGCTTTGCAGTTTCATGAAATTTACATAAAACCAGTTGTTTCTTCGAAAATTCGCTCTTACAGCCATGCTGCATAACTGGGTTGTAATACATTTTATTGATAAAACATTTAATTCCGTATTAGTTCTTGGTAGTTCTTCAAGTTCTTCGCTAACGTGGAAATGTCCCCAGTTTCGGAGGACCCACCTTTAGCTCCCTCAAATCGAGGGCGTTTTTTATTTCAACTTGTACAGACCGTTTGGTACATTCCATCGAAACACAACGTTTCGAGCTCCTCCATTACCCAACAGTAGGTAAGTATTTAGGTCAGCTTTTGGATAATTGCAGGAGGTATCCGGGAACGATTTTGAAAGTTCCCTTTCCAAGTCTAATTAAACATAATTAACATAATTTTCAATTAAAAACTAATTTAGACATCGTTGTAGTGGGAAATGAGATGTTTAAGAGGTCGCTTTAGATTTTTCTTGATTTGAGCTCGAGTTGATTTGGCTCACACATTCGACATTATGACCCTTTGAGCTGTAACGAAATATGAAATTTATGTGAGACGTTCCAAAATGGCTCTTTGTGTGTATTTATTATAAGATAGCATTGATACACAAATGAAAAAGGAATCGGTAAACCTAAGTAAATCAACTAATTATGCCAAAGGTCAGCGAATCAAGAAATCAATAACACAGTTTCTACCCTTACACAAATGGACGAGATTTTGCTATGAATTTTTGAAAGAATGTAATAGTGCTACGGTAAAATATGAGTTTTGGTTTTCATCGAGTGGTTAAGAAGTGCGATCGAGTGAGGATGGAAAAGTCTGGAGATTAGGGATTAGGACGAGCCAGATTAGAGACCACGCGATAACACCGTTATAATAGTTGATGGTAGGGTTGTTGTGACGGTTCCTCGTTGGTTCCCGAGTTTTTTTAATAGATTTTTCTGATGAAACAGATCCGTTATCCCTTCAGCGCTTGGGGACAGTCGAGGTCCACCGTTGCCATCCTCTCTATTTACGCCCATACAGCTTAGTTTACCACCTCCACCACAACATGGTAGCAGGGGGTGGTTTTCACCATTCTCTATCCACTGTATAGAAGATTGTCCTATTTTCCAGAAGGATTCCTATATCGCCGTTTAAGAACAGTAATGACCTATCTCAAAAACCATCACTTTTCAGTAGTCACTTTAGAAAAATCGTTGAGTTAATACCTTAATAATGTTGGATTGCGTGGTGAAATAGGCAATTATTGAATTATTATGGCCTATATCTTGAAAAACATAGTATGCTATTATGTCCCATCTCATCTACGGAAATCATCTCCCATTGGAATAACATGAGTAAAATAAATTAAAATAGATACTTTTCATTATTTTAATGGCACCAATAGGTAGAACTACATACCTAGGTATAACTTCAACATTATCATTAACATTATTGATTAATTTGTCTGCAATACAGCGACATAAAGGAACTAGTGAGAGGCACGGAGTGATGAGATTGACTGTAATCAGTATCAAAAAAAAAAAAAAAAAAACTAGGTTATTAAAAAAAACTGATAATTTGGACATTTTGTCCAAGCAACAACAGACAAATTTCAGGGATACCAACGCAGGGGCAATGAAAAACAGTATCGAATACACTTTCAGAGCAACGACAATTTTTCGAGATAGGCCATTATTGTTCTTAAGCGACGATATGAGCATAATTGGTCAATTAGGTTTTTTTCTTAAGGCTCAATTTCTATTTTCTCCTATCTATTCTAAATTTCAATTTTCTAGCCGATTGAGTTAGTGTGTTAAGGCGTTCAATGCTGCATTTCAATCATTTTTAATCGATTCAACGTTCCCAGTTGTTCCATGAAGTCTTTTCTGAACTAGAACCTTTGACAACGTGTCTTCGTCCTTTTACCCACCAGTATGTGAGTGAAATCTCCTTCTCAGAAGTATGTGGTAAGTTGTGTACTGTACAGCTTCCTCGCTTGGTGAGAAGAGTTCTACGTTGAAATCGATCATCAAGGTCCACCTTCATACTCCCCACTAGTAACGACTGGGGAGGGCGGTTAACTAAGCTGTATGTCATGCCTGGGTAGTTTACCACCTCCACTGTTACCATGTTCTGTTTCACAAAAATTCCTTTGACTTTCTTATTCATTACCAGTAATTAACCAAATACAATATACTTTATTTAATAGAGGGACCATCTGAACTGTGATCCAACGTTCGAGCTAGAGGAAATGATTGTAGAAGCCAAACCTCTACACAAAAAGAAGAAGCGGCTTGCTAAGCAAAGATCGTTGCGAGGGTCTTCCAGCGTAGACACTCCGGTAAGTTCCTTTCGCTATTTTCATATACCTCCGCTAGAACTAGATGCTGAATGATGTCGGCACGTAGACAGACGTAACCTACGAAGAAGATGAAGTAAAAGTAATAAAAAAAATTGTATGAAAAAAAATCTAAGCAGCCATTTTTGGAGCTTTACGCCCGACTACACTTCAGCGTCGCGCACGTGATCCGCCTGTTTTCTCAGGAGGATCGTTTCGATCTTTTCGCTCAAGGCTTCCCATTACCTAACTTACCGCTGTGGGTAGAGACGAGTCTGCCCGGTTGCCCCAGTTTTCTGCAATAAAGGTTATAAGGAAAACAACATTGAAACACTTCAGTACATAGGGATATCGTACTATTTTCAATATAGAACAAAGTACATATATAGATACATACAGACTTGACCCGTGGGTAAGATATAATCGTGATTAGGACGTAGTTACCTGATGCGAAAATCTTAATGAAAACGAGAACGAGCTGTTTGTGGAACTACTGAAATTAATTTCACCAATGATTTGTACCATCAGAAGAAAGACCGTGCAAATCCACTCATCTTTTATTCATTATTTCTAGAATCTATGTTGTTTCACATTCATTGATTACTAAAAAATATGTATCTTCTAAAATTATTGAGTTATATGAAATATTATGACAGTTCCCTGCTGATGAATTTCTGTTATGAAGCCCGAACCATCGGTTTAGTGGAGAACGCGATGATTTCTTGTCCCAGTTCGACCCTCAACGAGATTTATCGTTTTTACATACAGAAGAGCGGCCCTGGCCTTATACGATCGGAAAAAACTCGAATGGCCCTTTCAGAGCATATTTTAGTTATTTCTATTTTTTTGCGTGGGATTCGGAAGCCAAGCTCCACTGGGGAATGAAACTCAAATGTGACAGTTTGATAAAATGTAACAAAAACACAAGGACCGTTTCAAAAAAGATTTCCTTAACGTTTTCTTAGTGAGGTTTTTTAAATTAATCAAGTTCCACTCATTAGAAGATGAGTTTGTCTGAACCTCCAGGTGGGCTTTATCCTGAAGTAGTATTAAATGCAAATTTTGTATGAAATATTAAATATTTCATACAAAATTTGCATTTAATACTACTTCAGGATAAAGCCCACCTGGAGGTTCAGACAAACTCATCTTCTAATGAGTGGAACTTGATTAATTTAAAAAACCTCACTAAGAAAACGTTAAGGAAATGCATAAGTAATGGCATAAGTAATGGCACCTAAATGATGGAGCCCCTGGGGTAAATCATCAAATTTTGATGATTTACCCCAGGGGCTCCATCATTTAGGTGCCATTACTTATGCATGAATTATCATGTCACGATAATATTAGTGTGTACTGCCAAAGCAGATAAGACACTGTATACAATATTACAATATTTCAATATGCATGTGCTTCGTGTCTAAGTTACTGGGCTTTCAGTAATTGAAGCATTTGGAGAATAGAAGGTGATCCAAGCTAAGAAATGGATTGTTGAAGGATCTCCGGTGTCCTTATGAACTAAAAGCCCCTCAGCCCACTAGTATTAAATAGCCCACACATTTGCGAGCCAATGTAGCGCCGTCGAATAGACGAGGCGTAGTTGTCTTCTGAAAGCTTTGATAATACAAAGGCACTCAATGCTATGGAGGATCGTCTGCTCTGAATGAAGGGCATTTTGAACTCATAAAACTGGCCTTTGAATCACCCATGCCAAGCTCGTTATACGGCGAGCCGAAGATTATCCCTTTGTGTTTACTCGTCTGGGAGACTGAAACGACTGTACGAAAGTTCGTGTGGAAATCACCTCGTGAGAGCACACCATAAGAGAAAGGGATATAGTTGAGTAATAACAGCTTTAACAAGCTTTGAGAACTCACATGAAATTATAATATAATTAATAATAACATTAATGAATAACATAATATTATTATGTTCTTAGCTACCTGCTGTTATAGCAAATGGAAACATCCTCCTGGCAATATGATGAATAGATATGTCAAATCTCACACTTGCATCAGTGCTCCCAAGTATCTGAAAACTAACATGGTTTGAATGACTTTTTGACCTTTATATATTTATACATTCATTACCATATATTATGTATGTTGTTTTGAAATTCAGAATGCATCGTAATAACGTCAGCCATTGTAGAAGTTATTCTAAATCGTTCATGTAGTTGTGTCTGAAATCAAAAACTAGTCGTAATGTGTAATAATATTATAATTATATAATTAATTAGTGTTATATACCTATTATATTATAATTATGTATTATATAATTATATTAGTTTTAATATATATTAAATATTATTATCATTAATTGAATTGGGCATGGATTCGTCGTATGGCTGTCGCTAACAAGTTCCCTCGTCTTATATTTCATGAAGATTATAGTGTAACCTGAAACGATCTCGCTTCATGATGGCGTAGAATAATTAGTAAGCAGCAGTTCGCTGTACATTATGGTTAGCAACCGTAATTGCATAATTCAACTAGCGAAACGACCCGAACTTCAAAGGCTCCATAGCGGTTGATTTCCCTTGGCGCCTCAAGCTAGACAGGCGTAAATTTTCATGATAATTATTAATTATAAACCCCAACTAATGCGAACTGCGCACTCTTGAGAAATCATATGCTACCCGAAGATGTCGAAATAAAATGTCGAAATAAGATACGAGAGAAAAATTTTCTATTATTTTATTATTATATTCTATTATATTTAATATTAGTCTATACGATCTATGTATTGATTCCCCGCGCTAGCTTAGGATAAAAAGATACCCTATTCCCAGTCCGGTACTTTCTGTATTTCAAAATCTTTTTCGGTTCATTCAAACTGTCTGTAACTAAACTTCACAATTTTTCAATATTACTCAAAGTATCGTTATTTCAACGGTGACACCATTTGCTTCTTGCTTGATAAGGGAATGCCGACATCTCGTTAGTTCGTTGAATCAACTTGGTGCTTTACATTCACGGCGTCAGCATGACATACATTGTATGAATTCTTGTTGCTATCACGTACTCACCTTTCATCTCTACTACAATACGTAAGGTTATAAAGATTTATGAATCTGTCAAGACCCCTTCTATACAAAGCTATAAGGTGAGAAAGTTCAGTCCCCTGTAATTTATTCCTGGAATATTCCATGAAACAAAGATGTTATTATCTTTCTTTACAACGTTCTTTCCTGTATAGGATTTTTAATTGGAGCTTGTAAAGAGCTCAGAAATTAATTCCATGGAAATGGAAAATTAATTTTAATTTACTCTCGGTTACCGGACGTAATCCTCTTATCCAGAGGGGATAACCCCTACTCTGTTTTCACCCAACCTAGCCGTCTAATTTTTGGGAGTGGCTTTGCCGAGAGGTAATGTACTCGCGCCTGAATGCCTAAAACAGAGCTAATGACTAGGTTGTTCTTGAAACCGCATAAAGCATCGACTGCAACCACAAATAATATGCTTATAATAATTACATACATAACGTACATAATATAATCTATTAATATGCTAAAATAATCTTCAGAGAAGTAAAACTAATAAATCTCGACATCTCGCCATCTATTTTCTGAAGATTTCTGAAGATTGGATCGAAGAATCACTACTAGTCATTGTTGGAACTCCTATTAGAAATCTTGGTTTCAATTTAGAAATCTAGAATGCATTTCATCTCACCTTGTATGAAAATACCAACTATCAAATATCAATATCAATAAAATAAAATTTATTTATTTATTTAATACATACAACCAACACATCACGCAGTTATGTTATCTGGTTAATGGTGATTGGGAGTCTCTCTTGAAAGAGACTTTCTTATTGTTTCAACCACAGGTGGCCTACTTGCGAAAAGAAGCAAAATGGGAAATAGGACCACTTTTAACGAATTTTGGAATAGGCCAGTTTAGCCATTTACATAGTGGGTGGAAAATCGGCAAATTCTAGTTAGAGGTAGGTACAATGCTAAAAATTATTGTGTAAGCTAAAGCTTATTGTGTATAACATGCACAAGTATATTATACTTAGATAATTCACCCCGGGACAACTAGAAAGTATTTTTTTCTTTAGAACAACGCACATATCTACTCCATTACTTAACACACGGACAACGACAACTCCCGCTCGTCCGCTCTGCCATTACTCAGCTGCTGTCAAGAACTAAATGTGCGAGCTCCAAATACCTCTCGTTCCCCAGACAACCTTGTCAAGCGCGAATTTCAAAGCTACTTTCGTATTTGCAAACTCATATCCGCCGAATTACTAACTACACATTGGCCGGTAGTCAAGGACCAGGCAACAAGAAGACGGAGAAGGTCTTATCTATCAACCCAATCAGTTAATAGAGAGTTCCTAAGAGATGTGGACATATCTAGTGGCCACATCTGAGGCGAGCAACTTTTGGATGCTAACCAAATGTGTCCAGTTTGGCGGAAGTGATCACATGTACAAGTAACGTCAAGTCACCTTAGCACAACGCGAAATCCATCCCTTTACTGCTTTTCTGTTCATCGCTCAATTTTCTTGATTCAACTTCTGAACATGTCGGGAATGCTTGATAATTTGTTGCGGTTTTATCTCGAAGGGCTGATGTCGCACGACGATTTGTTAGGCGGCAAAAGGCGCTGCACTGTTATCCCGGAGTAAGGTTAAATTCAATCGTAAAGGTTGTGTCCCGGGAGAGAAATGGACACATGTATGTGGCCGGTTGTGGTCGACTTGAGGCGATTACCATGGAATAATTGGGTATTCTACTCTTTGTTTTGAAGTATTATTAGCATTTATAACCTTAAGAATGTCCATTCTTCCCCAATCATAACAGTCATGATAGAAGGAACCGAATAGCTCTCGGAATAGCTTCATACTAGAATACCTATAATTACCCAATAAGTTTAAGATTGCCCATATTTGAATGAGATGTTCCAAACACCACATTTTACATAAAACTAGTTATTTCTTCGACAATTCGCTCCTATAGCTATGCTGCATGAGTGGATTTTTATTATTTCTATGGTTTTGTTATACAAGTTTTATTATATAGGTATTTACGAGTATAACCTCTGCCCTTGTGAACCAAATTTTGATACCACGTATGTAACATACGGCAGTTCTAGTAATTGTATCTAAATACTCCCAAGAGGGTAATCTTCAACAAAAACACATTTTCCTTCCAACAGAACGGTTTCCAATAGTTAGAGCGTTAGAACCAATTGCTCGGGATGAGTTCTAGTGCTTTGTTAGTTCGAGAAGTCATCGACTGGAATGCAGATAGCCCGCATACCAAAACTCTAAATCAACAACGCGTTTGGGAAACAATAAGCGGGTCATAATAGAATGACGATTTTCCGTATTTTCAGAGCTCTCCGAGTTTTCGGAATTCCATGATCACTTTATCATTGAATAATTTGAACCTACCACTAACTCTCATCGAATTGGTGGGTGCTTATTAATTTGTGTGAGCTAACTGCGCATAATTGACACACTTAATCGATCTCCGTCATCGAAACAATTTATGTCCCAGGAATCCGAAATCGAGGCTCAACTGGCCGACTTCGTGCCTTATAACCGAGAGAAAGAACTCATAAAAAGGGAAATGGAAACGAAGGAAAACGAATGGGAACAAGAACTTATTGAAGCCATGAACGCATCTTCTAATTCGTAAGTATTAATTTGCTATCTTGAAATATAAATTTGTTCAGAATATTTATCCTGAGCTTATAACTTTCAAGCCTCTCTTCGCTTTTCCGCTTGAACCACTCACCTTCCACTTCTTTCCGTTTCACAATTATTTTCTTCATGTCAAACTTTGAATTATTTCCTTGAGAGACGTGCTCCTTGGAAATCTCAAGCGCGATTCAACGCCGACTAATTTTCGTTGAAATGGAGTAATAAGGATGAAATTATTCGTGTCTCGAGAGGAAAGCTCAACAATGAAATTAACGAATATTACTTTTCATTTCGCCAGAGAAGTTTGGTTTACTCACAATAAAACGACTATACGGTTGAACCAAAATATTTATCCAAGGTATTGTCGTTTGTAGTTACAAAGTCTGTTTGTGGCTCATTGAAGGGTTACTCAACTTGGAGCCAAAGGAACTATACGGAGAATGTAATTATTGACAATTTATTGAAATAGGATAGGCATATTAGTACTCTTCAGGGCAAACTAAGAAAATGTATTTACGTTTTTTCCTTTCTAAAGAAAATAGTGAGCACTGATATTCTCAGACAGATTTACTGTGCGCTCGTCCAGTCTCTGCTACTCAACGCATTGCCAATTCGGGGAAGTGCCTATGAAAGTACTCTCCACAAGATTGTTGTACTCCAGAAATATTTTGTACGAGCGGTTTCTAAATTAGACAGCAAAGCCCATACAAGCCCTTTGTTTGTAAAACTAAATCTCTTGAATCTCCGCGATATGTACAAGAAAGCTGCTGTACAGCAGTTACTTAAAAGTGGTGAATTTTCTACTCCAACCCACTCTATTTTTACCCGATTTGCTAATAACGACTCACTAGCTCTTCCAAAATTAAACTTTACAGCTTCTCAAAAATGTTTCCCCTATCAAGGCATTCTAACTTTCAATAGTTTTCCTAATACAACTAGAGTTGAGTTAATTGAGCGATCAAAAAATAACCCTAAGAAAATAAAAATTGTTTAAACAAAATTATTTTCTTACAAGTAGTTAGAATCATAGTATAAGTAGGTATAACAACATGGAATAAAAATATTGTAATTCTGCTACCACCATTATTAAAATTTCGATTGAATAGTATACTTACACTTTGTACAATTTCATTAGGCTTTTGGTAATTACCGAGCGATGAGCAAGTTGCTCATTCCCCAACACGGGCTGGTGCCCATATGGGGAATTATATTTCCGATATTTTATTTCACTTAAGACATGTGTTTATTTTTGTTTATGACTGCATAATGACTGTATTTTTGTATATATACAAAATATATGACTGTATTATGTAATGGAAAAAAAAAATGTTGAGGGTTACTTACTTAATAAGCACACTCATGACAACTATTATTTACACGATAGATTGGGAAGTAATATGGCAGATTTGTATAAAAGACACTAGGTACCTATCAGCTTGTAGCTTAAATAAGACGTACAATAAACAAGAAGAAATCGACGTATTGATCTTGACCCAAATTACTTCATGCGGGGGGGGGGGGGGGAGTCTCTCGTTAGAGAAGGCAAGCGATTCATACGAACGGCGGGGTGTTCCAATTTGCAAAAGGAGCATCGCCGGTGATAACTTGAGTTGACGGGAACTGGTCTCTGGGGAGGGCGAGTAAGCTATAGATAATTTATTCAGAAGACGCGAAAAGGCTCGACCTCTCAGAAGAAACCCGTCCTCGTAAAGAAGATACGCGTGGACGGGACTTGTTCTGAAAATATCTCCCGTGTACTGTTTTGACGTGGGGGTCGCTTTGTGCAGATAATGAAGTTCTTTCTATATTCAACGGCCTAAACCCACTTGCTTTATTTCCAAAGGACTCTTCGGGCAGGCCTTTAGGGATACGAAAGTGCGTTCTCGTGTAGTGAACTATGAACATTGTATCACTATTCAATGGATGAACTGACCCCTGGTTTCTTCTTGTATACAAGTATACTTGTTAAGATAAATTTTCTTTTCATACCGGAGAAGATCATTTCGCTGCGCTATTTTTCATGGGCGAACACGTTTTATGGTTGGAGTATCGAGTTCATTTCTCCCTCAAACTTGCCGCACACTGGTCGGGGCATCGAACTTACCTCACCTGTGAAGCAGAAGTCCGATTCTTGGCCAATCTCGCGCCCCCACTGAGGGTATCGAGTTAATAGCAACCGGTTAGAGAAAAAAAAGGCAGTAAGGACATCCTAAATGTCACTCCTTTGATAAATCGTAATTATCGTTCGGACCCGACTGTGTTAATCTTTCCGATGTGACGAAGTTCTGGATTGAGGTGTACGGCGACGTCGACAGCGCAAAAAACCCTCGTTTAAGGAACTTTGCGCTGTCAGCACTGTCGCTGATGTCGCTCCCCATGTCGAAAGCGTACGTTGAGAGATGCTTCTCTGTGTACAACCACCTACACTCGGATCTGGCACCCCAAATTTTCCCCGTTGAGTAGATACACCCGACTGATATGATAGTTCTCCCTGATTTAAACGTGTTAATTTTACAATTATGGTACGTTTTGTTCCAGGCCCAACGCCCCGCTATCGCCAGGTCTTGGTACAGGTGGACTCCTCGTACCGCCAGAGATGACCCGGCGACGATCCTCTACCAAGTTGACTGTGTCGCCTCTGAGTGTCCAAGTTCGACTTGCAGCCACTCCTAATCAACGTCCAGGTGACGTCAATCTCCAAATATGCTCAGTTTTAATAGTTACACTTGTTTGAAATAAGATTTATCAATATCTTTTCAAGTTCCTCTAATTAATGCACATTCAGCAGATATTCAAACTGACCTTCTAGATTGCGATGCTCTTGGGAAGAACCTGGAGAAAAGTCCAGTGAAAATGTACAGGAGAGAGTAAATAAGTTGATATGTCTTTAAAATTGGACAAAAAAGGCATTTACTCAGGCAGGCAGTTACTCAGTTACTTGAGGAAATTATAAACACTTTTCGTATTCGATTGAACAGGTAGAACTCTCACATTGAACTTTTCTAGCGATATCGTGTTTGCCCCGATTGGGTACCATAGACCGTTTTTCCTCTTAAGCTAAAACGGCTTTCTAGCCAGCTGACTGCTACGGCGTCACACTGCCACATGATGGCACACCTCTTAGCCGGATTTTCGGAAAGCTGACATGAACTGCTTCATATGGTCGTGGCGTTTTCTGTTTTCTGCATAATTTCGCTTGGAGTTCGATAATTATGATCTATTACCACACCGATAATTTATTTCGCGTTTGATGTGGCTCTGGGAGTCGAAGAGACGTGCTGGATCCAGCCACCAAGTTACAGAGCGAAATTAAATAAGTAATATTTTTGCCAGGCCTCAGCTTCTCGAACAAACCACGAATGCGAAAATACCTTAAATTTTATCATGCTAAACAAAATCTATTCAAAAATTCGTTAAACAACTTCCTTTTGCGTAATGGCTCGATAAATTCTGGACTTATGCCGAAAGTAATTTTATTTGCACATCCCCAAATTAAAGTCTGCCTCGATGTTCTATTTTTATTGATTCGATCAATAACGTTCGCAGGGGGCCACGGAGCTTCCGCGCCGACGACGGCACAAGGTCTGACGGAGCGGGACACAGGAGGCGGTCATTCGGAAGGTTGTTACGACGATGTGTTCCTCAAAGCTCAACAAGAAGAAGCGGAAATGCTCTCCAACAACCCCACGCCTCCCATCGTCCCATCGATCCAGATATCCGATCAAAATTTGTGAGATAGCCTTGATATGGTCGAAGTCGACATTGATTTAACAGTAGAATGACCGATGGCAGCGAGTCTTGAGCTGCATGCTGCGGCTTTCACATCTGCCCACTGTACATCCAGACCTCTACACAATCTGAACTCGAGGACCACAAATGGGATACAGTTTTAAGTAGGAGGACAAAAATACTGAATTTTTGGGCACAAGCTGATATCGTATGACTCTTTTCGGCAAGCATACGTTACTTAGACTAAAATATCTATTGGTACAATCTAACCGATCGATCATTCAACTACACAGCAAATCTCAATGAACAACAATTATTACACTAACTCTTCCTTAATTAGTTAATAGTGGTTAATCATTTTTGTTCAATAATTGGAGTTTACATCAGTGAAGTAGGTAGATCTCTTGTTGATAAGTTACCACTTATTCAACAATCTCTGGACTAACGGGTACCACTTTCAGAAATAACCCTTCCCTCAAAGAATTTTTCGAGCAAAATCGATCGATATTAAAATTCAACATAATATGAAGTCTATGAGCAAATCATTTGTCAGTAAGGATCAAGTGTGCCAACTGTTCGCAAAATGTCTTAACCTTAAATATGAAAAGTGCCCATTACTGTACGCGTTTTTACACTTTCAACGTAACTTTCCCGTTTCTTTTCTTGCTGTTGTTTATTGTGGGTTTTTAACTAGGCCTATCAATAACTGAGAACTCATTGCGGCGGATGTAACCCGAAATTTGGGCCTCGACTGAAAATTCATAACATCAAACCCCGCCACCAAACGGTTGCAAATGAATAATAAATTCCCTCGTAATTCACCTTCCCTAGAAGCTCCATTAATAATTCTGAGGCTCCCGAGGCAGGTGAGACCCGAGCGGGCATTATTCCAGTAGACGTCACCCAACCCCTGAAACTGCCATAACAGCCTCGTCTGTCGGCGGACGGTTGAACACGAGTGCAGAAATTTAATGAGGGCGTTTTTTCACGGCGCGTTATTGAGATCTCAAGTCATAAATGATCGTCGCCTGTTTATAAAGGAACTAACGCTCACTGGTTCACTGTAAAGAAATACTCGAGCTACATTCGCTATTGGACTGTATACATGTTGTATCTTTACTACCGCAAGGGAACAATGAGCGAATTTTCGAAGTAACCTAAACACCTAATACCGACTTTTCATTAAACTTTTTGTACAATTTATGAACCCCAAAACCGCAAATAAAACCCTTGTATTTTATTCTCTACTAGAGACCTAGAGACTCTACTTCGACCTAGAGTTAACAGAAGTCATTCAGTATTGATAACACAGGTCAACACTGGTTCCGTAACATGAAAGTGAACCACCATTTTGATGTTTTCGGACGCGCTGAATCCGAATCTGACACCAGTTTTTCACTCACACGTACATTTAATAATTTAATAATGATAATAAATAGCGAATTTTGCAAATTTGTAACTAAGTACTTCGCTCATACAAAATGTATATCAAACAAAATTTAATATTGCATATTAAAAGCATAGCTCTTTTTTATTCAACTAACCACTGCTTGAAAAACTGTATGAGTTTGCAGAGTTAACAATTTACCATTATCAGAATTCGAACAATTTGACCTATTTTGCTCATGCTTACTTTCAAAAACCTATAAGGTTTGTAAGAGTTCATCAATGAGCTCCTAATCGAATGTGGAGTAGCCCTAGCTGAGGATTAAGAAAGAAGTTAGAATTGGTAGGTAGAACAAGGAGAAAAGGCGAGTTCAGCAAGCATCGCATTAAGCTGGGCCCAGAAGTAGCCTGTGTCTCCCGTACAGGTTACCTTTTTTTTACTAACTCAATTTTATAATTTTAAAAATTACAATGGCTGTTCCTTAAACAAACATTAATGTAGAATCCGAATTTGCAATTATGTTTTCCCTACCACTTATATTTTGTACCAAATCCATTTAAACTTGTGCAAAAATAGTTTGCATGGTTATTTTTTCTTTTTTGTTAAAAGTATATTTTTACAAAATTGAAACAACTTATCACAAATCCAACTTCATATTCGTATCCTCCACCCCAAAAAGCATTAAAAATTATACAAACCAGAACGGCGAAAAAATGTCTTATGACGCAGAAAATGTTCAACTTCGGCATTGTATAAAAATAGTGTCAAGATTGGGAAAAACTGATGTCAGATTTGGATTTAGCGCACCCGAAAATCCCCAAAATGGTGGTAGACTTCGTGTTACTTCCATAAAGTTGGCCTGTGTAATTTTGTCCATCAAGCTCCTGAATAATTTTTATCCTGATTATTAGCATAGAACATGCTTTAGCCTTGGACTAACTAGCCGAAAAATGTCACGCGGAATGTGTCACGAAAAATGGGTGACGAAATTTTAACATGAATAATGTTTTTGCGGTGGCCTACCAGAGTTGAAAAGCGTAACGAAGTTTAAGTCACGAAATTATGTCACGAAGATTTTTAATGATTTTCACGTACAACCGAGCCGTTTCTAGGGAAATGAAACTTCTTTAGTTTTCATCGGACGAAAATCGTTCTCCATTCGTTGGAAAACCTTTAATTTATGCATAAATTATATACTGCCAAAACCGCTGTAAATATCGAAGAAGCTGAGATACAGCCCTGAGTAAATAAAACTGTAAATAACATTCGGACGCAAAAACATTATTCATGTTTTGCATAGCAAATACCTCGTTCTATACAAAGTATAGAAGAGAAAAGATCCGGGGGGTCCAGGGGGGCTTGCCCCCCTGGCGAGGCGCGAAGCGCCGAGTTTTAATGATTTTCACGTACAACCGAGTCGTTTCTAGGGAAATGAAACTTCTTTAGTTTTCATCGGACAAAAATCGTTCTCCATTCGTTGGAAAGCTCTCGATTTATCACCCATTTATGTCGCAGTTTTATATTTATCTACGAGATATTAATCCAACAATGCGATCTTATAAATGGTTAGTAAACAATCTTATGTGCGAGGGTCGAAGCTTCATTACCAGGGAAACAAACAGAGAAAGAAGACATAGCTAAAGCATGTTCCATGTTTCTCGATTTTTAGCCGCAGGCTCCAAACGGTAAGCATCCGGGGGGTCCAGCGGGGGCTTGCCCCCCTGGCGAGGCGCGAAGCGCCGAGTTTTTATTTTAAAATTTCAACCAGGAAATATTTAAAAATAAAAATTGGTAAAAAGTGGTACAACTTCGAGTGGGTGTTGTGGGTTTTAATTATTATAATCAAAACCGATGCAGAGCTCGCCGGATAAAAAAAAATAAACGAAAAGGATCCTGAGCATCCTGCGACCAATGAACCCTCGCTGGTTCCACTCTTTCGAGTCTACAAACTGGTTTGCTTCCAAGAGTTAGTTGAGTAAGGTTTTACCTACGTGTTTTATTATGTCCTCTAAATTCGTATTTTTTGGCATCAAGGGGTAATTTCGACCTCGGTCTCATATTTTTGACCCGTCCCATCCGAAGGCCGTTGACCCGAACGCTGAAATCGTCGATATTCCCAGGACTTGGGAGCGGGTTTACTTATGTATACAATACGTTATTTTGGAACGCGGAGCTCTTACCAATGTGCTGTGACCCATTAAGTCATGATATAATGTTACTGTACAAGTCCTACGTGCGGCATCATCAAGGTCTTTTCTACGGTTAGTGCGAGTCTTTTATTTGATCATGAGCTGGGGAAGAAATTATATTCGTACTGTTTAACAACAGTAACTAAACGTACCTTGGTGCACATGTAAACTACTCGTACTTATCTACCTACTAGCTGATGTAATAGGACGAAAGTGAGGCACATGATTTACCGGTAACAACTATTGTACTGGTTCTTTACTGCAATCGGAATGAACATGGTACGTAAATCTCAAATTTAAAAAAAAAAACCGAATAAATTTGCTACACATTCTGCTGCACTTTAACTTACAATTACGATTTCATTATGCCAATTACTCGTAGAATTACACCAATATTAGTAAGTTCACTATTCTACATCGGTATTGCATAATTTAAGGTGACGAGTAAATGGACTGGGCCTCAATGTAGGCCAAATTGCTAATTGTTAAATTGCCAAATTATTACGGAACAAGTGTGGGACCCTTTGTAGGTACAATAGGTTTTGTAACAATCACTTCACAGAAAATATACTACGAGGTACGTCTAGAAAGTAAGCTTACAACATGGGTTAAAAATTGTGTTAAAAATTAACAAGATAAGTGTCAAAACATGTCATTATTTCTCTACATAATCGCCCTTGAGGTGAATATATTTTTAAAGCCTAGAGACCACTTTTTGTATACCTACTCTCGTCGTACACCTACCGCTCCACCTCCCGAAAGCATTTTCGTCACCGTCTTGGACCTCCTCGTCATTTGAAAATTGTTGTCCACCCAAAAAATCCATCAATTTATTGAAAAGATGATAATCCGATGGTGCCAGGTCCGGGGAGTAGGATGGGTGAGTCACAATATCCCACCCAAATGAAACAAGCAATTGTCATGAAGGAGTGACACACCACTAGTCAGCATTTAATAAATGCAACTAAATACTGTGAAACACTCAAGAAGTTGAAACGAAATCAAGGACAAAAGGAAAGGAATGCTGACTAGTGGTGTGTCACTCCTTCATGACAATTGCTTGTTTCATTTGGGTGGGATATTGGTCGATTTTAGGCCCAAAGGAACCAACATGATATGTTGGTTCCTTTAGGCCTAAAATCGACCAGTAGGTAATATCCCTATCTGGTCCCAAAAGACAGATACCATGATCTTCCTCTCTGAAAATTGAACATTGAATTATTTGGTTGATGGTGAATGAGTATGGTGCCACTGTAGAAACTTGCCACTAGACTGAGGAGTATACCCACGTTTAGTCACCAATCACAATTGAGTCAAGAAAAATTTAACCCTCTATCATACCGTTGAAGAAAAACACCTGCGGTACACACTGTTTGACGCTTTTGGCTGCTTTGACGACATTTTGCTTCGTCACGGACTGAGGCGTTTGATGATTCGTTTTGACCGTTAGGCCCCTCTCTACCTTCCAGTGGTGACAACTCTGAGAAACAAAATTCCCTTCGTCCTACACAGCCCTTGTAACCTTACTTTCTGGACGTCCCTCGTACGTTCTTAAATGAATCATTCCATATCCCCTTATCCTCGACAGTAGGATAAAATTCCCCTGGATATGAATGTTGTAATAAATATGTCAATTGGAAAATTTTGTATGCTTATCAATTTGAAAGATTACTGCGGATTGTGCTCCGCGTGTCCGGCACTCAGGGGTATGGACCATGACTCTGACATTATATTTATACACTGCACGTTACATGTCTAGAGTCGATGGGCGATTTTCCGCTGTAACTGACACTTGTACATTTTACAGCTGAATCTGACGTCGGAATAATTTTAAGGCCAATCATCCTAATAAGACGCTTTTTCGCATGATGACAGCATCTTCAGGGGCAATCTTTAGAGAAATTTTTCACCCCTCTTGTTCATCCGATTTTGTTTCCGAAAATGGGGATGAACTCAGTACAAGAGTAAGAATGGCGAGACATTAATATTTTAAATTTCAACACCGACGTTGTTTGTTTTTTAACCGTGCTCCTTAATCTCTCCTGAGCATAACCCTTTTTAAAAAATTCAAATTGATTAATTAGAAAGGTCGTAATCTTTTGAAGGCTCCTCGCGTAACAGGCAATAATCTCGCTGGTTCAAGACTTCAGATGTTCTGAACAACGAACTAATCATCTTTTTAGTTCGATGGTTGTAAAAGGAGGTAGACGCCTCGCGGCAGACACAACGGATTCCTCCTTCCAGCGCCGTCCTTTGATCTACTTTTTTAGCTCCCTCGAAAGATTACGACCGTCCTATTCATCCAATTATCAATTAAAAATCATTTATGAATTTAGAAGAACCTGAAGTTTCACGCTTTAATCCCGCTTTTTCGAAAAACGTTTCTGATCAAAGAGACAAAAATAATAAAATATCTATTTTAATTTTCAATTAAAAAAAAATATTGTCACGCAATTCTAGAGAATCTCGAGTATTTTGGAATTTTCAGATTGAATATCGAATGAGCTGTCGAAGATATAAATGATCTCAAAGTTGGAGCTCATTTTGAACCACGTGGCAGACGTTTTTGGAATTATTTCGGGCATGATTGACCTCAACTGTATTATACCCATCAAGCTGTTCCCCTTTACATCTCACTAGCCAGCGTCAAACGTGAGATTAATTATAAGGAGAAGTACCAATTATTTAGTAGCTGTATATTCGGTACCTACCTACTGATTGCTGCAAACGCATTCCCAATTTCGTATAAACATATTCACTCCATTGGTTAAAAAAGAATGACAACACTTTGAAAATCATCGTCCTACTTCCAACGTCACGAAATTAAAACTACTTCAATGGGTAGAATGTATCGCCGGGTTGTTGTATCCCTGATAAAAATCAACTTAACCGATAAAAGAATATAGATTATGTCTAAAAAAAACAATGTTAAATATTATAACTCAATAAAAAAATATTTTTGCATGGATGTGTCTAAATAGCGGTAGCAATTTAGAATATTGTAGAGAACTGAAGCTTAATCAACATATAATATAGCATGAGAAGAAAATTGTTCTTTATATACTATTATTGTCGTATATGTTGATCGATTGTATGATGATAAATGTCTCAATGATGAAGTTATCTTGAAATAAATTTTTAACAAGAATGTATTTATTTACACAATTATTGACCCATATTACTACATCGTTATTTCATAAATAGTCGTCTATGGGGATGTTTAGAACCAGAAATAGTTATATAAGAATATTTAGAATTTTAATATTTAGAACTAGAGGATATTTAGAACCAGAAATAGGCATTGTGCACATTGGATATTGAGATTTCTCGGTTGCATGTTCTAAAGTATTTTCATTACTTTCATATTGGTTGCACGATCTAGAGTAAACCGGTCTTCATATTTTCATTACTTTCATATTTTTAAAATTCATTACATGAGTTGTTCTCAACCTTTTCAAAGTATTCCCCAGGATCACCTCTAAACAACCAACTATGATTTTTTTTTTCATTTCCACATTTTATATACGCCATAATACCTACATATGATGTAGGTACGTATCACTGTGAAAAGTCAAAAAACATAGTAGTGGGACACACCATTGCACTATGCGACTTTGAATTCAGTTGTGGAAAACCTCGAAATAAGTCACCTTTGTGTTGAAAAAGAATATTTCGTTTTATCAATAAAAGAAAAATAGGTAACTATTGAAAAAACGGAAAAAATATTTTTTATACAAATAAAACTAGCATGAAGACTAAATAGAGAGTTTAACTAAAATTGCAGTACAAAATCAGCTTCCCAACTCCTGATTGCACTCAAACTTTTCATTGTGGACGAACAGGCATTCAAAAACTCTTCCGTTGACTATATCACTATACGTTGGAACTGGCAGAATTTCTGAAATGAGACAATACCAATTACAGTAATGAGACACCTATGTCCATTACTGTATAGACTCATTTTATACTCAAGTTTCATGTACCCACAATCTTATAATCAATACTTTTTAAAACCCTTGAGAGGTTTTGAAATTCGTAAGCTCCTGTCATGCAAAATGGCTTCAAGAGCGAATTTCGAAAAATAACTGGTGTTCTGTAAAATGTCTCCATTTCACTGGGTTTTTTTAAATCAAACTTTGTCTCCTTTCTTTGTCGAGTAGCACCTCCGTTTATAGATTTTTCAACGCTAAATATGATGGTGAAGTCAGAATTGCGATATCTCCTTCCGTTGTCAGATTAGAGTAGATGAACTGTGAAGAGCATCTCAAGTAACAATTATGTATCTTCATCTCCAAAATGCTCCTGTTTGAGAACTGAACAAGATTTCGCAATTCTGACTTCACCATCGTGTTCAGCGTAGAAACCCCTTTAAAATGAGGTGTCAGATTGTTTCATTTTTGGAATTTATAGGTAATCCCCCCCCCCTCCACTAAACTCCCCAAAACCCCCGATTCTGCCCATCTATGAACTTTGCTTTTCGATTTTAGCTGAGAAGGGACTGGTCGGGCAGATGGGGGTTCTCCCCCAATAATTTTAAATGAATTTCGATCAAATTGCGCATTATTAGGCTGCTTAAATACAAATTCAGCTTGATTACCACCTATAGTTTGTATCATACGATTGATTTGCACAGTGGAGGGGGGGGGGGGGGCTTGAGCCCCCCTGGATCTACTAATGGTTGGAGTCCCATTACAGTACGGTTTACCCTACTGACCTTGACACTGCCCAGTGTCAACTCGGTAAGTTCTCGAATTGGTCCACATCACCACACCGTGACATTTTTACCGCAGGAAATGTACGATATTTCTGATCGATAGATGGTGGGATTTATTTTACCGAAAACATGCCTTTTTCCCCTTACAAAGTCCTTCTAAAAGTTATCTACCGGCAAAAGTTCCCTCTTCATAAAAACAACTGAAGAGGATGTTTCAACAGAAATAATGAGCTACAGTATGTCGACAATTCAACTAACTAAAATATTGCCTAAGATAACGTGATTTTGAAAAGTGGGAACCCTTCAAGAGCACTCACTATGTACGACATTGTGCTACCCTTGAACATCGATGCCCAATTTGACTGGTGAGCCATTTACATGATTGGGTTGCGTGATAGCCCGTGATGGCTTGTGCTACTGGATGGTCAATGACAGATCTGTATCTATACGTATCTATACGAGGTAAGACAGGTTTGAAATGAGATACGAGTATGTACAGGTGGGCCACGTAGATGAATTACATTTCTGTTCCCCCATTTTTTCTTTATTTAGTCAGTAGTCATCATCCGCCACGAGCTGTTCCATCGATTTCACTTTCGGCTTTTTTTCCTTTTCTGTGACTTTCCGTCTGATGAATCTCACTCGAGTGAAGTTCCCTGCGTGGAAAAAACATACTCATGTGCGTTATATTTACATTTGGTTAAATTTAAAAAACTTTTGTAGTATCCGGAAAGCGCGGTTCAACCCCCTTGTTAATATAACTACCTACCTGTTGTTAGCTGAAACTTTATTCAGCCGCTAAAACTGAACCACCTCTAGTTAATAACGGCAAATTATAACCCTACACTCCTGCGAGTTCATTCGTGCTGTAGAGTTAAATGGGTCATTCTCCGAATTCATATAAATTCGCGTCCCAATGAGATCATAGTACCTATCTGTGTGAAATCTTCAATCATTCAGTTGCATCCAATGGTTAATTCTTCTTAATAATTCTTCAAACTCCTGCTTGTTTACAAATTTACGTAGCAGTGACATCTGAAGTATACTACAGATATATATCTCCCTCACATCTATCAACCTCACACCTCCAACAGTGCTGGAGATTGGTTTCAAGTCATTAATTGTATCATGATCATAATACGACGGTTTTTCAACACCTACGTTGGACCAATTCATTCACAAAATTCGTTGGAAAACGTAATTTCTTTCAGCTTTTCGCAGTGAAATCAGAACCATGAATTTGTATGAACTGAGAGAATGACCGAAATAAACTGAGGGCTAAGATGCAAGTTTACTACTTTGTCATCACCGTAATGAACGACGCTAGGCAAACCAAGAGTTACGTTTCGTAACATAAAAGAACAAGTACAATATTATATTCCAATCATACCTTGATCGTGGCAAATGTTTTCCAAAGTCATCCTGTTCCGGCTACGTTTAAAATTACTTGTGCAGTCGCAAGCTGGAAAAAACACATTTTTTAAATTTCACTGAATTAAATTGAAGTTGGATCCAAGATATTCCTAGCTTTTCAGGACACGTGGTACTATTTGTATTCAGGTAGATAAAGCAGTACTTACCATCTTCCGCAAATAAATCCTGCAGGGCATCAAATTGCTGAGCTACATTCTTGAATATCTTCAATGCGGTCGCCTTCTTGACAGCCATAGCAGCACACTCGTTATTGACCACGTCTGCATATTCCGTAGCTGCATTGAATTCCTCCGGATGAGGATTGCAGCCTGCTTTCGGATCCTCGTCCAACTTTTCCGCAACTTTTCCTGAGGCGTCTTTCTCTGTGTCACCCTGCGTTCAAAACTGTATTATACGAGTACAATAGGGGAAAGTGTCATGACAATTTACTCTGCTGCTAATTTACACAATGACAATTTACGCAGTTAAGCGCTTTTTGTTCTAAGTACAGGCGATAGATATTCTGTCACCTAAAGTTTGTACATTCTCATCCATTTCGCGAGGCACAGTGTTACGTTCTGTTTCCTGAGAAAACAGCAGTTAAAGACAACCCTTCTCGAGCCAAGAAATTTCATTCATATGTATGATACTGCTACAAACTAATATCTCAGCGATACTTATCATTATGTTAGATTAGATAGTTGCAGGGACTTGGGATGGGACCGGTCCCCATCCGCAGCACTGAAACCTAGGCTTCATTATGTTAATGCTTACCGCAATCACAGCTAGGAACTTCATGGTCAGAGTCTTATTAAATTATTATTACTTAGATTAATATTTTATTCTCATACTAAGGTATTTTTCATTTTATTTTATGATTGTAAGTTTTGTTCTTTCTCCCGCTTTTTTAACAAAGTCAATTTCATTCCCGTTAGTTCCCGTAGCCCCATTGTACTCTGGTAGGGCTTCGGGACGACATCATTTCACAAAGGTATTACTCTTACCGAAGGAGTTTCATCGTGGCTCGTCTTGTATCCCGTCCCTTTAAGTAAAGACTCAATCGGGTGAGCCTCCGGCAACCTTGAAAAATTAGCAATAAAATTCTTGTGATTGATGGACATTATGTATTAAAACAGAAAACAAAATATTTTAGTTTGGGGAAAGAACGTAGCAATAATTGTTGTTCAACGTTCAGAACGTAGTAACAATTATTGTTTTCCAAAATAATGTTGTAAGTCCCATGAGTTTTGGATCATTCAGGCCAGAGCATGCTTTTAGGGAGATGAATGCTAGCAGGCTTCAACTGGTGAATAAACCCAGGCAACAGATCAAGCGGGGAGTGCTTAGTGAGGCCCCATTCCGTTTAATGACCACCGGACAAAGGTGTTATGATTATGGAGAGGCAGTGTCATTCAATGGTCTTCACAGGGAAGTAAAAGAAATGGTAACCATCACACGGTACAAGAGGGAGGTTAAGAAATTATTTTTAAAGTTATGAAATGGAAAATATGCCCAGCTGTGAACACAGGGGCATGACTCTTTTCATCATCTCACAAAATTCTCGGTCATACGTTCCTGCTCTACATCTTTTACAGCACTTCTGTTCAGACGCCTTCTGGCAATTAGCTATGCTGCTTTGGCCTTTGCCTGCACCAAATACTTTGCCGCAGACGCAACCAATTAGAATAACGCAACTGGTATTGGGATTGAGGGTTCGTACGTTATACCGGTCTTCGACAATTAAATGCTGGCGACAAGTCAGGTGGATCTCCAACCCCTTTTCGCGATCTGAGGTATAATTGGTCCTCAGCGGTTCTACCAAGGTGATGACTGTCCCTAAAAATGCTGAAGAACCTACGTAACAGAAAAATTGGATGCTCGAACAATGAAACTTGAGCAGGACAAGGACTTCTCTGAAAATTGAATTTTAATGGTTCCACTGCTATGTTGATTCTATTCAAACCCATGTTATATTTTCATGAACCAGAGGTCTCCTTTGCTACAAACTCTACAGTTGCTCTTGTACAGTTTCTGTACAGTTGTCTTTCTTACTCTTGCTCGCTGTACAAGAGCTAATAGAAAGAAAAAATATTACCAAGATATTTCGAGGCTAACAAAAAGGAATCTTGGAATCAATCAGTCGTAGCTTCAAGAGATCGAGTACGCAGTCCCATCTCAAAGTACCCTTCCGAGTAACGTCCAATGGCCAGAAATGCTACGACTACCGCGGTGTGCACTTAACAGTCTGCCTCAGGAGTTACGGTTGATTTCCCAACTTCGAACTTTCAAAACCCGACTTAAGGCCCACTGTATTGAAAATTGTCAATAATAGATTAATTTATAATATGTTCACATGACCGATTTACCGCGTCATTTCAGCCTTCCTTAGTTTTGATGGTTTAGATACTACACCTATGTATTTGGGTTAAGGAACAGTTGTTTCTTTATTTATTTTTCTAAAATGTTCAACTCCTCCACTCAACACAAGTATGGCTTGAAGAGAGGAGTAGCATTGCATTCATGATATATGCAAATAAAGAATTTTAGAAAAATTACGTACCTGGAAGGCGAGAAGATGGCTCCACTGGAAATTCTAAAGCGCAACCTTCCAGATTTTTTGTTCCCAACTTTACCCAGTGCTATGCTACCTTCCGTGAAGTTGTGCTGCCCGGTAGGCGTCAAGGCGTTAGGGACGCGTACATTGGCAAGTTCTTGAAGGACCTTCAATTCGGAGAGTTTGTCGCCAGGGTTCCTCGAATTCTGTGGTTCTGCGAGGGAATTCATTAGAACCGATAATGGTTTGATTCTTTCTGTTTATGTTACGCTAAGTATCTGTCACATCAAAGGCTCCTTGAAATTAATAAATCGATTTCGTCCATGTGCCCCTATGGAAAAGCACAGCAGGTGAATGCGATCCTTCGTCTGGGTCGAACTAGTAGGTACTAGTAGATTTAAAATTCCTAGAAATCCGACTGTGTTTAACTTTACACATTTTGGAAGTTCTTTGAATCGCTACTTAGTCAAACGATTTGTAGGTACACCAGGGTCTTCGAAGCTGCTGATCATCATCATTAGTACAATAGGTAATGCTTACATATACTTAGAGTAAGTTATTGCGTGAATCAAGAGAGCAGACCTCACCTCCCAACCAGGGGCGGCTCGTGGGCTCAGAAACTGGTGGGGCACCAGGGCAATATTTAGGTGCATACCTACCTATTAGGTACTCACTATAGGAACTAAACTCAAACTACCCTTACAGCTAAACTGCTTCATAATTAATGGTATGCAGCTCTTAGCAAGTCAGGAAACATCGTTCTCTTGAGGAGAGGGAAGATTACTGACCACTATCCAGGATTACCGACGAGGAGGTGGCTGCAAGGCAATCCCACCTACCCACCAAAATAATTATCTTCAAAATTATAGGAAGAATAAAAGAGAAATTGTGACTGTACGAGTACTATTCAAAGAGTACATTATAAAGGTAGTCAAAAAATTATATTATTGGAGTTTCTATTACTGGGGTTTTTAAAAATTAGCAATCGCGACCATCTGCTTCCTAGCCAAGTGGTACCTTGAAAACCCCCTCTAAAAATGTCCTCTTATGCCCAGATTGCACATACGTTTTCTTATCCAATCGTATCACAACATTTTGAGCGATCACAGAACAGCAAGATTGATTTCAACTAGCTTTTAGAGTTCGTTGGTTAGCTCAAACAAAGCTCGAGTCAACGAAGTCACCATCAGTTTCAGGGATAACAAATAAAACAGTATTCTCAACGGTTGGCTGAGCTACATAATAATATTATGTATATTACTGTTATTAACTTACAGAATGTAGAAATCAACAAATGAGATTCCCTTGGGCGAATAGTGATCCACGTAGTATAGTAGGGTTTTCTGTGGATCCACTTCAGTCTTGACGACTAGCAAAGCGTTCACGCGTTGCACGTGAGATATTAAATTTCAATGTTTAGTTGATTAATATTATGGAGACAATAATTCACTTTTACTATGATGAGTAAATACAAAGCTAAAACCACCAGTCAATGCATTCAAAATAATATTATAACGTCAGGCAACGTTTTGATATCATTCTTATCAAACATGGAAGAAAGCATGGAAGAATGAAACTCGTTCTTCCTTGACAAGGAACGATTCAACGATCGATTGTTTTCGGCGTTCAACTTGATTCGATATTTTGGCCACCGCCCGGAACGCCTCCTATCTCGCAACACAGAGTGCCTTCCCCCACCCCAGGAAGCGCCTATACCTTCAACATTGAGACTGGGGCACTTCTGGTCGATCCGATAATCGACTTTTTTAATCGATAAATCGAAACAAAATGCGACTCAGTGGAAGTGGGTAGTCATGGAGGAAGGGAGATCTCCCTTCTTCCATGGTGGGTAGTAGTAGGTAAGATTTTTTTCTCCTTGTTCTATGTTTTTTCTGTTTTCCTTTGCAAATTTTTGGGTGGGGCGAGGGCCAAGGTGGCCTTATGGACGAGCCGCCACTGCTCCCAACGTCATCGTAGACAGGAAAATATAACCCAAACTGGAAATTTATATCAAAAGTTGTCCAAAAAATGTCAAAATTTGAGTTACATTTGAGTACTCATTCTCAGAAGTAGCCATTTCGACGAAAATCGAATGTTTGGAAAACGTTACATCCAACCTTTTAACTTAAACTTTAACGTGCTTATTTTATTTTATTTGTCTCAAGGAATTATCTGTGGATGTAGTTTTTTAGTCCAAACGCGCTATCAATGAATATAATACATAATTATTTTTTCGAAGTGAATTATTTACGTGACTCCTAATACCTACGACTACATTTGGAAGTACCCACCCTGATTGGCCCTACAAACTGAAATAAAAAAGTAAGGCTGTCAACAATATCCTCCTGCCCTCCTTCAACTCACAGCCAACCCGTTTAAAAATAAGAATATTGAAAACAACTCCCACCATTATTGGGGAAATTCAAAATTTTTGTTCCAACTCGTTTACTATCGGAATAACCATTACCACCTAGTATATCAAAATTTGTTATTTAATAACAACCGCTCGTCAGCTTCATGTTCTCCTTGCTCTTCTTTTTCTTAACGGATTCGTCAGCCTGTTCCTCTCCATTTAATTCGTCATTTGTTCTTCCTTTAGCAGTAAATTTGAGGACGAAAGTCGAAAATTTCTTCGACGAATCAGAACGCAGACCGTCGCGAACCTCAGAACCGTTTATGCCAGTTATGTAACGCGCGAGACAAACAGATATACTGCAATCAGAATCCAGTCGTTTTGGATTATTCACTTTCAGTATTTGTTTACAAAATGCTAGATTTTACCAACTGGTGGTATCTACCGCCCTACAACTGAAAGTTTAAATACACTGAAATACTTTCAAAAACATTTCTCTGGACGAGTCACAAAACTTAATGGTCATAAACGTAATTTCTCATAGCTGAGCCAAAAAAATTAGAAGGAATGAAAACCTCTAGGTAACCTATGAAGCTGGAAAAAACAGAAGACCCAAGAGGATGAATGAGCCAATCTCGAAGTTAGGAGTTTGTAACTACTGTATTCCAATGGTTCATTATCGAAGATGATAAATCAAAACAGTAGCTTTGCTTTTGGCTCTATGGCCCTTTCCTGACCATAATGTCCTTTAATATCCCTTTAGTCCCTGAATAGACTACGTACGGCGAATGGTGTACTAGAAATAATTTTAGTTTGGTACTTATCAGTGCTCCTGTAAGTTACTGACCTAGGGGACGGTTTTCGTGTATCATTTTGTATGTTCAACCTATGTTGTCATTTGGGAACTACATGTATAACTTTTTTATTTACGGTTTTTCTAAACTTTGACACAAGAAAAAGAGAAAACGGATGGAATCAGCGAGCAATTAAGTTTAACTTAATTAGTCTCGTTTGTAGTACTGCGGGCTCGCAGGAGAGCTTTGGATATAATTATGCCGCTTCTATGTGTTTGATTCGAATTTACTTTACGTATCCGCGGGTCGGTTGAATCCGTAGGTAGTTAAAATAGAATCCGTATGGAGCTCGCGGTTGTGAGCAACTGGGCCCTGAAGGAGGGCTATCGACGCTCCCCTCGACATACCAACGACAGAAGCCATCCCAGAGGAGACTCCGAGAATTAAAAAAAAAATTGAACAAAAGAAACAAAATCAGATGTCGTCGAGTTAGCCGGAGGATCCACCTCTGATGTCCTTGCTATAGTTAACTTAAAGGTCAGGGCCTTCCTCCGACAACTCATCCTGTCTTGGAAATGGGAGCGGGTTTCTTCCTTTCATATATTACCCCGGTTTCATATAATAATTGACCGGTTTTTGATGCCAAGATCGCGCCCTGCCCCGAAGAACCTCACGGTATCATCCGTGGAATCGACGCCCGCGTTTTTGTCGTCATCAAAAGAGTAAACTCTAGCAAGGCAATCCGGTTTCCATTTAAGACGCGAAGAGCTCCAAATCGGAGCCGGGTCGTAAAATATTATTCAATCTTCTGGAAAGTAGTTGCGAAATGGCGTGAGAATTTTGTTGCAATGTTGGATTCTGCTGAGAGCATGTTTAAGATTTAAAAAATGTTTCTTTGTAATCACTAACTAAGAAATCACTACGAGCACCACTTGAATTAAAAGAGACGAATCATAGGGCAACACGTTGGAGAACGAGATCCATCAGGAGATTTATACAAAAACACATACACCTGAAAAATTCCCTTTTTTTCTATCTAACGAGTAATTAATTTTTGCCAGAAGTGTTTTCAAACGCTATGGGTTGACACAGTAACACCAACTACCTTTGATCCCCTTTATGACTAGTCTGCGGTCAATACCATTAATTAGAACAACCTTTAATTTGAGTTGAAATTCAAAGCCTTAATCGGCGACTCTTCCACCGTAGTAATTTAAAGGGTACAGGATTACGAGTAATTCAAACAACCCCTTCCGATATTCGACATTGAAAAATAACGACATTTATTTCCATTGATAGCATTTATACAATTTCATACGCTCGGATCCGAAGAGGGTTTCAGGATTGATTTCGACAATATTTATGAAAAATAACATTTGCGTACATACAGTAAGCCCTTGAGCTCAGAATTAGCCGCTAGTATTAGGTACACGACATTAAATGTCAAAATTTGACGTTGGATCCGTATTTTTGATGACATTACACAACTCGGCCCTGCAGCCAAATGCCATATAAAATAATTTTATTAAAAAAAAGGGCAATAGATTGAAAAAGATTAGCTAACTCAATCAAATCATTAAAAAACGTTAGAACATTTAATGAGCATTACCTACCGAAAACCTCAGTTATCTGCCGTTTTCGAGAGAATTACTGGGCCTACCGATACCCGTGTGGAGCCAAGTTAAAGCTAGTTACATTTACTACGACTTGTTCCCATATGACACTTGACGTTAGTAGCGTATTTTTGAAGATATTTCACAAAATAAGTGACCATTTCGACAGTTTTTCACTTTTTGAAAATTAGTCCTGGTTTTGAAAAGCTGTATTTTGGGAACTCGTGGTTGTACAGAGCTCGCCTTGGTCTCAAATCGTATCAAATTTAGTCTAGTTCAAGATATTATAAGTGTATAAATTATAGTTATCATACCCATCAGACCCTTTCTTTAATGGGATATTGAGCAAAAACTGAAGAAAACGAAATTGCGACAATTTTGTGGTTTTTGGGCTATACCTCCAGTCGCACAGATTTTGGGTCGCTGCTTGTCCGGTTACTTACTGGTACTACTCATTTGGGTCCAACAACATATCGTCCCTACCACAAGGTCTAACTCAGATACCACAAGGTCTAACTCAGTTTTTGGCAAAATGAGTTAGGAACGGATACCTATGCGAAATCTCTCGGTCCGTCTTTCTAGCACATTGATTTGGCGTTTATTGCAATGCAGGGAAAGGCTTCTTCAACCTAGAAAATCCGCGATAACCATTACTACAGTAGTTACGTTGAAAAATCCGTTTTTGTCTCTCCTGAAAAGTTGGGAAAACTGAGTTAGACCTTATGCGATCTTAAGGGACGATACAAAAAATTCATAATGACCGGAACTTTTGCAAGCATGGATGTACATCTTGACTGGATTATTAACTAATCATTCTACAGTCTTTGGTAGGTCTCTGCGTCCAAAATAGTGGTGCACTCCGACATCTCTGTGTGATTTCTTTGTGTGGTAATATTTTGGTTCATTGTAGTAATTGGAAATAAAAGGAGTTTTATAACGAAATCTGTAACGTCAGAGAGTTATTCACTATCTTTGCCCGGTTAGAGGTGAGCAAAAATTAATAAATTTGGTTTCCGAGTTTGGACAACACCCACGATGACCGTTGAAACTTTTTATAACGCTAGGTCAAGGGGAAGGGGTTCAAAACAAATTTTGAAATTTCAGTTCTATGTTGAACTGGTAGTCTGACGGGTCATGTTCGTACCGGCCCGGCTGATTGAAGAATAGCACATTGGTGTTGAGGTCAATAAATAATAATAGTTGGTAATAACAATTAATAATAATAATTTTTAATTATTAATAATACTTTTCAGTATCATCAATAGTAATTTATCAATTAATAATAATAATTTTTAATAATTAGGTACCAACCTAATACCACCTTTCGGTAGGTAGTAATTAATTAATAATTTCATTAATTAATAATAATAATTACCCCAGAATCATATTGGTACAAATTATTTGTAATTAATTCATCATCTCTATAAACGTTTTATCTATCATTTCGTGATTTAGACAGAAGAGTGATCTGCACAAGGAAGATAATGAGCCGTTGTGTCAACAATTTGAAGAGTTTCTCTATTCAGTCTCATTGGATCGATTTTGCTTTACCTCGTCGTTAGGCGACCGAAGTGGTATCTGAATCATTTACATCCCTTTGATCAGCCAGAAAGGTCTCGAATATCCCAGTTTGAGAAGAGACAGTACACCGACAGATATTAATGAACAAATCATTTGGCGTATAAACCGTATTAAAAGCAAAGAAAGCCGACTGATTAACTTCGAAAACGGTTCACTGACTGATCAGACGAGGTTGAAACGAAATGACAACGGACTTCGTGCGAAGGCCTCATCCGTTCTTAACAAAGGCTTGGGAGGTCTCAAAAGCTTCTAAAAATCCTCTAAAAGCATTTTTCGTCATTCAGAAACAACCCTCTCTTGTCCACCTTTTCATCGACCGCACTTCGCTCCATATTGGAAGTATTCACCTCACGTGTACCACCATTTTTACAACTGGTATGAAAAATATTACGAAAAATGAAAAATATAAATCGATTTCTTCAAGAATTAATGTGTGGTTTTCACTTGCTCTTCGCCGCAATACTGGGAACATCATATAGGAATCAGTCAAAGGAACCGGCGCGTAAAGCTTATTAGCTCTTCGAACGAGTTACTCTTTAATAATTATTGACATTTTGAAATCACTTCGGATTTTTAGTTTCCTTAACGAACTCAGTGATGAATATTTTCAATTACACTGAAAAAACGTATCTGGAACTCACCCAGAAAATAGTTCCAGGAAGATTGTGGCCTTCGCCAACATAGTAATAAAATCCTGATTTCGGAACTCGCTTCTATTTACGAAAGGAGGATTCTGCCGCTAATTATCTTTCAAGGTCCACTGTGACGGCCTTAACTAGCTAATAGAGCAAAAACGACATTTCGGGACGTTTTATGTATTTTTCCCCAGGTAATCCGAGACATTTACATGCATTACTGTCATACGAATTTTACCAAAACTGTGCGAGTCGTTTCGAAGGAAGGTCGAAAAATAAGATGACAAGAAAGTATGTAGTCGCCCGAAAAAATAAGTGGTAGATGCTCAGTACTGGCATGAAAGGAAAATCTCTGCAAATTCTTCAAACAACGGTTTATTATCTTCTTTGTGCAGATCACACATCTATCTAGATCACTAAATTATATCTTATTATCAATTTTTAATATGAATTGTTTTTAATTATTATCAATTAGTGAAAATTATTATTAATTATAGCTAATGCTTATTAATCATTCTTTGTTATTATTAATAATAACCTATTAATAATAACCTCGATATCTGAAAACTATGACATGGTTTTCATGACATTGACCAGACAGGCAGCAGCATGATTCATCCTCATGTTGACGACTATTGATCTGCATCACCTTTGAGCCCTTATCGTGAACGAACGGCTGGTCGTAGAAAGCTGTAGATGCTCTTAAAAAATTCTAAAAATTAGACTCTATTCAAATGTTGACAAAAAACTACACCGTTCAACTTGCATTTTCCGAGATATGAAGTTGCTGAAATATCAAAATTCGTTTTGAACCCCTTCTCATTGACCTAGGGGTTTTTTTTTTTTTATTGTTGTTGGCATTAACATATGTTATACAGCCATAGGGTGCTTCTATAATATCTACATTTTTATATGGAATTCATACTTGCTATACATAAATATTACATTCTAGTATGTAATCATAAATAATTTGATATATAATGCAGTTTCTCGTTGATAGTAGACAACTGTAGTTCGTCGGAAAGTCCACTACCTTCGATAATTTCCTAAACATCTCGTCTCTTTCCAAGAAGAACAGCGGGCACATCATCACTAAATGTTCTAAATTACCACATGGGTCGCCACATCTGTTGCACTCTGGGTCCTCTTGTCTGTTGAAGCGATGAAGGTATTGATCGCACACTCCGTGATTGGTCCTCATTCTTGATATGGTTCTGCAGAATGGTTTGGATACTGTGTACCCTTTAAACCAAGGCCTGAGGGGAGCAGTTGTTTGTAAATTTCTATAAAATTGTCCAGTATTTTGTGGATTATTAGCATACAAGGGTTATGAAAAGTTTCAAGGATCAAGCGGATTTTGGTTTATTTGGTTTATTATCTTCGATAACGAACCTTAGGATTCGCCCAAGAAAACCAAATTCCACACCCCCCCCCCCCTCACCCCACAAATCCCCCAAAATCCGCGGCACTTTGCCCAGTTAGTGTTGTGCTAAAATTACGAAATGTCGTTTACGGTTTGTATTAACTCCACAATGATCCTTGAAACTTTTCATATCCCTAGGTCAATTGGAAAGGAATCAAAACAAATTGTAAAATTTTGAAAAATTCATAACTCGAGAAGTTAAAATGGAACGGTATAGTTTTTAGTTCAAGTTTAGAGTTTATTTTTTTTTTTTTTAGAACTTTTCAAGACCATCCGCAGAGCGTTCTGTTGTGGAAGTAGGTACATAAACAGTTTTTTCATGAAGAGCTGACGAATATGGAAAAGTTTTGCATCCCTAAATGTACGATCACTGGGGTATCGTTCCAGCTTGGTAATCATGATCTTAATTATGCACTTTTGAAGGTTGGCAAAGTTCTTCTGAGTAGTTATACGAGAATTCAATACTGCAGAGCCGATGGAATCAGCGAAATCTGTATAAATAATAGCTATTGGAAGCGCTTAGGTCATTTTCAGGCGTGTTGTACCTCTAACAAACCTACCTATTTCCCAAAATAGTATTGAGGGAAATAGTGTCATCTCAAATTCTAACTCACCGCCAAGCCTCCCAAAGGGGGTGTGTTCGTTAAGTCATCAAAACCGCAGACCAAAAAAAAAAAAATTCTTCACAAATTCGACTCAAGGAAGAAGACGACATCCGTCCCTTCTGAGAGTCCACCACCGAGAAAAGGCCAAGGCGAAACGTCCCACCAGCCGGTTTGATCGCGGAATAAAAAACGAAATAGAACGAAATAAAATGAACAAAAAACTCCGAAATCCGACCAATAGCGTCGGTCCGCTCACTGGGGTGCGTATGGTGGGGTAGAAAATCGCAAGATGAATCCGCCGGTATAAAAGTTGGTTGATTCACTTGATCAAATCAGTGGAACAGCAACACAGCAGCAACCATGAACAAACTGGTGAGTCAAATCACTTGTGCCACCGGTATACTATCACATGCCCTCAGTGGTCTTCTCTTCAAAATCCGAATTAATACGATTTTTTGCGATTCAATTAAATAATTATCTGTATTCATTCTAATTTTCGAAATTAATATTCCAATCAGTCATAAAGCCTACTCAATGTTTAGCTCAATTCGTATTGACTCGAATTCAAAATCTTCGATGCACAACATGTACGCACCTAACCAACTTGTCAACACCTCTTCTTGATTCTAATCCATTTCACTCACTACCATGTTTCAATGGTTCGGATTCGCCATTCTCACACAATAACACATCAATGTCTATAAAAGCTGTGCCAATTCAAGATAACGGACCCACCTAGTCACTTATAGTTGTAAATGAACTACAATTTTATTTTTCGTAATAAAATACACCAAGCGTAATATTAAATATTAGTAGTTCCTACCTTCTGTAATTAGTACAGGTGTTGTCTATAACTAGAAACTAGGTACCAGATAGTGGAACTGTACCAGGCACAGGGTTAGTAATCAAAACATACATTCAATGGAGAGGTCCATAGTAGTCGTCTCCCCTTCTCAATTTTAGTGAATCACCAAATAAAAAATAGCAACATGACTAAAAATATTTTTGATACAAATCTGTTTTGAAGCAAACATCAATTGTTATACGAACGTAATCTAAATCACTTTCGACGAAATCGTGACAAACCCAATTCGAAAAGCTAATTGTTGAAAATTTTCAATTTCCACTAAAATATGAGTAGGTCTGCAGTGTTGATCTGCAAAAGTGAAATGTCGAATAGGATTGGTCGATACAAGTGAAAGGAAAACAGATTGCTACTGGCTCTTGAAGTGCTTTTGGGCTTTCTGTATAAGTTCACCTCTCTGTAATGCACTTTTAGTATTACAGTAACCAAAACCTGTTTCACGTTGTGCTCATATTTTGGTGGAAATGTACAATTTTTCAACTAATCTAGTGACTTGGTTCGTGTTAGATTGTGACTTTCATCATGTGAAGATGAAACGGATTGAAACGAATGAGCTAAAACGAATTTGTATTGAAACAATTTCATAAAATCTTGTTACTTTCCGAAACTAAAAATGTTGAAATTTCGATGTGGTGTTGGGATTTCGAACATGAATTTTGCCATTTAAATCTTTATATCCTAAATATCAATTTTGTTTAAATGTATGTGCATTTCCTCACTTCAAAACGATTCTCTTCCATCAATACACGCGCCAAAATCACAAATTGGCCGAAATTGTTCGAAAACGTTTAGTTTTGAAGAAAAAAAACCCCAACATACTCCCCTAAGTAGAGGTAGGAGACTAGACATTTGATAGAATGTTCGGTATAGCTTTAAGGGCCTCAAGGGAAAGACGCGCCAATATTGGCGGTGGGAGGGGGTCGCTTTTGGTCCATCGTGGATGTTGGAATGGAGGTGCAGTTTTGAAAAGGGTACAATTTCAAAAATGTCAATTTTCACAGAACACACAAAAAGAGAATTTGTAAGGTTTTGTTTGTGAGAGGCTGAAAGCCGATAACCTTCTTAACTTTCGTATGGTCCCTTCAGAATCAAAATCTGCTAAATCCTTCGGTTTTGGTGTTAACTACTTGTTTTCTTAAATATTTTGTTGGTTTCCTATCAAACGGTTATATTTCTAGTTAAATTTTCAAATTTGAGTGCAACGAATGAGTATAATAATCCTTTCAGTGAAATGAACAAGCTCTACTCTAATGAAAGCAGTTTAAAATGAGCAAATTGGTCAATATTATGTGGGCTTAGAATCAAAATCTGCTAAATCCAAACTAAAAGAGCACATTTCTGAAAGTGTAAGGGGTTCACCAAATCGGTGTGCCATTTTATGACGTTTATTGATGCCACTGTGATTGAGAAATATCAAATACTCTTTTGGAAATTTACATTTGTAGGTAATGTTTTTTTTCGTCTCTATGAAAATTTTCAAAAAATGGATCTAGATTTTCCAAAAACCTCCATAGATTCTTTCTCACAACTCAGTAATTAAAAGTGTATTGGGACGATGGATACATAATCGTGATGACACTGTTTACGATAGTTCCCTTGGATTCATTCATAAAGTTTCACCATTTTGAACAAATTCAACAAAATTTGTTGAATTGGTACTATTAAATAGTACCGTTTTGAAAAACTGTGCGAACTTCTTCAAGGCTGGATTGATCCCGTTTAGATACACATTACCGTAATGTGATTCTTCGTAAAATTTTACAAATAAATCTATACTAAACTAGATTTTTTCAGTTTTGGCACTGGTTCCGTTTTGCAAAACGAGTTTTGAAATAACACACGTTGAGTTGGCGCCACTGATTCAGTAGATCCGTTGCTCCAAAAATTACGTTATTAATTCATGCTGCATGAGTAGCTCTTTTTTCTTGTGGTTATTTCAACATTATTTATATTTAATAGAATTTGTTAAATTTGAAACAATTGTTACCAATTTGTTTGTTGTTGCAGGTCATCCTTCCTCTTTTCTTCGCCGCTGTCTCAGCTGGCTTTGCTCCTCTCACCACCTCGTACGCTGCTTCCCCTCTGTATGGAGCTAGCTACGGATACGCCACCCACGCTGCCCCGGCTTACTCCTACGCTGCCGCCCCCTCTGTCTCTTACGCCGCCGCCCCCGCTGTCTCGTACGCCTCTGCCCCCGCATTGTCCTACGCTGCCGCCCCCGCCGTCTCATACGCCGCTCACCCTACCGTCTCTTACGCCGCTCCAGTCGCTACCGTTGCTCACGCTCCAGTCGCTACCGTTGCTCACACTCCAGTAGCTACCTCCTACTCTAACTCCTACAGGACCGTCAACAAGCCCGTGGCTGCCGTCTCATACGCCGCCCCCGCTGTGTCCTACGCCGCTGCCCCAGCTGTATCTTACGCTGCTCAGCCCGCCGTCTCCTACGCTGCCCCAGTCGCTACCGTTGCTCACGCTCCCGTAGCCACCTCCTACTCTAACTCCTACAGGACCGTCAACAAGCCCGTGGCTGCCGTTTCATACGCCGCCCCCGCTGTGTCCTACGCCGCTCCCGCCGTCTCCTACTCCGCCCCCGCTGTCTCGTACGCCTCTGCCCCCGCATTGTCTTACGCTGCTGCTCCCGCCGTCTCCTACTCCGCTCCAGTCACCACTGTTGCTCACGCTCCAGTCACCACCGTAGCTCACGCTCCTCTGGCCTACTCCTCATCCCCCGCCCTCGGATACGCTTCCTCCTACGGATACTCTTCCCTCGGATACTCCTCCCTCCTCCACCACTAAACTAACTAGTGCCATTTCCACCTCCCCTCACCAATTCCTTCAAAATGTGATTCCTTATGTAAATAAGACTCAATAAAGTACATAAACAAATCATTTTGGTTTCTGATTCAACACCATGTCACCAAAAAAACAGGGATTGCATTTACATGAAGAATATATGGGGAAAACGGGGTCCATCACTCTTTACCTACCCAAGCAAATGAATGAAATGTATATAAAGAAAGCTGAGCTTTTGGGCCAACTTTTAGGGTTACATTATGCGAGTAACCGGCAGATTCAGTTAGGCTTACAAACGTTTGAAAAACCCTACTTTCCGAAATTTTCGAGAATTTACTATTCGGGCTCATTTTTCAACATCTGAATCTCCTTTACAAACTTTATTCAGCACCAGGAAGATAGAGAATTTAACGCTCTTTCCAACGGTACAAATTAATTCTAAATAATTTTTCAATTCATCATTTACCGATATAATTTATTAACGGTTACTGAGTTAGTTAACGCCCCTCCCCCCCCCCTTTTTTTTGTCACCTATTTGAAGAAATATTTTAGCGCATTACTCAACTTTTTCCGTTATAGGTCTGACAAGGTAATTGTACACAGAGCAGTGATCTAGGTAGAAGGATGTGATCAGTTCAGAAGATAATAAAATAATAATAATATAGGTACTTTAAGTAATAAGACTGTCGATATTGAACCATAACGAACACGATACTTATTCAAAGATGACACCCTGATGAAGATTCAACTCACCAACTAGTACTGAAGATTACGGTGAAAACAAGAACTGACGAAATCTTGCAATCCGACGAGCATAAATTCATTCAAAACAAGTTTCTTTCAACACAGCGTTGGTTAAATCATCCTTCATCTCACCAACTACCAGGAGTACAACCTGAGATTGCCAGAAACAGAACGAATAATATTATACGAGTTTCAGACCCCAACTTTACTAGTCTGAGACTCCTAATCAGCACAAAAACCACCTCGAATGAATTCCTGTATCGAATAGGCAACAATATAGATATCTTAGATACGTGCGAGAATTCTCAATAATGAAAATTAGAGTGTGCTTAGTCAAGCTTTTAGATCAGGAACCAACCCAGTACGTAAAAATACACTACAAGAGCGAATTTGCGAAGACAACTGGTTTGATGTAAAATGTCTCCATTTTACTGGTTTTATAACAAATGTCTCCTTTTTTCGCCGAGTAACACCTCAGTTTATAAATTGTTCAACGTTGGTGAAATCAGAATTGCGCTATCTCATTCCGTTACCAGACAGTTTCATTTTTTTGAAATTTACGGGTAGTTTTCCCCCCTTAAAACTCCCCTAAACCCCCCTTACAGTGGCCCGATTCTGCCCTTCTACGAAAATAGCCTTTCGATTGCCAAGACAGACTTTTTGTGCAAATTTGAACTTTTTGATCTCAATTCTATCGAGAGTTGTCTGGAGTTTTAAAAGTTTTGGACCGAGAAAAATAGCTTCCTTTCTTCGAAAATTCGCTAAAAGGTACGAAGTAGAGCAGGTTGCTGTCGTACAATACGATGCATGTCATACCTACAACTAGTGGGAACTTAATTGTGAATGAGAAAATTGTAATAAATTAGAAATATATTTTCATAAAACATTGTACGAGAGGCTGGTAGCCACAGTCATCGAGTTTTACACCTGAAAATAAAACTTCTCGTAAAATCAACAAAACTTATGAAAACTTTGAATTTTAGAGAGAGTTGATTACTTTGGAGGCGCAAATAAAGAAGGTGAGAATCCAATCAAGAGGTAACGAAGAGCGAAGGGCGCAAGGTAAATATTTTGACTGAGTGGTCGTGGGACGAGGAAGCCAAAGTTAACTCTTCAACCTTCTCTTCACTCCTTGAGCAGTGTTCAGGTCGGAAGGAAACCCTCGAAATTGTGGCAGAGTTCAAACTTTAACAGTTTGGTTAAGGAAAACCACTTACTTCCATGTGTACTTTTAAACTCTGAAAACTTGAATACCGTAATATTTTGAAAGATCCATTACACAGGCCAACAAAGCAAAGGTGTTGTTTGATGCAGAGGAGATGAGGGTTGGTATTGGGGTTTTTCAGCGTGCTGAATCCAGGTCTGAAACCCGCTTTTTGATGGCCCTCGAATAAGAGCCCTCGTAAAGGATGAAGCAAACGTAAACCATTTTCTTGGAAACCACAAGGCGGACAACTACGTTGAATTGGTTAATATGATACAGGCAAATTTTAATTGACTTGGCTGCAACACGAGTATTAAAGTTCATCATCTCTTCGGCCACCTAGATAGTTTCCAAAAAATCCTGAGCGATTTGGGCGATTCATTACATGCAAGGCATTCTTACAATATTATCTCAACTTTTTATTGAGTGTAACTGAAGTACCTACCTAATAATAATTGTTTTACTCAATTAGCCAATTTCATCGTATCATAAGAAACTGACACCAGTTTCTTTTGACAAATAAAACAGAGTCATTCTTGAGGGATTTTGCATGCTGAATCCGATTTTGAAACCAGATTTTTTCTATCTGCGTTGTTTAAAATCCATTTTTCAAAGGTTAAAATAGTGTTTTGCGGTTTTTTCATGAGTACTAGTCAAACTTTTCGATGTTTGGAATGGACGAAGATAGGATTCAAATTTGGATTCAGCACCTCAAGAAACGTAGAAAAGGTGGTTGGAAGTGAAAAATTGATTGCGATTTTTATCACACAAACGTAGCTAGAAAATAGGTATATGAGCTATCTATATACTAAATTTAAAGATGATTTCTGTGTTCCTTGGGTATTATCGAAAGATTTCACTACAGTTATTCGTTTCGCGTGAAGTGGAGTCGAACCATGCTGATTTTGAATTTGGTGTCTGTCTGTTTTTCTGTCCTTCAATCACGCAAAAACGGCTTAATGGATCGAAACCTTCTGCCGTATTTAAATGTTTCCGTGATCGGGTCACTCCCGGATCCGATGCATAGGAGTGGGGGTTTATAGGGAAGCCGAAATATAAAAATCTTAAATTCTTCCTTCCCGTGAGACAGATGAATATTATTTTTGGTATTTAAGATTATAACGGTTGGTAAAGGGACATGTAAGAGGTATAATCCGTAAAGCGACAAGTAAGAGTGGCAGATGGATCCATCCCGAGTTCTACCCATCCGGGACAGGTAACAGAGGTAGATGGACACACCCCGAGTTCTGCCCGTCACCGACGGCGACGGGCCCGACAGCTAGTTTCTCAAAAACTAGACCTGATAGCGAAAAACGGGTTTCAGATTTGGATTCAGCACACTGAATTTCAGCAGATCATGAAGTTCATTTATTTTTTCACTATGATAAATCCCCCAGTTATCTTAATTTTCGGGCTGTATACCCAGTAAGTGAAGGAGAAGCGGCTGTACGTTGTCATGTGGTGATGGTGGTATGTTTTATTTGTGATCGGTGTACCTTGTCCGTAATTGGAGCCCTCGTGCACTTTGGTGGGAGAAGCCGCGTTGAGCAAGTCCCCTTTTGGCAGCTGGTACGTCCAGTCTGACTACCCAATTTTCCCTATTTTCTGGCCAGTATCGCCAAGTATTTCTCGCCAGTTTTCCATTAAGGGTTGACTGGAGGTCCCCATATTGAGAGCTCACTCTTTCAGGGTCCCTTCCATCCGACAAGATACCGAACTTCACGCGATTTCAGCCCTCATCAGTGCCTTGAAGTCCCCTCTCAGTCTCCATCTTACGCTGAACGTTGTGAGTTACACAGCACCAGACAAGCCGATTTACAGTAATTCCTGTCGGGCTTCCTTTGCTAGATGGCGATTCCAACTGAGCCCTCACTCCCGCATCAGCCGTTTTAACCCTCCTCCCACAAGACTTCCTTTCAGGATCTGAATTGCAAGGCTGTGTCGTATACGACACAGTACCATGATTGTATCATGAGTGAGTGTAATGTTTCGACGTTTTAACCCTAGAAGAAAATGAGTGAAGACACTTTCTCTGAACCACTTAAAGATTTTATGGGTTCTCTAAATTATCTAAATTAGTTCAATAAATATTAAAAATCACGAAATATTCTGCGAAATTTATCAAGCGCATACAAGATATGTTACAATTTATTACCAAGTCTTGCAGGCACATCACTTTTATACTAGCATCACACCAGTTCCTTTTTTGCTTTCTTGAAAAGAAGCTGGTAAAAGGTTGGTCACTCCAAATTGTCTCACTATCTTTACCCAGCACAAAATCCCTGTCATCAAATCCACTAGACTGTTCTGTTTTAAAAAAACCCATCCACATCAGAATAATCATGAATACTAAAAGGGGCATCGTCAGCAATGCGGTCATCATCAGATAACATTTCTTCATCACATTCACTGCAGGAATTATCAACACCATCCAAATCTTCGTCTTGTCTATTCTGGCGCTCCAATTCATAAAACATGTCCTCATCAGGATGAATCTCGATGAGTTAGCATCATGCAGCAAATCAGCACATAAAGGAAGCAGGATACTGAAAGAAAAGTTACAGTTGCCATGTGTGAAGTGCCCACAAAAAATAGAATACGTACCACAAGGCTGTGTCGATAACGACAAAGGAAACCTTGGAAGGAAGACAAGTAAAGGCAAAGAAGACTGAGTGTGCACTTACTTCGCCAAACGGTGCAGTACCACTGGTTGGTAGGGTAATTTCTCTTTCAGCCCATCCCTGAAGTGATGCGTGCATGCTCTCCTCCATATTAGGTAGAACGTGTTGTATACGACACGGCCTTGTGGGAGGAGGGTTAAATCAGCGAAAACTCCTTTAGTTTCAAACCCCCTGTTAAGCCTTCCAACCCACTCAGATATATCATTTACCACCAACCCTCATCTCCTCTGCACCAAACAACCCTTTTTTGTCATTGATGAAATTATAAGGTTAGATGGTTAGAAAACATAAACTGAGTACCATTGAATAGATATAATTTCAAAGGATACTTTTCTATTGACTGCAGAAGTGTCCATGAGTCTGAAGAACTGGATGAGAAAGACGCAAGATGAATGGTTCCTGACTCCGTTCCAATGGCTAGTAGATAACTTGATTCGCCTATTTGAACAAAAGCCACAGTGTTTTACTCAAACGTTTGATAGTGACCATATCGTTACCATCACTCCAAAAGCGTAGAATCTGCTTATTTGGTCATTTTCGGTTTAAATCTGCACTAAATAGTGCATCTACAGATACGCGAAACGAATTTTTCATTTTTCAAAAAATCAATGTGGGCTCTGGCATAGTGTGCCCAACTCAGGGTACCCTAAAGTGCACTAAAACAAAAATTACCAAAAAAGCAGATTGACGCTTTTAGGGTGGTGTTAACGATATCATCGTCATATCACGTTGCACATAGTACTTAGTAAACAGAGGTTTATATAGAGAACTCACCAAAAAGAAATCTGGGGGAGAAGTCAGTAGCAGTCACTGATTCTGAGAACGTTTTAGTTGGACCAGCCAAACAATCTTTGGTGGCTACTAAGACCGATTCATTTTCCAGAGCTGATTTAAGATAATTGGTCGACCAAACAGCGCAAACTCCCTCTCTCGAAGCAGTGGCGAACAGTTTCGAATCGTGTGACCAACAGCATGTCCAAATGATTCGGGAGTGCACGCCCGTTTTTTTGTCAGAGCACGCTACGAGTTTGTATGCTGCCAAATCTGAAATAAAGAAATTCAGATTTTAAATCAGGGGCGGATACAAGGGTGGGGGAGGGGTTACGGGGGTATGGAACAAGATTAAACATTCTGGAACTCAATTAGAACAGCTTAAACAATGCTGGAATTTCCTGCTAGAATGCATTAGCATTATTTCAAATACACATTGCGCTCAGCAACTTGAACCAGGTGAAGTCAGGTTAGGTTAGTTTAGGTTAGGCTAGGTTATGAACCTCATGATCCCTTCCCAAATCAAAGTCTGGATCCACCCCAGTTTTAAATACGTTTCATCAGAACATATTAATAACATCAGTTTATTCATTTTTTTCCAAACAAAGTTGCGTGACAGTGTTTTCAATCATAAAGTACTAAAACGTCTGCCACGAACTCATCTCATCATTAATATTACCTTTATTGACATTGTGAATGGTCCAGTTACGATCTCGTGAGACAGAAAGCAGGAAATTATCGTCAGGGGAAAAGCACATCTGTGTCACAGTCAGCGAGTGTCCAGTGCCATCAAAATCGTGTTCTTTCTCCCAACTCTCAGTATTCCTAAAATGATTAAAACTAGAGTCGTAAATAGTTATAATACGCTCAAAAATTAACAGAGAATATAATTTCCGTCCTATGAGTTTACAAATTAGTTTAAATTTTTTTTGAAACTCTATCAATCAATTTCAATCCACATGGGTGCAACGATTATGATTGTGAAAAACTCACAAGTTTTTACGACTTACCACAAGATAATTCGAGCATGCTCAGCCACTGTGGCTTTACATGCTGTCGCCACAAAGCGTCCATTGTGACCAGAAGCAACACTGTAAACGTCATAGCCGTGCCCATACAGCTTCATAGTTTCAGGCCACAATGAGTTCTGGGAGAGAAATTCGTCCGTAGGGGGCTCTTTCAACAATTGTCGAGTGAAATAACTTGTGTCGTCTTCGTTTTGCCCTTTTTTATTCTTGTGAGTTTCAGTTTCTTCAGTGAAAACGGCTTTGTTTGACAAACCCAAAGCTGGAACGGTTGCTCCCATGGGCTCAGAACTTGTTTCTGCAAAGAACCAACAAGTGCTTTCATCACGGGTTTTGAATAATTGAAATTAAATGTTAGCATCTTCTAGCGTCTACCATTATCACATACCAAGCAATTCGTGGCTCACGATGACCCCAGAAAGTGTTTGAAGGTTTTCTAGGGTGTTTCTTGGGGCTCCAAAAGCACGTGCTACTTTCTCATCGGCGGCTGATACAAACCTGTGAACCACGTTAATAACCACTGCATTTAGGGCCGGTTTCACCAATAAACCACGGACTCGGTTTCCAATAATTGGAAACCTAGTTCAACGTAACCGATGGATTGATCTCAGTTTGAAAAGTTTTGGGTTTCGCCAAGTTGAACGAGGTTCAAGGATCGGAGCTCACGTTGAACTAAGATCAATGAAAACCAAGTTCGAGCAGCTGTTGGTCCACAGTTTGAACTCTGATTATGAAGGCAGTGCGTCCGATTATTCAATAAGGTGATAACGAGGTTATATCGCGGTTGATCGCGGGAACGAGGAGCCAAACTTTCAGTTCCCCAGCTTTTCGTTTACCGTGTGTCCGTTCTTGTTTTTTATCTAACGCGTAATGGAATCTACATCAGGAAATAGGAAGAGAGAGCCGATATTCACGGCTGGTGAGCGGGAGTTACTCATAGAAAGACATAGGGATGTGATTGAGTGCAAAAAAAACCGATACGCACTCAGTGATTGGCAATCACTGATTGCCAAGATCGCAAGATGGCAAAACTTGGGGAACGAGTTCAATTCCTGCTCGTCCGTTCAGTTTCGGGAATGGAATAAGTTGAAAACACTGTGGGAGAACATGAAAAAGAGGGCCAAAGCGGCTCTAGCCGATGCTCATGATAACATCTACTCTACAGGTAAATATCACCCTATTTCGATTCAAAATGAGGTATTTTTTACGTTTATTCCTTGAATGGAGTATTAGGACTTGTAGGGTAATCCCTGATATTAGGAGGGATTCAACAATATTGTTCTTATTTGCACAGGCGGCGGAAAAGGAAAAGTTATCACGAATGACCCCATCCTCGTGAGAGTGTTGGCCCTCATTAGAGCGCAGAACCAATCGCTAATGAGTACGACGACAATAACGTCGAAGGCGATATTGCAAGTACGTATTGAATATTTTTATTCACGTAGCACTTTTGGTAATTTGCATGGTAGTTATTATAGGTACCTACCATGCATATTACCAAAAGTGCTATTGGACTGGAAAAGTGGCTCCTGCCTGGAATATTGTTCATTACTTTTAACGCTTCAGTATTTTGTAATGGTAGACCAAAAATATATATTTTTTTTTTCTAACCCAGTCTCTGGCCCAAGGAGTCAAGAGCCCGTAATGCAGTGTTGCCAGACCTGGTGAGTGGACTTGCGGATGTCTGACGGTATAAATGCGGATTTCGACCCAGAAGTGCGGAAAACTGCTATACTCTTGCCAGAAATTTTTAAAACGCAAATAAAGTGTTATTTTAGTTTAAAAAGACGTTTTTTGTTCCAAAGCGTACTGCTGATGAGGAACGACCCCCGAATAATATTCTACACGACGAATACATCACAGTTCATTCCATTCTTATAACACCTATTCAATATTTATTAATTATTGATATTAATTATGATAATACATCCAATAGAAAATAATAGTTGACCCAACACCTACCTGAAATCAGGTAAAGTCGTGATGCTGTTCATACCATAGCCATGAATCTGAGGTCTAGCCATCTCGTACCAAACTCTTTGCTGAAAATGTCAGACAGGTGAGACACTTGAGAAAAATTATTGACATCGCCTCATTTGTGATTCACGCACTACGTTCAGCTAAAGAATAAAATAGTTTTACCTGGTTTGGAGTTGGCGAAGTCACCCATTGTGCATGGAGGCGAGTGGTTTGATCGGCACTAACAGAGAGCAAAAAGTGACCATTTGATTCCCAGGCAAGATCCGTCACTTGATCAAAATGTCCGGAACAAATAGGTTTTGGATGCCACCTTTCTTCCTGGAGAAATTGATGTCCATGTAAGACACGAACAGAAAAACATATGCGATAACGTGTACTTTCTATGCATTATTACCTCAGAGGAGAAACACCACAGATTCAGTGATCCTTGGTGAGTGTGAGCAACCACTGACAAACCGTGGGGACCGACTGCTCCGCCTAAGAATCCCAAGGCCTCACCACCCATGTTGCCCAACCGGACTCTCTCAAACCAAACTCCTGTTTCAGCATCGGGGGACCACAGGATTATGGTATGGTCGAATGAGAACGTCATCAACCGCAGTCTAGAATCTGAAATTTTACGAAATCATGATCATTCACTCCTACCTAACATGAAACTATTCTGAAACTTAAAATGGTACTCCAAACCTAAACCAAGATAGGATGGTGGTACTTGCCCAGAAGACCATAACTAGCCCAAGGGCCTTCCAAGGCCCTAGCCATAATGCCTTTCCTTATTATGTAAGATTCAAAATTCAGATTCAATTCAGCCCTTTGCCATGACCTACAAACCATGAAATGAGTAATTTTTTCTTGGAGTATTAACAAGTAGAGTATATATATTCTCATATTTATTTTATGCTGCGAGCTTTGAATTTCAGAGTAACTTCAATGATCTGGAACCCCATTGACGACAAGATTTTCATTACAGACCTCACGATTTGAACTAGGATTGGGTGATTGGGGATTCGTATAATTATTTTATCATTGTAAAGAAGATTGGACTGAGTTAAATTATTTATCACAAAGAGTTTTGGCACATCTTGGAAATGTCGAGTCAAAAACTAGACACAAAAGAAGCTAAAGACAAAGAGAAAAGGTTGCATATTGAACAGTATTCTACAGGCACCATCCTCGTTGTTTGATGTTCACGTATACAATGTCATGGCTTCACCGCCAGGCAGGCGGATGGAGGCCTCTTAAATAACCTTCAATACCTGCAAGCTAGTTATTACGAATATAATTTACCTTTGCTTGATGGAAACCACTTTGCAGCATAAACCCACCCTTCATGCCCCAAGAGCACAGTCTCCAACTCAACACTGATTGATTTTGTGCCCAATGGAAAAGATTTTTTCTCAATTTTGAATTCACATTCAGGTGAATTGTTTTTGGAAGTAATCAAGTCACACGTGTTGTCAAGTAAAATTTTCCATACTCGCACAGTTCCATCTTGAGAGCTGCTGGCCAGAAACACATCTGTGAACGCAGTATGGTGAACATCAGGAACGGAACGAAATTCTATTTGAAACAACTTTCTCATTATAAGCAAGCATACTCACCAGCATGATTACCAATAGGGGTGAATGACAAGCCTCGTACCCAATCTTCGTGGCCCGTGAGAGAAATCAATTTAGTAACAGAATCGCTGTTTTCGCTGTCAAAGTTAATTGAGAATAGTTGAATGCTTGTGGTTTCTGTGGAAATGGCAAGAAGAGCAATGTCTGGTCCAATACCAGGCAAGGCTGTGGCCTCTAGTGAGACACACAGGCTATTCTTCAAATTGATGGAGTTCATCAGAGCAAAGTTATCTGAAAAGGTATTGAGGAATCTTACATCAAAATGTAAACTACAACGTTTTTCAGGGTTCAACTGTCTATGACTTAATCATAGCAAACTCACCACCAAAATTACGCCGTTTCCACAATTTGATAGTGAAATCAGATGCTGACGAAGCGACGAAAGCGGAAGCATTTGATTTTGACATAAACAGACCAGTGACATCATTAACAGCTCCATTGTGACCTGCGAATACGTGGATATGATTAAATGTTCATGTGCTAACTAGGCAGCAAACTGTGTGTGACTTGAGGCAGCCGATATGCGCAACCAACATTGAAGGTTGATTGAGATTGAGCTTGTGCCTTGTAGTCAAAGAGGTAGGTCTATCTAACCTTCGATAATGGATGTATTGACAAACAGCCCATCGACGCAGGACCAAATCCTGAGTGTTGAGTCTGACGATGCTGAAACTAACTCCGGTAGTACATCATTGGACTGCCCCACAGCGTTCAGCCATCTTACTGCATTCACGCGCCCCTTGTGGCCGCATAGAGTTTGAACAACCTTGCCTCCATCCCCGGACGTCTGAAATAATAAACCATGGTCGAAACAATTATGTACCTACCACATTTGTTTACCATTAATTAGGTGCAGTTTCCTCGAACTGCTCTACTCGCCTTGTAACCAAAATTCACATCCTACACAATAGACACCGTCCAAAACGCTGATAAAACTTAACACTTAGCCAAAACGTGGATCAGACAAATGTGTACCTGTGGTTTGTAGAGATGGACAGACGCATGAGATCCATAAGCAATCAAATTTTCACTGCATAGCCAGTCCAATGTACGAGGAGTCAGATTCACACCAGACGACACGTATGTCAATTCAACAGGTTGAGAATCGGAAGTGGTGCTATTAGCCACCATTTCGCCAAAGAAATAACAACGGAGAGTGCCAAGAGTTGTTTTTCATAAATACCTAAAAATTTCTTCATTTAAATTGTCGTGTAACATCATAGCTTTGTGCACCAAAATATTAAACATTGAACAATTACTTACCACCTCAAGAGTATTATATTTGTTTATACCCTTAAAAAGCCTTTCACAGAACACAACTACCACAAGTTGTACATTCCGATAAATAGAGTTTAACCAATGATCAAGTACCACGGAAGAAGTACTACAATCAAACTAGAAATTGAAAACTAAGTACCTAGTATCAACTTGATATTATCAAGTACCAGTGGGTAATCACAAAAGTATTTACACACCGTATACTATCCATGACTCATGTTATTCTCCTTCAACCGTCCACGATCCATGAATGTATTCCTTGACCCATGGAAGAAGATGCTTTCAAGTACTCTGGTTTCCAAGATTTCGTCGTGGAAGGAGATGCGTGAAAAGAAGAGGTATTAATGCGATACGAAATGGTACATTTCGAAAAAAAAAATCAAGTTCATCTGAGGATCTAGTTCCAAAGAATACTTGAAATTGAGTACCAGTAGGCAGTAAAAACAGTTTACAAGGAGGAATTACTTGTTCCATGAAAGTATAGTGTCCATACACATCTTATAGTATCCATGGCTCATGGATCCCATGGAAGAAGATACTTTTAAGATCACTCTTGCTTTTGCTTTTATATTCCCTGTTTCAAGTTACATGTTCATGCTACTTCCAATCTCCAACATGCAATAATCAAAAGTGATTTAACAGCCATTTAACACATGTCCAAACATTATCGCCACGACTTTTGAATTGATAGAGCTTTGAAACCCTCAGGTGAAGCGAGCGCTACAACGGAAAATATCAGAACTCAACGCTCGTAACGCCACCTACCTTCGAACTAGTCAGTGATCAGGTTAGTGTCTCTACTTTTACTGTGTCGATCTTTCTACGTGTTTCACGAAAACGTGCGTATCGCGTTCTCCTCGTGGCGATTTTGTATAAATGTAAGTAGATTATTTATTGCTATATTACGATTATGTATGACATTCTCCTCAGAATTCCGTTAAATTGTCTTGTAGTTACATCGTTGTAAGCCTTACATGATTATGCGTCGGACGTTAGTAATGTCCTGCAACGTGACCGCTTACAAGTTTCAGCATCAATTTTCGAACTGAAGAGCGTAAATATTTTCTCATGCATTGTTTTTTAAACTATTGGCTATTCTCTATTAACATTGTGATGGCGAGAGACCGGATAGGGCGTGGGGTAATTTTGCGCTTTGAAAAAAATAATTATTTTGAGGTTAGGGTTGCCTTCTTGCAGCGTTGAATGGTTTCAAGTAGCATTTCCCCATTCTTGAACCTACCTCTACCCCAAACCGCTTTACCGTATTCCGTTCATCTCTCGGGTGTGCTGATAATTCTGAAATATTCTTGATAATTTCGTCCACCCTTTGCACGTAACATGCATCCAAACCAGTGAAGTTTTTGCATTGTTTGCCAAATTTACGCATGTGAATTTGATACTTATCCAGAGGTCCGAGTTATTACTCTTGTGCCCTCTCATATCGCCATTTTTAACTGAAAATCAAGGTTCCTATTCTTGAACTATACCAGATTTGAACGAAGGAATTATCAATATTCAGTCCATAGCGCTGCTTGAACTTCTCAATCTCACCCTAAGCAATCATGTCCTATGAGAATAAGAAGGAAAACCTATTCCGTATGGACTCATTTGAGTCCAACGCCTCTTTAATGCCTCTTCAGTCGGGAGAAGTCAGGCAACGAAGGGCCAGAACGAGATGGTACCCTATAACTATTTACCGTTTGAAGAATTGTAAACGTGTGAAATTGAATAACGTTCTTTATTATTGGAAAGTAAGTGCAATCTCAGCCGTGTGAATTTCATGGCTCGTCTTGATAAACAACGCTCTGTTTTCATAGACGGCTGATGAGTTTCAGGGGAAGTATCAATAATTGTGTAATTATTACACAAGCCATTGGATGGTGTGGGGGTCATGAAACAACAAAATCATGCATGGGTACCGTCTCAGGCTTATATGGGTCAAATATGGCTTTTATAATTTTCTTGGTTCATGATGATCGAATTGCCAGATGATTACTGGGTCTACTTTTGAGAGCATAAATGCGAATGCATGTTCATTCCACAATGATATCACACATAGGTAGTCCAAATTCCCATACTAATCCTCTGTTCACGTTCACAGAATTCACAATGGCGCCCAAGGGGAATAACATGATTCCCAATGGCCATTTCCACAAGGATTGGCAGAGGTTCATCAAAACCTGGTTCAACCAGCCTGCTCGCAAGTTGAGAAGGAGAACCAAGAGGTTGGAAAAGGCCCAGCGTCTGGCACCTCGCCCTGCTGGACCCCTCCGCCCCGCTGTCAGGTGTCCCACCGTCAGGTACCACACCAAGCTACGCCCAGGACGTGGCTTCACCTTGGAAGAAATTAAGGTACTTATGGAAAAATTATATTGACTACTACGATCTTATAAGATTTCTTCACTAAATATAATATAACCCTCACTCGAAGTTCATATCGTCGGCGTTATGGTAGAAGGGCGTATGTCGCATTTCTGGCGTTTTGGAGTTGCGCACATCAGATTGTTCGTCTTGTTCTCCTCTTTCTGATTCATAAATAACCGCAAAGAACCCACTAACCAAACGGGAGAAAATAGTAAAAAGAAAAAAAAAGTTCAGGGCAAAGAGCGGTAGAAGGGCGGGGTACAAACCTACCTCCCAACGTGTCGGTATCGTCCATTCTATAGGGTAACGACTGTCACCCTGACGTTCCAGATTGCGAAGATTATTGATGAACAACCAACTACATGGACACTGAAGTTTCAAAGGTGTAGGTGGTCCAGGTTACCTGATTTTCTGTTTTTGGATCTCATGTTGTTCCTTCCCGAATCTCTGCGTTTTTCTTGATTATCACCTGTTTAAACTTAGTCCTAATTAAATTATTGTAACAATGGATTTTGAAGTTCGTAAAAGTGAGGTCGATGTGTTGATAGGTGCGTATGATTTGGTGGATAGACAATTATTGGTGCACACTCCGGGTGTGGGTGCAGAATGTAATGTAGTACGTTTTTATCAATGTGGAACATTGATTGAAGGAGTTTGGAGTTTGAAGGGAGAGAAAACACCACAAAGATTGTGTCAGAAATGGTAGCGAAAAACGAGAGAGACAAAATGGTCTTGCAACCGTGTGATCCATCTTGCACCAAAAGTTGCAATACTTTCACATTGGCTGACCGAGAGATGATTTTCAAAAGGTTTTGGGAACTGTCCGATATTGAAAAGAGAAACTTCGTCATCTTAAACATGCATCGAAAAGTTCCCGAAGACGTCTTCGATCAAACTGACGATGAAGACGATCCCGGTGAAAACATCGACGAATAACTATTTTTGTGATAAACATTACCGATCTGATAATAGAGCAGTTTTCTAAATGACAGATTCTGTCATTTAGAAAACTGCTCTATTTATTATTTGTCTGTTGAATCTCAGGCAGTTTCTCTCGGTTCTCCTTGATAATTTTAATTACTCTGTGATCAAGGATGATTTTAACCCCCCACCCACCAAGTTCCTATAAGGCTACTTACCTACTCCCTTTTCATGGACACTTTATTAGTAGCCAATTAATGAGTTATGCATGGTCTGATTTTAATTAAAATAAGCGTTTTTCAACAAGACTTCTGGAATTATTTTCCCTCGCATTGCGGGATAGCATAACCCCGCTTTCCCGGCTTATGGGTGTTTACGTAATATTTGTGTCAGATAAAAGGGCGTATGTCGAACTTGAACTGGTTTTAATTGATTTAGTTCAACGGTACTTTTCCAACACTAAATCTGGGGCTATCTGCAGGCATAGACGGATCGAACAACACCAAAATCGTTATGAAATTTGCGATTCTCCAAAATTTGGAAATTGCGACGTACGCCCTTTTACTGGAACACCAACTGTATGTATAATCTCACCCGAAGTTCATATTGGAGGGAGATCTTTCCTGTTGCAATCGGTGGCCAGCTCGATCTCAAATTTATGATTTGTTTGTGGGTGGGTGCTGTGGTTGCTATGAGGCAATAAGAATTATACTTGAAGGATAATATATTATATTGCACCCTTTTGATTAATATCCTGAGCATGTGAATCTGATTGCGTTGCACAATTCTGAAAAATAACTATTTTCTTTCTAGAGGGCCGGTCTGTGCAAAGGCTTTGCCATGTCCATCGGAATCGCTGTCGACCCCAGGAGAAGGAATAAATCGGTCGAGTCTCTTCAACTCAACGTACAGCGGCTCAAGGAATACAGAGCTAAGCTCATCCTCTTCCCACACAAGAACGCCAAGAAACTGAAGAAGGGAGAAGCTACGGTTAGTTTGGCCATCTACTTGTTTTGCCCATATTTCGATACCCTTTTTAAATGAACTGCTCGGAAATCCGATTACCTAGTTACGCGGGGATTTGACATAGGCGATGCTTGTGTCATTATCTAGTTACTATTTTCATCGCGTTCGATGCCCAAATGTGGGGATAGATCAGACCACACTCGCTTCCAAAATGTCCAGCCCTCATGGGAAAGTCCTGCTTGATTCCTCTCATCCGAAACCTTGAATAAATGCACGCCGTTCCTCTCTGTGGCTCGTTATTCATGCTTTAAAAAAACCAGTGTTGGCCTCTGCACTTCTGATCCCGTTCTCTCAATTCAGGAGGACCAGATTTCTTGTATTCAAAAACAACTCGATTTTTTACCAAGTTTACAGTGAAATAATTTCAATTTTAATTACAGGAGGAAGAAAGGAAGGTTGCCAGCCAACAGCCTCTGCCAGTTATGCCCATCAAACAGCCAGTCATTAAATTCAAGGCTCGCGTTATTACTGACGATGAGAAGAAATACTCAGCCTTCACCGCTCTCCGCAAGGTAAGCCTCTCATTCCTTCATCTCATGACATGACATTGTAGATTCTGTGACTGATTTCTGATGGTTGAGTTCCTTTAATTGAGCTTAATTATTCAACCTAAGGTTCACTACCTATTTTTCCTATGATCTCACTAAATTGGAAAACCAAAGTGTGTGATGTTGCATGTGTATTCCACTCCTTTCATTTGTTCTACAGGGACGAGCTGACCAAAGGTTGGTTGGTATTCGTGCTAAGCGCGCGAAGGAAGCCGCCGAGAACGCTGAAGATCCTTCTAAAGCCCCGAAAGAAAAGAAACCCAAGAAGAAGTAATTATATTGTTTTGTCAATAAACATTGACTTTTATATCCATTTCAATTTGTGCACCTCCTTTATTTTTCAACATTTTACATACACCTTATACTTGATTTTGGTTTCTGGGGTTCATTCAAACTTGAATGGGGAAAGAGTATTCATTAAAGAATGATTTAACACGACAGCAAACAAAATAGTTGTATTCAACATCAAAGTGTCAGAGGCTTCGGCAGGGAAGCCATAAATAATAGACCAGATTTTCCATGACTAAAATTGGTAGTTTGAGGCACTCGATATTACATAATAATATTATGTACAACAGTTTATCCATCATTTCTTAGCTCCCATTGCTTTAGCGATTAGTTGGTCCTTGGTGTCCTTGAAAAAGAAATGGTCGACTTCTGAAACTCCTCGTAGAGTTGCGGCAGCGGTTTCTGGAGTCACATCCCTCTGGGGTTGACACAGCATTTCGTACCTAACACCGAAAAAAAAATTAGCTAAGTAGTGGTAGTTGGATTAGCTTGTGAGGTTTACACAGAGAGATAACCAGGCTGTAGCATGTCCCTGGGTAACAAACAAAGGCAGATCAGGTCACGAATTCTGAGGAATTAGACATGTAGGTATAATTAAACAGTATGATCCTTGATGAAAAAAAAAAATGAGCCAAGTTGTGGTAGATGGATCAGATTGTGAGGTTTACACAGAGAGATAACCAGGCTGTAGCATGTGCCTGGGTAACAAAAGTAGATCAGGTCACGAATTTCAGCTGTTTACTACGTTATGGTATTAGGCCCATTTCACACCTTCCAGTTATATCCTTATGGCAACCGTGAGTCCAGATGCACATAGGCGCCATGAGAGCTATCAGATGTTTCAGGTTGTGATTCGGCTGCAGAAGACAACCGGATAATACTTTCGGCAATGCAAGCTTTCAGACGACCGGGTAAACCTGACCGCGGTGGACCTCAATCATTTCTTTAGGTTGAATGCTATTCCGCATGACGGTGTTCTCTTTCTGCAGGGTGTAGGTATCTCAATCTGGTGTGGAGCTCTTTAAAAGTATTTACAGTCATTCTTAAGTAATTAAAAAATGCTCCCAGTTCTGCCTTGCGGTTGGCACAGAACTGAATGTCATGGCGTCAGTGGTGTGAAGGGAAAACCGGAAGACTTTTTTCTCGTTAGGTTTGCCGTTCGGATATACTGGATGGTGTGAAATAGGCCTTAGGCTCTTTTCAATTCAGCTCCTCGGCCAATATGGCTCTGTTTATAGTCTGGCATGAACAATCGTGGGGGAAGTGCCAGTTAGCATCCATCACTTATACGACTATGGCCTGGTAATAGCCACCGTCACAGGCTGTTGATGGCAGCAAATGAGCCGATGGGGAATACTAAATAATGACTTTCTGATGAGCGAGTGTTGTGGTAAGTGCACTTATAGTATAATGGAACGCTCACCTGTGCTTGGAAACATGCACCTATCAAGACAACAGAAATAACAAGACACTGATCTCAAACCAAATCCGCGCTAGTACTAGTAGTTCATCTTTCAATTCAGGGTTCACGAGAAGAATGAAAATATTCTTAGCAGTTCCATGGATCCATACATCTCAGTTGTGCAATAGATTTATCAAAATGACTTAGAACTTTCAAAATACCCAGAATTAATTAAACATACCCAACCATGAACTTCTTGACAGTAGCTGATCTAAGTAGAGGAGGGTAGTAAATTCCATGAAAAACCCAGTGGTCCATGTTCTCCTCAAGTTTGGACCCTGTTGGCGCTCCTGTAAATCAAGATGAAGGTATTGATACTGCGAAATAATGTTTTATACCGTCGCTAGAACGACCTTAAAAATATAATATTTATATCAAGCTTACCGTGCCATCCCATAGAGAAAGGGAAAATGGTCTTGAACAGGTTGTCGTACTTGGTGAGGAGCTGACGTAGAATGTAGGCGAGAGCAACCTTCTGATCATGATTCATATCAGACATGCGCCTTATGTGGGTTCTAGGAAGTATCATCGTCTCGTAAGGCCAGGAAGCCCAGTATGGCACAACGACGACCCACTCTTTGTTGGAAAGGACAACACGCTCCTGAAAAGCCCATGATCAAATAAGGACAACTCGTATTTTCCACTTCTGTCCAGTAGCTTCATCCTAACTGATTGATTTGTTTTGGATCGACCTATGGCCTGGGAGGTAGTTAGTGGGGAAGAGGTGGAACATGATAGTTTACGAATGAATACCTACTTGGAACTCCATCTCTTTCTTGACGTAGTCCAGCAGCATCGGAGTCCTGTTCTTCTCATAGTACTCCCTCTGCTTGAGGTCTTTCGTTCTTGGCTCGTTAGGAATGAAATTAGAGGCCCATATTTGTCCGTGTGGGTGGGGGTTCGAGCAGCCCATGATCTCTCCTCTGTTTTCGAATATTTGAACCCACTCGTACGTTTTGCCAAGACTCAGAAGTTCTTCAATCCACCTGTTGAGAAAGTAAAATCCATTCATTTGTGATAGTTTCGACTCAATAAGGTGTGTAATCTCAAGCCATGGTATGCATTCTTTAGAGGTCTAAGGCATCACTCACACTTCAATTATTTTGATGATGTCCTGTATCGCCATAACCCCCATCGTCGTGTCAGTTTTTGGTGAGTAACAAATCACTTTGCAAGTACCTTTCGCTTGAGCCACTTGGAATAGTGGGTCTTTCGATAATGGTGGCTCTGGGGCGTCAGTGTTGAGCGCTGGAAAATCGTTCGTAAAAACATACGTGCTCTCGTAGTCAGGAGTCCTCTAGAGAAGATAATGAAACAGTAATAGTGATTTCATAAGGGAGCCATTACGGGGGTGGACCGCATGTTGGATGTACTTGAATCATTGCACTGTTGCAAAAAATTTATCTCTACAGATGAATTGTGAATGGCATACCATATTTATAAATAAGTGAAATATCACGCCTGGAAGAGCGAATAATATTCGCTATTATCGAAACCCACAGTAAGGCCATTGGCAAATTGGGGATGGCAGAGCAAAACGTGGCAATAAGCCTCAAGGGGAGGAGTCTCAAGTTCAAATGGATTAGCGATATAGGGACACTACAGAATTTACCTACCCTCTATAACCTCCTTTTCCAATCTCAAGCCGTGTTGTTCTTACATTTTGAAGAAAAAAAATCAACACGACAAAATTGATCGAACACTTCTAAATCAAATAGAAATGTGACTCGACTCAGGAACAATTGCAACGCTGTTTTTTACTCCCTGTCTAGCCAAATTTCAATTGTCCTAACCCGTCTAGTTTGTGTCTTAGCTAGTCGACATGCCAATGAATTTATTGCAAGAATAGCCACAACTACAGCAGTCTCTTTCCCTCACTATCTTGGTAGGAAAAAAGCATGAGTGTAAATCTGTATTTGTCATGGAAAGTATTAGATCACCGAGCCAGCAGATTTAGAGCACCTAGAAAGCTGAATTTCGTACTAGTACTATTTCATCAGTTCGTAATTTTGGGTGAACTGTTTTTCCTAGGAATTGATACCATGAATTATTAGTGAGTAGAGCATTACAATGCCATTTGGTCGAGTGACGCCAGGACAGAGAGGATTGTTAGGGTCTGGAATCGGGAGCGTTGTTTCTTCTTGGGCACCAGACCAAGGTCTTTGGAGCCGATGAGGCGACACCAAGATCCACTCTCCTTTCAAAGGGTTCCATCTTTGGTGTTGATGCTCTGAAACGAACGCAATGATAATTATTTTGAGATTAATGACATTTTTCTTAAGAACAGTGGAGGAAAAGGGTGCGGGGCAAGTTAATATCCCCTCTCCCAAGAAATTATATTATATCGTTCGAGTGAGTACCTATGAGGGTCGTCTCAAAAGTAAGTTGCACTTATTTTTAAAAAATCGCGGGATGATCTGGACTACTGGAAGAATTTCGATAGGACGTTTTTGGTTCCACCTTTTTTCGAAGCTGAAGCAGCACCTGGGAGGATGGTGATTCGCGAAAAGAGGAGCTCAAGGCAGAAGTTGAGAGTTGGCTACCTGGTTTGGTGCCAGATTGGTACGAGGATGAACTGAGAAGACTAAAAACTATGTCCTACCTACCAAAAGTCCATCAATGTTCAAGGCGATTATGCAGAAATAATAATAATATTATAATATAATTATAATAAGGTATTATTTCTTAATGAAAATAAATTGGGTTGGAATTTTTAAACTCATTTTTCGATAATATACGAGGGTCGGCTCAAAGTAAGTTGCACTTATTTGTTAAAAATCGAATATTATGCACTTTCAAGCTGGGTTCACTCCTCTTATTCATAGCGATGGAGAAACAAAGACTAGGTACCCACTAAACTAAGACATTCTAAGATCTATCTGTCGCTCTTTCAAAGATCTACCTACTTAGAATGTTGATCGGCACTGATGATATTTGAAGGTACTGCAAGTGATCTTACCAAAATCAGTAACTAAAGTACCTACATAACTTACAGGCCTTATCCAACATACAGTGGCAATAGGGAAATATGCTCACACAAAAAATATCAGAGCGAATCACGACGCTTTAACTTGAGTAAGTACCTACTCGTAGTTATCACCCATCCTTACCACGTACCTATAGGAAATCCGGGGTTAATAGTGGTTGCCATCGATATTTAGGGCAAGTACTCACCAGAAGGACGAAATTCCATTGTTTCTTCAAACGAATCCTCGTCACTAGTACAATAATTGAACAGCCTGAATTGGCTACCAACTGCTCACATGGGTCGTTCGAGTAGATAAGATTGACCTTGACGTGTGGAGAAGATAAACCAATTTACCGATGATTCCACCAATGAGAGCGGATCTCCGAATGAGAATATTATAATGGGTATTGGAGGAATTTAGATAGGGACGTTATCGTAAGCTACCTACGTAACATAAGTTACTAACGTCAATCGATCCTGAAGAGATTCGAATTGCACAGCAGTGAACATAGGTGAACCCATTAACCAACGAACTAGATGAAACGAATGTTTCATCTAGTAGGTATCAATGATGAAGGAAGGACTACCTTTTAATTAACTACCTAATCACCGAAGTCACACCAGGCAAAATTTAGCTTAAAATTGGTGTGTTGATTTTACTTACAACTTATTCTGTGACAGCTGATTTGAGACTTTATCTTTTATCATTTTTGTTATCAGTTCTTCCACGTCGTAGTTTTCTTTTATCGGCGGTAGTGTGCTGTGGTGTTTCTTACTACTCTCACTATTTGTGAGGAAGAAAATCGTTTACTACGCTGCAAATTCATTCGCGTTTTTGTTTTCTGTGTAGTTGATCCTTCTGAATACAATAGCCTTCTATATTTCATAACTACATGATGGATTATGATTAAAATATTGTGTTCGTTTGAGTAGGTAACTTGATGGTTCTCTCTGAATGGTAGTAGCTGACTAGCTGAGTGAACTAGATGATTTATAGAAATTAATGGTTTTACTTCAGTAATAAATTATATAATCAAGCAGTACCTGTCAAAAAATATTCGAAATTCAATTCTTTCCATGGACACAGGAAATTTACCAAAACGAAAAACTCGAGTTGTCCGAACCAGTTGTGGAGAAGAAGGCGTAATATACTCCACCATACATTCGTCCACAACGACTGTTTAAGTTTTATTAACACTCCACTTCACATGGTAACAAAAATTCAAACTCACAACAAAGTTTTACAGAAATTATAATCAAGCAAATAGGAAGGTAGGTAATTGACAGTGCTCACAAGAAAATAGGGGGTTTATTTCTATAAACCTCTAACTTGTTGATAACTTAATTCAAACACGAAGTCAATTGGGTAATACTGACCTTCTTCCAATATGTTGTACTTAATACTAATGTTTACATCTAATATCACGATAGTTACATAATGCACAAATTCCATTCATTCGATAAGGGAAAAGGCATTTGACGGTGTGAGAACATCCAAACCGAGTACTCTGACAATTCAGAACTGATAACCAAAAAGCAACCTCAAAAAATATTTTTGAAGAGAAGGGAATCCATTAAGGAAATCTTGATTAAAATTGCATCCAAAAGTTTGAAAATCGCAGTTACATTTTTGGATTAATACCGATCAATGAGGACAGTAGGACTTTTGGAATAATTGGGTTTGGTAAAATGTTGAACGTTTTTCTGTCGTGTGCCTTTCCCCTACGTAGATCAAGTAGGCTGGGTAACAATAACCAAGTTGGATATTAGTACAAAATGACAAAGCTACTTACATCTGGCAGGTAATAAAATTAGCTACCTACATCATGATGACTTCTAGTGTCGTCACAAGTCCTCCAACTGGTAGGTAACCAACTTAGCGTTAACACTGCTATTACATCTTGAAACACTGAATGAGATTACTATCATATATTGACACAGCGAATTTCGAGCCGGACAGTGTTAAGAAGCGACCACCAACCAGCATACAATCTTTCACTTGAGTAGAAAACCTGTGGGTAACAACCTGCAAAATACAATACGTATTGTTGAATGAACCAATTGCAATTAATCTACAGAAAGGCAGATTGTATTATAGGCGAATCCCATTATGCTTGTCAGGGGTTTGAGAGGCTGCTAAAAACACGACTAGTCTGTCGAAGGTTGTTCTACCAGTGTCATACAGGTCTTAAGGTATCCTGGTCCTTGGAAATGGTATCATTTGGAAATGATACTGTTAAGCACCTATCCTCATTCCTCAAGTTTCAAAATCCTCGTAAGAAATCCTGTTATTTTCAATGTGTTAGAAAGAGTCAACTCACAGGTTGGAGGAAATCCAACCTCACACAAACTCCTTCTTAAATGAATTCATAGATTCCCTGCCTTTGGTAGTGAGGAAAGCAAAATACTGATGCTATACATGATACAAAATTTAATACAAAGCTCACCACATTGTCTCCTTTCACAACGTGCCACACCTTGGCAAATGAGTCTTCGGAAACTGATAGGATGAAGCCCGATTCTGGAGCAATATCAAGAGCTGTGATCCACTTGGCGTGAGCAGCGACTTCAACAGTCAAAGAGACTTCACGCCTGTTCTCGTTGATAGAGAAAAGCCGGATGTGACCTGACCCGTAACCCGCCACGAGGAAGCCTTTCCACATCTTCAAGGAAGTACAGGCGCATCTACAAATGAATTACGATCAAATTACAATATGCTGCAAATATTAAAGTAAAATAATATTATATTGTATATTACACAACATATCGAGGGTCTCACGGCAACTTCCCACATCGTCATTTCGGAAGAGCCAAAACACCATCTGCCAATGACTATGTTTACTGAGTAATTCAGTAAAATAAATCGTGAGATTTAGTGTTACCTTACTTAGGTACCTAACTTATACTTAGTTAGGTCGATTCGCCGGGAGAAGACGCTTCGAATGGTATGCATAACTCATTTTGGCCAAAAATGACGATGTAGGAAGTTGCTGTGAGACCCTCGATATCTCCAATGTTTACAAAAATGGGGTTTTCAAATTACCCCCATTTTTCTGACCCGCTCATGGAGGAGAAATGCCTCATCTTCTGGTCTAAACGTTACGTTACCTCACTCTTTATTTTGATGACATTTAAAGGTGAAACGCCTCATCCCACTTTAATATTGAATTGAGGTGATTCTCCTTCAAAACTTTTGGTCCTAACTCTTCAGATTATGGTTGAGCTGATTTTAGTAGGGACTCGAAGGGCGTTTCTCGATCAAATATTTACTCAGCTGTTTAGGCATGAGGTCTTTTTAAACAAAACAGCTAGGAATTAATTATTAGTTTCCCGGGGTTGAGGTTTTTCTTCTTCAAAAAGCTATACCAACAAATAGTTGTTTTTGTGAAAGTAAAGAACTTTTAGGCGAGATGAAGCATTTCTCCTTAAAAAAAACCCTTAACAATCGAGCGTAAAAATTTGAAAAATCGCCTCAACTGCGAGAAATCGATTCATTAATGGGAAAATCGATTTTGTAATTATACGTATTTACATTTGGGTGAATATGAAGTACAGCCACAGGGGCCACTGAAATGACTGTGGAGGCCGTATTAGAAAATTTCATTGAGAAAATTTTGAGGCAAATTTCCGCAATGTTACGATTTATAGATGAGGCGTTTCTGTTTCACAGAGCAGAATACATAATAATATACAAGTTGAAGTTGAATACCTACCCGTAAGAGGAAATATCAGCCCATTGGACGAGTTCTTCTGGAGTGATTGATGAGACCACAATGTTCCCAGCATCATCGCAGGAGGCGAGTAGCTCTTTGTTGGCTGCCAAATCAGCAACTGGAGAACCGTGAAATTGTTTTCGGTCGATGAACATCAAACAACCACCTTCGGCTGTCCCGAAAAGGCGGACTATTCCACTGTTATTTCCTTAACAAATCAACATGATCGAATTAGCGTCGTTACAGTAAAATCAATCATTTGTGTTGAATGGAGCAAAAAAGAAATTTTTTATTAATTATTATAGATAGCTATTAGTAATTATCATTAATTAACTTGATATTTGCAAATCACATGCAGTTCAAATGAGTCGGGCCAGTATGAACATTGACCTGACAGCCTACTGCATGATTGACGGCTTTCGATCTGCTCCAACATTGAGCCCTTAAACGGCTGGTCGTACAAAGCCCCAGATGGTATTAAAAAATTCTAAAAACTAAACTCTATTTAAATGTGAACAAAAAACTATACCCTTCCATATGAATTGTTCGAGCTATGAATTTTTCAAAAATTCCTTTTGAACGCCCTCTGTTTTTTTTCTTGGGCGATTCCAATGGTTCATTATCGTAGATAATAAACCAAAATCCAACAAATCGGCAGAAATTCCCTCATCATCCCTAATCGAACTAACTGATTTCCTAAGACCTGATATCCACCAACTCCAGGGAATCCATAAACTGACCTCCATCTTATACCACACTCACCATGGAAAAGCTGTCCTACGTTTCACGGTAAGATCTAAAAATTCAGTTACTTCGTTGTTTTGTTGTTTTTTTTTTTTTTTCAATGAACTAGTCAACTTAAGTTGGCAGGTCTTACAGGAACATAATATGATTAACGAATATTCAATGAAACACTGATGAAACTATCAAAGAAATTGAACTAACCAACGCATATGTAGTCCCCGGGGGTGTGTGCCAGACCTCTGGCGAAGTGTTCTCGGTCATCCGGGACGTCTTTACAGGAGTGGGAAAACCGAAGTTCCAGGGAGTCGCAATCAAAAACTTGGAGCCCAACGCTTCCAGCAACGACCAGAACAGCTTCGAAGTTTACGTAGCACCACATTACCTTTAATAAATCTTGCTTAGTCTTAGTAAGAATCGAAATTTAGCAATGACTGAGACAGCACTTCTTGGATGCTCCGTGTACTACCAGCAATGGTATAATAATACACTCAATCCGCCACAAGTGGATGAATGGGCTGGTTCGATTGATCTGTTCCACTATAAACGTATCAAACATAATTCTGATTCACGACGACTTGTTAGATAATTTTGATGAGGTGGTGTTTTAGAATTATGTTACAATCTAACTAGTCGTCATGAATCAGAAACATGGTTATAAATTGTATGTGTGTTACTTGTTGATATTATATTTTGAATAAGTCCCCTGTGCATTCCAGCTAGGGATGAGCCTGGAATACTTGATGTTTTTCTTTAAACGTTGATGTCTTTCATAATATAATAATATTATTATTTTTAATAATATTATTATTTTTAATTTATATTTGTGTACATTTTGAAGAGGTACCTATTACGTACGGTCAGTCGGGGTAATTGTGAAAAGGGGGTAATTGTGAATAAGCAGTGTCAAAGCTCTCTATGAAGTCAATTTGGAACTGCAAGGCATGAGTTGTCTAGTCAGTACTGGGTGGTTCTCTGACTCATGGACCATTTGTGTTCAAAGGCCATTGCAAGGAGGAAAACCTTCTAAACTGGCCGAATTAAATTTTCTCGACTCATGGCGTATTACCTGTTTTGTTGGATATCAGTTTTACACCACCTCGTAATTTGTAAGTACCTAAAAAAATTATCAAGTACAGCAATTTTCATTCCTCTGCCATGTCACATACTGTAGGTAGAGAACTTTCACCTTCACTCAACAACTTCATTTTTTCCAACAGGGAAAAAATTGGCGATGTAGCAACCGCCAACTACAGTGGATAATTATAAGCGTGAGAACTACAGCTACACGATTGAGGAACTGACTAATGCCATTTTGGACGTGAATAATAAGAATATGACGTACAGATAAGCATCAGAAAGTAATCTGTTCTAGAATTTCGTGGAGGAAAGTGGACGTGGACAAGATGGGTGCAGGTAGGCCAACTCAGCTCTCTCCTGAAGTTGAAGACTGTTTGGAGAAATGCTTGACTGCTAGGGCAAGGAGGGGCTACCCATGCGATAAGAAGGAACTAAAGAATCTAGATACGGGAAAAGAAGCAGGAGCAAACAAAAATTTGAAAAAGAAAAGAGCATACAAACAAACCAAGAAGAGGAGTGTGGAAGTGGAGAAAGGGAGAGTGACGAAGAAGACTTGGAAGACGGAATAGAAGAGGCTCGCCGCAATGAATCCGACGCAGCAGAATTCTGTACAGAGGTGTTAAAGGTTTCATATTGGAGCCCCTCCCTGGTTATCCATTCAAATGAGAGCTGAAGAAGGCAAAATCTGTGTTCACAATTACCCCATTTTCGGGGGGCGAATGTGAACATTGGGGAAATTGTGAACAAGGAAATTTCACAGCAAAAACTCAAAGTATTTTGGGAAATAGGATGGAATCTGAACGAGAACAAACAGCAAAAGTGAATACTCTAGGTTTTCTATTTTTAAACCGAGCGAAACCACGTTGAGGATCCAACTTAGTTGAAATGAATGAAATTCGTTCACAATTACCCCGCCCAACCCTACATCCCCCTCAGTTTTTTCTACATTATTTAGAAATCTTGAAGAACTTGGTCCAAAGTTTACCTGCATCACACTTGCAGCGTACTTTTGGGCTGCCTCGGACGAACATGGTATGTACTGAGAAGTGGTGTCGATACTCCTCATGGGTATAACGTTGATGTAACCTCCATGTATGACGCTCACCGACTCGGCAGTCCTTGAAGGGTCCAACAGTTTGACAGAGAGATTGTTGTGGATAGCGGAGGCTGTGGCCACGAGGAGCAAAGTCTTGTCTTTTTCATACATGTCTCTGGGAATACATAATCACGAGAGAAACACATGAGGAACACAAACAGGAAATTAACGAAATCGATTCATGGCGGAATGTTATAAACGATATTGACACTACATGTTTTAATTATAAACATGTAGAACTACATGTTTTAATTATAAACACGTAGAACTACATGTTTTAATTATAAACAGAATATAATAAGGCAACTATTAGCAACTACCTTCTGGTGACACGTGAAAGTTTGACAAAGGTTTTGGTAATAGATTTAAAACCTAGAATAAAGATTTAAATAATATTTATAACATAACATAACATATTATAACATAAATAACATATTATGTTAATGCAACCACAGTACGACCGTACAAACTCAATTAAAGCTTCAGCCTAGGTGAACACTCTCAATTACACTCAATCTGCATGAACTAGGTACCTACCAATGAAATAACAATGACAAATAAATTAAATGTTAGAGAGATGCCGATGTCAATACCAACCATTGAGCAATACCATGTTTTGTTGGATCACAGTGGATCAAGATATGATTACCTACAACGATCACCTGCAGACTATGCCGTCAAATACCACAATTTGATCTGATCAACATACGTATATCCCAAAGCCACTGAGTAACTAACGACAGCCAAAGGGATGGTGGGCTAATATGATTGAATGAAGACATTGCCACTATTGAATTAACGACAATTAACACGTAATCAATAATAACTTACTTGTTTAGTACAGATGAGGTGATCAGACGGTCACTAACCCATCTATACGGCGAAAGTCGAACCTGGGACAAGTCGAACTGTTTGTCCACCCGTCGCCTGGGAGACAACCCAGTTCTTCCGTTGGGCATGCGACACCCGATCCGACTCATGAAAAATGTTTACCCGCGGGGGGGGGGGGGGTTATAATACGGCGATTCCACTGCAAATTGTGTAATCGAGATGAGAAAAATATAGGAAGAATTAATTTGGGAACTCCGGGACAACGCAGGTATTACTGAGTTCTACATAAAAGTGTGATGTATCGGTAACCTACCACACTTAGCTGGGGAACAGTGAATTTTGAAGTATATTCAATAAAAACATCAATATAAACCTAAAAATTAAAAAACAAAATCAAGATCGGCCTACTAAGTCGTGCACAAATCTTGCAAAGACTAAAGCAAAAACACAGCTAATTCTTAATTATTAGTCCATCAAATTAATCGAAAGCTGCAATATCGCAGAGGTGGTGCTGATAGGTTTCCAGCCGAGAGGTACCATATAGATGGAATCAAAATCCTACTGCACGCGACTCTTCTGTAGGGGTAGTCTCACGTATGAACGAAAGTTGTTTTCTCTAGATGTCTTCAGCTAACTCAACTTTTGACCGTATTGAGTTAGAGTTGGCTATAAAGCAAAGGCGCTCACTTGACATAAATTAGAGTAGGAGGGAGTAGATGCTAAGTACAGCCCTAGAACCAACGTGATGCCCTGCACAACATAAGCCTACCTCTGCTGAGATTTCAAACAACTCCGACAAGAATTAAATGTTACGATGAAACTTGTAACGTTTACACAGTCATTACAGCAATCAAAGTGCCTTTGATTATATTTATAAGTCAAGAAATCAGAGAAACAGTGTCTCCTGTAAAATCAGACAAATCGAGTTAGGTCATGTTGTCACTTCACCCTCGAAATGCTGAAGAGGATGTTGAAAATGTATGTGCATATAGTGAACTGTCTGGTGGTACAGTGTAAATATCGTCGATTGGGATGTAATGGATTCGTGAGATGGGAAAGGTCACCAATAAGAGATCAAGTGGAAATAGAAACTAATTTAATAATTTACACAAATAGGACCCTAATGTATAAATTTATAATACAAAAAACACATTACATTACAGAAAATAAGGGTTTAAATGATATAAAATAGTGAGATCACTTCAATTTTTTCTTCTTCGCTTTACTTGGTAGGGGACCTGGAGTCTTGAAGAGTGCACTGAAAAACAAAATTGAAAATTTCACATTTTACAAGTAAATAATGTAAAATATTACCTGCTTCACAATATTGCGAATAGATACGAAATGCATAATATTATACTCACTGGCATGTTGTGCATATGGGACTAAACTTGCAAAATACTGTAACAAGAAACAAAACACCGTAAATATTTTAAGCTCCATAAACAGGGACAAATCAATATCAAACCCTATGTCTATATAGAGAGTTCCTAAGAGATTCTAATAGAGGCTCTATTAGAGGCGCTAATAATTAATAGTATTTCATATTATTCATATCATTATTAATTGATCATAGTAACATCGTACCTGATAAACAAACTGAACAGACGTAGCCGATATCGATCAGCTGTCGGTGGCAGAAACATGCAGCTCTGTAATCTACTTTGACAGGAGGAGGTAGGAGAAGTTTTTTTCTCACCGGAGGATCAGCCAAAAATACCCACTAAAAACAAAAATACAACTTTAATAACAACAGGTGCATTGATCAAGTCACAACCCAATATGTGCCTAAGTTTTGAAAGAGAGTAATTTGAGACTAGGTAATACTCACAAGAAGGTACTGGAGTAATCCATTCTGGTGGGGTATTTTGAGGTATACTCCACCCGTAATATCACATCCTTGTTGGAGGAGACCCAAGTCCTGCTCCATGCTGAGAACATCTAGTTGGACACCCTAACGGAAAAAATTTATTATTACAAAATAGCCAAGCGTTTATCTCTGTGCTTCAATCAAGTTCGAAAGGCTACACAGATTTCGAGGTGGTTTTGCAAAACGGTAACAAAGTTCCTGGCGATTATAGGCTATAATACCTCTCTTCCTTCCAGAAACTGACGATCGTGCGCAGAGGCACTTACAGTTCAAGATTTCGTATCAAATGGATGTGAAGTGAGGTGTGTAAAGGTGGGTTTAGACGAGAGGGTACTCGCAGATTGTGCTCTCGAGAGTCGACTCTCGTTGCCCTTTGCACGTGAGAGTAAAATTCTCGGAGAGCAACTTTCTATGCCGCCTCTCAGGAGTGCGAAAATACTGTTTACACCGTACGAGTGCGAGGTCAGTCTCGAGAGTGATTTCAGCTGGTCTTCAACCAGACAGCATTACGTCAACCCGAAGAAGAGTAGTAGCAGCAGCGTTATTAATTTTGGGCTTATCGAAAAGAAGAAAGTGGGTCAATGTATGGATAGAGAGGAGAGATAATTTAGGAGCGTATCTACCACTATTTAGTCCGCAAATTGGATCTTGAAGACATTTTGGGAATTTATGTAGGGTTTTTCAAGTGATGAAGTTGAAATGCTAGTGGAATTAGTGGGACCGATTATTTTTAAAACAGCATGGCTATGAGAGCGAATATTCGCAGAAACAACACTATTTCGCCATATAGCGCCTAAAACGTTCTGAAAATTCATTTTCGGTCAATGTTTCCCGAACTTGATGCCCTAAAAATGTCGGAAACAGGACAATTGCAGTCTGTTGCAATCTTCTCCACCACAACATTTTTCTTCGTCCTATCCCTATAATCATGGTGTTGGATATAACAAAGGATCGGATTGGATTCATAGGGTTGTATCAGTTGACAGACCTCCTCGTGGGTTTGGCCATTTACTCTCAGACTACTCGCAGAAAGACAAAACTGGTTTGAATTGCCGAGAGCACTCGCGGGGAGCAGAGGAAAACCGTTTACACTTCCGTGGACGATCGCTCGTCTCGGAGAGCTCCACCATCACCTCTCGGAGAGAACTCTCGAGAGGAAAAACTCTCACGTCTAAACCCGCCTTAAGATAGAACTTGGCACGAGGAATCCAATGATACCAACAATGTTTTTGTGGGCTGAATTAATTGAACTATTTCGAAATGCCGCCTATTGTTTGTCGTATCAGATTGTGCTACATAATCGCCCAGTACTGATGAAACTAACCTCTTTTTGAGCAGTGAAGAACACGTTCATGTAGTTCATGTATTGTGAGGCACTGTCTCCACTACCAGTGATAATGAGGATTCGAGAATTCAGAGTGGTTCCTACAGGCTTCTCTCTCTGCATCCTGAAAGGAATAATAACTATCACAATTGAAAATGCTACTACGTTAATTATATTTGGAATGATGAGCATCACTGAAAGCTAATCGGAGAGTGAGTTAGAGTTTCGATTGTTTACCTTGATATGTAGCACAGTGCCATCGAGCAGGACCCTGCAAGAAGAGAATCCCCCGTAGAAGGCTCGATCTTCAAAATAAATCTCTTCAGACCGATACGAACGACTCTCTCAACGTGAGCAAATAACTCGTACTGAGCGTCATTTTGTCCAGTGGGTGTGATGTTGCTGTCTCTATCTGAGTAGATGTATTCACTGAAATTAATAATTGGAGTTTGTAAGCGTGTTTGGTTCATTAACATTATGGATATATGAAGTTTATATTATGAACCCCAAAAGCGTGGCCAGCAAATAAATAGTTTTACGGACCTATCTGCAGTGGTGTAACAGATGGGATTATACTAGTAGAAAAACCATAGTGAACTAGAAAGCCGTTTTACCTTGATTTGGCATGACATGCCAAGATAGCGAGTTTATTGTTTTGACGAAGCATTAGATGGGCATTGGCAAAGGCGATTATCGCCTCTAGAGTGTGGTTGAAACCCTTTGGGTTAGCACTCATTGCCCTCTGAGAGGGATTGAGGTCAAGAACCACTATCAGGAGGCTGCCTTCCTCGACGTTTTCCACTGGAAATAGAAAGAGTCAACTATTTAACAAGCTCAGACATGAGAAGGGTGATAATAAAACAGTGTGCATCATCGTGACGGCGGATATTGTTTATGTCATTTTTGAAGGTAGCTCCTAGCATGGTAGATATTAAATATTTTGTAACTATCACAGCCACATGGAGGTGACTCCTATACATTTCTGGCTACAGAAGTAGACTCTTCATGTACAAATGGAGTCTCTTCTAGAAAACGCCATACATTGACAATGAAGGGGATACTACCCCAAACCTCGTTGTTATGAAATTAAATTATTATTAAATTTTTACTTTATTTCCAATCAAATTTTCATTAATAGCCTACAACTTGTGATTTTATTCCACCATTCAACTCCAAAAGCTTGGCGTAAATTTCAAGTGTGGTCAAACTATCCCAGCCACACTACCTATACATTGAAACTACAAACAATATCTTCACTATCAAAATTGAGCCAAAATACTCAAGATTTCTTTCACAATTCAGAAAATTGTTATGGCTAGTCAAACAACATTCTGGGACAAACCATTCGAGACTGAAATCATTTCATTTATACGAAAAAGTAAATATCTCACTCTAGGTACTACCTATTAAGTTCAGAAGCTACGAATGTTTGCAATTTACTAAGGGATGTTTCTGACAAGTTTTTAGAAACATGCATAGGCCAAAAGGACCCTGCTTACCAAGTACCAACAACATTATGAGTGTCATTTCTTTACAGAGAGGGAGATGGATTCAAACAGCAATAGTTAATCAACGAATTTTATTGAACATTAACACAAACTTGAACAATCTCTGTGAAAAGAACATACAATCTTCCACGTTTTGAACTGTCTCATGTTTCAAGTAGAGCTTCTTCGATGGCTGCAATAATGTCATCAGCAGTTTCCAGAACAGGTTCGTAAGAGGCCAATAAAGTTTTTGTGAGAGATTTGGGGACCTCCACACCAGAAAGCTCAGCAGATAACGCGTATACAGGTTTCGACGATCCTTTGTCTTTTCGGGGCTTTCTAGGCTTGTTGCATTTCACAGGGCGACGTATTTTCTTCGTGAAATGAATGATCTTGATATGACGGCGCAGCGACTGTTTTCCACGTAGGGTTTTGCCGCAGTGGTAGCATTCATAGGCTTTAAGGATATTTTTTTGCTCCGGGTGATCAGAAAAATGACAGACAACATGCTGCCTGAGCAAACCTTTGTATATGAACGGTTTGTTGCAGTGGTAGCATGTGTACCTTGGTCTGTGAGTTTTTAAATGCTTCCTCACGACAGAATATTGAGCTGAGGCGACCATACATCCAGGGTAAGGACATACGTTGAACCTATGGCGCCTCATATGACGGTTATATTCCGTTTTTCTTGCAAACTTGATATTACATTCATCACACTGGTAGATGAATTCTCCAGTATGAAACTGCATATGGTATTTCATCTGAATCGATTTGAAGAACTTCATACCACATTCGGGGCATTTTCGTGAGAGAACATGTGCTCGTTTAGTGTGTTTATTTAGGTTCTGTTTGGTTTTAAGAGAAACACCACAGCCTTCATAAGGGCATTTGTATAGTTTGGAAGGGCTGTACCCGCTGGTATGAGCCGTTTTCTTGTGCCGAGCAAGGTGGCTATTAGAAGTGTACGCTTTTGAACAGCCTTCATAATCGCACTTGAAAGGACTCTCACCACAATGGACATTGATGTGAGCTTCCAGTCGCCACAGCCTTGAAAAGGAAGATTTGCATCCAGCCAATGTGCAATGGTACCGCTTCGCCTCACTTTTTTTGGTTGACTGAACTCCGGAAGATGGAACTGTAGGCAGAGTGGGCTTCTGATTCTCGGCATCGATCACATGACCGCCGTCTTCAGATTCGGATCCGAAGGCCATTATCTCCTCCTCCTTTCAACAAGATGGAAAAAAAAAACACTCATAACTCTTGAAATTATCCTGAAACACCACCTTTACACCTAACAGACACACATTATTGCATACTACCGACAACAGAACTTAGAACGTATGTATGTACCTACAGCACTATGTGAATATGTGATTTTACTTCAGGTACCGAATGTAAACCACAACATTTTGGTGAGCGGGTAGAAGTGTGTATCCCCACATACAGTTCACGAACAGGAACAAAACCTAGATCAGCTCATGTATCTAAAGGAACCGGTTTGGAGCAATAAGGACAGCATTTTGAGAGGTGATCTCAACGTTTAACGTGAATGGACATAAATTGATGATTTATCAAGCATCATAACAATTTATTCAGTACATCAAGGCAGTTGAATGTACCGGCACAGATCCACGAAGGCTACTAACAGGGTTGAGAAAGTATGATCGGAGAAATCAGTCACGAGGGTACCATACACCACGTTCATGTTTATGTGTTTGTGTACGTTCAGGTTGAAATAGGTACCAGTGTCGTTAAATGGATTATCCTTGTAGCTCAAGTATTAAGTTGACAATGTCATGTCATGAAGTAGATACTCACTTTTGGTGTTGAACTGACGTGTGTTAGGATCGTTGGGACTAGAGAACTGTGAATACCTTCACAGTAGTAATCTACTAGGTATACATAATGATCAATTCATCAAAAATTGATAACCCTACAAAACGAACCTCGTCCCACGAGGGTACCACACGGTTTCTACACTTTATGATCTATAACAATCTAGGTACTTAAACAATCATGTAGACACGAACGTTACTCATGCGCACATGGATATTATATCCATACATGGAGATGACATCTTAAAATATCCATAAGGAGATCGTATTCGGGTTATGATCCATCCCATGGAAGAATGAAGAAGAATTCCTTCTTCCATGGGTCCATCCATGTCACGCTGGAGAGCCGTGGGGTTTATAGTATCCATGGCACTGAAAAAAAAGCCTGAAAAAAAAGAGCCTTGTCGTCGAACCTAGATAACTCCTCCCATCCGCCTGACAACTCTCTCCCCTGGCTCTGCCTGTACTCTATTTTCGCTTTTCTCTCACATCGAGGTCATTCGTTCCCTAATCGCAAAGGCCAGGTGAGTTGAAAAAACCGCTCCTATATTGCCCATTTTCCCCACCATTAGTCGATTTTTTGATAATCTAACTCAAGTTGGCTTCTTCTTCAAACCTTCCGGCTCGGTTTAATTGATACTTTGGTGGAGTCTGAAGACTCCTGTGTGAGTCATGGCAACCGGATGGCTATCCGAGTTGAACGAACTCGCCGGTAAATTTTTCGAAAATTGATTGAATTCGATTCATTTTTCCGTAATAATTAGGTATGTAATTTCTAAGCACGCCGTTACTCATGAGCTGGTACCACTCATAATTATTGTTATGTTCACGACTCTGCGAAATTTGAGGTGGGTAAATTCATTTGACCTTGATTTCTCACGTGAACCATTGATGATAGTGACCGTGAATCATTGATGGTGATTGTTTTAAGAGTTTTGCAACTCTACGTGATACGGTCCTATCCCCTGATTCCAGGCAGTTCGTCTCATCTGTTCCTGCACGTAACTACTCCAAGATGCCTATCACTTGTATCAAGGCCAGGCAAATCTACGACTCGAGGGGCAACCCTACTGTTGAGGTAGGTAAAACCATAATCAACACAATATATTATGTCAGTAGGTAAGTACCTACTTGGTTTTCCAATTACGATGGTTGAGCCACAATGTTCGACTTTGAACCCTTCATCAAATATGAGCTGATCTTGGATGTGAGTGCGGAATAAAAACCTCCATCAATCAACTGATTAGTACCATCACTACATGATTAGTACCTACCTACCATAATATTAGGCCTTTCTACTGCCGCTCCTATCGCCCCATCCTTTAGTGAACATTCTGATTATTAAGGTAAGGTTGTTCTGCGGGCATTAATTGAGGTTGTTCTGCTTTACATAAGGTCGTAATAGTAACATACTAAAATAGTAAAAAGTCCGGGGTTGAGTACGTTATACTATACTTTTACCCCTCTGATCATACCAAATTAGCATTCATCTACTATGTTAGCTTTCCAAACATCCATCCCCTTAATAATTAACAATAATAATTATTGTTATTGTCGTTCTTTGTGGCCTTTTCCGGGGTTCTCTTGTTACAAGTATTCTCTTGTTGGGTATCTTCGAAGAATAGTATTCGGTGGCTTGGAAACTTTCATTGCAACACCGAATCGGTTCACTACCTTAGTTGATGGGCTGATATGGGACATGGTAGACCTTGCTGTACTTGAGGCCAAGTGATTAGACCCGGTGTGAGGAGAGCTGTTCGAATAGATAAAACTGAAGTTTTGGAAAAACGCGTGACCGAATTGTAGTCTACTTATCTCATTTTGCAGCAATTCGGCCAGAAAAAGCCCTGTATGTTGCTTACCAACTTTTTGGGTGAACTATTTTCCAGGATGAAATTTAAAACAATACGAATGTCTCGATGTACTAACCGACTTAGGACCTAATAAACTTAGCTCTCATTCATTAGACGACGTGCGAGATTCTTCGTTATTTCATGAGTAGTTGTAGCGTTGGTCTCCAAACCCTCGAAATTACAGAAGTTCTTCTTAAGTTTTAGGAGAATCTTTATTAGGAGGCTCCTTTCATTTCCGATTGAACCCAAAATTAGCCTCATGCTGTACCAAGCACCGCATCGTTTTTTGTTCACATGCGGTCGTGTTGCCCAATAAATCAATAATCTCGATTTCAATAGCTTGAGTTGAGGACCATCAGAGGCCTTTTGTCATCGGTTTATTTGACGACCCTCTTGATTCATAAAAGCCCTCCTTCCCAGAACATTTTTTCCGCTAATCAATAACTCGAAAAACCGTCTATCATGCTCCCAAACATGAATCATATATCCTATACCAAGCGATATTATACGAATCATGAAGAATATAGCTTCAAGTCTCGAATGAGGTGGAGTTTCATTCAAACGTCTAAAACTTGTGTGCATGTCATATTAAATATTATGTGTTTTCTTTTTTGACTGAATCATCAATGTTTGTGCTATGTGCTTATCTCCCTTGTTTCCTCGTGATTCTACTTATTATGTCACTGCTTTAGGGTCACCACAAAAAACGTTTCTTCCTCTAAGGTCATCTATTTCTATCTGTTTGTTTTGAAGGCCACTCTCCCACGTCAACGTCTCATATCCATTTCGTAACATTTCTGTGTTTTCTTACTCTTAATTCGTAACATAAATATCACGAGTTGTTGGGGAACAAATAATTTGCAGAGAAGCACAAATCATATTGTGCATTAGCACAACAATTGCTGGTCTTATCCATTTTTCATTGTATTACTTTGCGAAAAATAATACAGGCACTAGTATTAGTTGGGATACTTATTCATGCTGCCCAATGGTACGCTGTGAAGATGTAGAACTATGGTTCATGAGGCCTATGACCCTAAGGCTCAATCAAGACTGTTTGCCATCCCTTCCCCACACGTATCTATTACTTGCAGTTGAGATTTTGGTAGGTTTAGTTCGGAGAGGAAATGCTTCAGAGAGCTTAATGTTGTGTTCTATTTGGCACAGCTCTACATAAGCTCACTCAAACGTCAGTAATTTGAATTAGTTTTTGCTGTCTGATGATTAATCTCCCGGTATGCCTATTGAAAACTGAGCAAGGAGTGGCTATTTGTTACTCCCTGGGTTTTGAACTTGAACGGGCTTCCTCAACTCTTAGCTCAACGATCACAGCAGAGGAAGGGATCTACAATTTTTTACTATGCTCTAATAATGAATGTGAATATTTCTGTGATGAACTCAATTTCCATTAGGTAACCAAAAAAATGAGATATGCTTTTCACTAGTTGCAGTCTAATGATTGTTTTTCCCCAGACGTACATTTTTATAGTGACTGCAGTTCTGACTATTGCCACATTCTTCCTTCGTTTCAGGTTGATCTCATCACCGACCTCGGTCTTTTCCGTGCAGCCGTTCCTTCTGGAGCCAGTACTGGAGTGCACGAAGCTTTGGAGCTCAGAGACCAAGTGAAAGGACAATGGCACGGAAAAGGAACCACAAAAGCTGTTGACAACGTCAACAACATAATTGGCCCTGCTCTCATAAAAAAGGCAAGCGACAGTTTGTTAAATCCCACTCGAACTTCTTACTTATGTGTATTTGTTCCCCTTTGAAAAATTATATGACGAGTTTCAGCGCCAGTAGAAAATACTCGTACGATATGCAATCGCTTCAAAAGTTTCGAAACGTAGTTGTCATGAAAACTTTTTCGGTTTAAATTTGATTCAGAGCATTCTGAACTCTTCCCTAGGTTTTAACAAATTTGTACTTGTTCATGTAGGTATTTTCCTTGTGAACGATGAATATCTGAATTATTAGTTGAATTAATTAGGTAGGCAGTATAAACATTGACCCGACAGGCAGCCGCATGATTCACCCTGTTGACGACTTTTGATCTGCTCAACTTTGAGCCCTCATTGTGAACGCACTGCTGGTCGTACAAACCTCCGGATGGTCATAGAGAAAAATTGAACCTTTCTTTAAATGTGAGCTAAAAACTATACCGTTCCATTTGAATTTTTCGAGATATGAATATTTCAAAATTTCAAATTCGTTTTGAACCCCTTCCCTTTGACCTAGGGTTATGAAGAGTTGGGAGGATCATTGTGGGGTTGGCCCGAACCCGTAAACCGAATTTCGTAATTTTAGCTGGGCAAAGTGCCACGGACGGCAGACGGGAATCTACGTATCTTGAAATGTACCTACACCCCAAAATTTTGTTCTTTCTTGGGCGATCACAAAGGTTCATATTATCGAAGTTAATAAGCCAAAAATTATTGTCTTCCTTTCAGTGTTTTATAGTAGAAATAGAAGAAAAACACCAAAAACTCGTTTATTGAAACTTATCTTCTTAATCATAGGGTCTCGAAGTCACGGAGCAGAAAGCTATCGATTCATTCATGTTGGAATTGGATGGTACTGAGAACAAAGCAAAACTCGGCGCCAACGCTATTCTCGGAGTGTCGCTTGCCGTTTGCAAAGCGGGTGCCGCCAAAAAAGGGCTTCCTTTATATAAGTAAGCTAAACCCTTGGTTATTCTACATTTTCAACTAGTACACACCTTTTGTACTAGTTACATTGATCCTTAGCAGTGCAATTTCGGAGTTGTATAGTTCCAAATTATAATTCTACCAACATAATTATGCTGCTGACATGTGCAGATCAGCGTTGAGATGAAGCTACTTTATTCGTAACCCATGTAGACATAAACGTTTCGCTATAGAAGTTTGGATCCATAACGACTGATGTTTAAATGGTTTGCAGGTGGATCGCTGAACTTGCTGGTAACAAAAACATCATCCTTCCCTGCCCTGCTTTCAATGTCATCAATGGAGGCTCCCACGCCGGCAATAAGCTCGCAATGCAGGAGTTCATGATCCTTCCAACTGGTGCGTTTTCTACTCATTTGATTCATCATAATGCATCAAAATCACTTTTTTAATTACTTCGAAATTTTAAGTCAATTTGCGGCATTTTCAATATATCCCTAATGAAAAATAATGTAGGTATTAGGTATTATGCATTTATCTGATATAGATTCTTAAAACTTGAACATATTGGACGTTTAGCAATATAAACGAATAGGGATTTGAATTTGTAGGCTATACTCTTGCATACCCTATAAATACACTTGAATATTCTTTCCCTCTACTCTATATCTGTACCTACTTGTGAACGACCACTTCGACGCATCTAAATATATCCTGAGTTTTTATTGGTTCTTCATGGGAGACCTTTTCAGTATTTCAGCGTCTCTCTGGTTAGATTATTTTCCCTCCAATCGAATGAGCTGTTCAGTTGAGAACTTGTCAATAAACTCAGTAATCTGGGTTATTGTGAAACCAACGAGAAACGAACTCTATAATCTCAAGAGCCCTATAATGTATCATACAAGTATTTTATGACGTGTCCACTCAACAGAGCTAAAATGTACGAGCATAATGATAAGGCAACATTCAGGATTATACAAAAAATTAGTTATTGAATCAAAATCGGAGCTGTGAATAGTTAATATAAAAGTAGGCGTACTTTGAAAATCTATAAATCGGAACACCCTTGAACATTTTTTATTTTATTTTTTTTATGAAGTAACGATGATTATCTTTTCCCTTCATGGTCCTATGCACTATGGATGGATTCCAAATCCCTTTGATTTCAGATTTAGTTTGCTTTCCAAATATTCCGGCAGTTTAATTAAAATCGAATCATTCAAATAAGTATCTTTTTTATTACAGTTGGGTCCGCTTAGTTTAATTTTAAAAATCTTGATGTTGGCAGATTTGAAACTTGATGTTACGGTTTATTCTTTCAGTCGTTTCGTACGAGCAATCATACAGTTAGTTGGACAGACAATTGAAATAAGACCCTGATCACTGTACAGGCAGACAAAGTCACGATTTTACGAATATTGATAACATCTAAGTGCTGTATTATTGCTTTGCAGGTGCTTCGAATTTCTGTGAAGCCATGAAGATGGGTTCTGAAGTGTACCACCACCTGAAGGCTGTCATCAAGGGGAAGTTTGGTCTGGATGCCACTGCTGTTGGAGACGAAGGTGGTTTCGCCCCCAACATCCTTGACAACAAGGAAGGTCTCGTTCTGATTACCACTGCCATTGAAAAGGCTGGATACACTGGCAAAATCGAGATCGGAATGGATTGCGCCGCTTCCGAATTTTACAAGTAATTATTCGTCCTTACGTGATATTGACTATGGGCAGCGTCGACGCTTAGTTTCTATTATTCAGTTTATCAAAGGTTCTGCTGCTGTCTATGTGATACTAAATTAATTTATTGTTTTTGTAGGGATGGTAAATACGATCTCGACTTCAAGAACCCCAACTCCGACGCCTCAAAGCACATCAGCCCTGCTGAACTGTCGAGTCTTTACCAGTCGTTCATCAAGGAATTCCCTATTGTTTCGATCGAGGATCCTTTTGACCAGGATGATTGGGAAGCGTGGACCGGACTCACCGGTAACACCAGCATCCAGGTAAAATCCACTGCTAGCGTAGTTATTTTTCATTCGAGTGAGTACATTTATGGCTGACTTGATACTAATATATTGTGACGAAGACAAACTTCGTGAAAAAACTGATCGCATGATTACTTAATTTGGTATTTTACAGATCGTTGGTGATGATCTGACTGTCACAAATCCGAAGAGGATAGAAATGGCAGTTGCTAAAAAGTCTTGTAACTGTTTACTTCTTAAAGTCAATCAAATCGGCTCAGTCACCGAATCGATAGAGGCGCACAACTTGGCCAAGAAGAACGGCTGGGGTACCATGGTATCTCATAGGTCTGGTGAGACTGAAGACACCTTCATCGCCGATCTGGTCGTTGGACTTGGCACTGGACAGGTGAGACACAATACTTTTAAGGAATAGCTGGATTGCGAACACAACTCATCTCCACTAACCTTGAATATCTTGCTGCTCGTTCATTTAGTTGATCTACCGAAAAATATTTGCACGGTACGTTTCCTCCACAGATCAAAACTGGTGCACCTTGCCGATCTGAACGCTGCGCCAAATACAACCAGATTCTCCGTATCGAAGAGGAACTTGGAAATGACGCCAAGTTCGCCGGAAAGAATTTCCGCAACCCTTCCTGCTGAACAGGTTATAGCTGTTCAATAGCCCTTTAGAAGGTAGAAAGACAAATCTGAAAAACTGCTGAATATATTTTCTATACCTATGTTACTTCTACTTCAACAAATAAAAAATAATGTAGATATTCATTTTGACTTTCTATGTATTAATCCATGTAATGTATTAAGTTGTTGAAGGTACTTCTTCACAAAAACCACATTGAAAAATACTTTTTTACAAAAAGTCGTAATAATACGAATTCAAGAATGACTGGGTGGCTCTCAACTTCAGTTATGATTTTTACCATGACGAAGAAAACATAAGGTGACACAAATTGAGAGGGTATTTTGGCGTCGCCAATACTTCATTAGATAAAATTAATAGTGTTTAGATCTTGAAGTCTGGACTTTTGCGAACGATGACATAATCTGATCAACATGAACTGTGATGGCTGACGGCAAAGATGAAAAAGTGAGTTGTTTTTATGGTCAAGAATGTTTGGCTCACATTGACTTCGACGAATTTCTACAAGGAAACTCAACTTGCAACAATTTACACAGTGGAGTGTGTAAGGAGTCATCGAGCCAACCACCGGTTCTCGAAAACGTGTGATGTTATTCGATCACAACATTCATCTGTGCAAATTAGTCTAAAGGCGTCCCACGCATTTTAATGATTTGCAAAAAATTCAACACTTAGATTTGGAAGGACATTTTCAAATCAATTACCCTTGGAATAGGTACGCTTGAATTTTATAATATTAACCAACAATCGCAACCTGTCATGGACGGGAATTATCAATAATCCGGAGAAGAAATACCAAAAAAGCTTGGCTTGTTTCGGAAGGCTTAAATGGCGATTTCTGAGATACAATGTCATAAACAATGTGTTGCAACGACAAACTTGATCAAAGTTCTTCCCAAAGTTCAGTGTTGCTTCGAGTGCAAATCACTCGTGAATGTACAGAACATGATTGGGGTAGCATGCTTTCGTGGATCCTACTGGATGTGACTGATGCATTTCAGGGACCCTCGCTCAAGAAGAGACTTGATCATTTGGAGAGCGAATTGAAGAGTTTGCACGACAAAATTATTCAGAGGCGACTGAAGAAATTGCAATCAAGTTACGCCTCCAACGAATCCATCACCCTCGAGTCCAACAAACCGGTACCTATTTATAAATGTGCCAAGCAGTTAACAGTAACCATCCATAATAGGCATAACTGTACTATGAACTACTTGGTTGGTACCTAGGTTTCAACCTTGCCGGGAAGAGTCAGCTTGAAGTGTGTTCCAACTAAGTGGGTTTTTTTTTTTGAGTTTTCTCAACAGACAAGTCAAGTGTGTGCGCAAAAATGTGCACTTCAATTTATTGTAGTCGGTCATATGGAAAACACTCTTCAAATTGCCATTTCAGTATTTCCCAAGAAGTGGTGTGAGGAACCTGAATGATGAAGGAAAAGACTGGTACAGCTGTTTGAAGAGCATTACTCGGAGTATTGCACAAGGTAGTTCTTTAACACACAGTAAAATTGTTGAGTAGGTACACTCGAGTTAATTTTATGTTCTCGCCGATTATAATTATTATTGAAACATGGATATGCCCCACACTGATTTTAAGCTGTCTGAACGTATTGCAGGAAGTGATGCTATAAGAAGAATCGCTAGTCTAACTGATATTACTAGCATAAATGAAACACTTTCATCCCTTGTCCAATGCAGTACTGATCAAGTAAGTTCAGGTATTGCTTCCATTGAATCATTTACCGAAGGTATAGAAAACTATTTATAGGTTATAATCTGGTTTGGGTTGTTGGAACCCTCTAGTACATACAGCAGTTCTTTAGTGTAAAACTACACTAATCACAACATTTGGATTTCAGGAATCTTTTGGGCCTAAAGCGATTGCCCAATCAGAACAAGTAGACAAAGACCTAATCGCCTTTCATGTAAATGCAAATCTGGTTAGTAGCTGATATTAACTAGAGTGGCTCTAAAACATTTATGTTGGCTGCGAGTCATATATCAGAACTGTGATTGTTTTTTCAGCCATTGAGATCAAACAGTGACTATTCGGCTTTCGAGGTAAAATTATTCACTCACTAGCCTTGCTCGTTACATTCGGTAATTCTTGCCCGTAAGGCTCTTATCGCCTCATACGACTTTTCTCAATTGTCTCAATATTTTCATTTCTACAGAGAACAAACGTTTCGAAAGGCCTCGCCGTAAGTCGATCAGATGCGGGAATTTCTCATTTGAAATCAAGCAATATTCGGATGCACGGAATTCACCACAAGGTAGAGGATTTTGACTTCAGTTCAGCTGAAACATGCCAATTATCCACCGATTATAAAGAAATAGGGATAGAAACAGGAATGTAACCGTTTTTCCATAACTGAAGTGAATCAAAGATGGACAGGAATGTACAAAGTTGGTGAGTTTATCCTTGTCAATTGGTTTTACAGAGTCTTCAAGAATGCAAAAAGAATCTACTACAGGAAAATAAATATCTCAAAGATCAAATCTCCCTTTCGAAAGGACTTTATGAAGAATTGGAAGAACTGAGAAAGGTTGTCTGCGAATGATTAGTTTTTTTAAAGGTTCAAGCACCTAAGTAGGGAAATGCGCCCTTCCTAGTTTATTTTTTCGCACAATCTTTTAAGTCTCATCTACTTCAATTCATCTTAGAAATTGAAAGAAGAAACAAAAAGAAGGCAGATTGCTGAGCGAAAAGCAGCTGATGCATCGAAAATGACCAATGCTGGTGACTCAAAGGATAAATCTTTCAGCAAGTATGTATTTTATACCACAAACTTTCTTTTATAAGTAGGTACTTCCATACCATATACCTACGACTTATGTAGTTACCCACCAAACAGTACCTATACTTACCCGTAAACAATTGGCTGACATCAATAAGGGACTATCTTAATTTTCATACATTTTTCTGCTTCGTGGAAGGGCAGTAAACTGAATACTTTGACTTCCGCTTGTGAAATCCGCCAAGAGCAAGTAAATTACGGTGATGGTTTGAAGGAAGACCCGCTCAAAGCATCAGACAAAGTGAGAAAAAAGACGTCAGAGGAACTCCCAGTTGAGTCTAGGAGAAGTCTGATTGAAAAGGTAGAACAAGTAAAGTTCGATAGGGCTTTTTTGGACAAAAATATGAAAGGTCCCACTGCACGTGAGTTTTTTTTTTCTCTTGTAGAAATATGTTGAAGAGAGAGAGAAACGAATCGAGCTTGAAGGAATCGTCTCTCAATTTCGTGAAGACCTTAACTCCAAAACGAAGGAGTGCGCTCACATATCGGTAGGCCAAAAATTGGCTGTGGCCCTGGCAGAACAGTTCAGAGCTAAATATGAGAGGGACAGTAGGCGTAATTCGAGTGATGAAGTACGTATCTTTGAAGTCGTATGATAGTGCACAGGTGTACATTTAGTTTGGGAAGAAGCTCGAGTATTCAACATATTGTACTGTTCAACATCATACTGTAATATATGGATGTCTAATATACTCAACTATTTACACGATGTGATGAAATTCACAAATTGTGTGCTTAATGGGGCTTTGCATAATTATGTAGTTAATCATAACACCAGATACTGCTATATATAGCAGTCATTATATATAATGACTTCTGATTGTACCAGGAAAGTTATCTAATGAAAGCTTTGAAAGATTCAAACAAGGAGTGCGTGAAGTTGCAAGGAGAGCTTACAAGATTGAACAACGCCCAAGAGCTAAACAATAATAGTGCTTTAAAAGAGAGGGCCTTGAAAGCAGAAGAAAGAATTAAAGTGTTGGAAGAACGATTGGAACAACATTCTAAACAGTATGTATGCTAGAGAGATAGATAATGTTAGTATGTTCGTCTAGCTCGAACTCAGCCTTATTATGGACCTATTGAGCAACCCTTCGAAATTTGGGAGGTGTCACTATCTTGACAATCGACATATCCTGCCTAAAAGTTACTGACTAGGCTGGGTTTCGACCTGACAACTACTATAATAGGTACTGCCGATTTGTGGCTCTCGGGGAGTGGGGGGGAGGGGTGTTGCTGTTTGACAAAAAAGTGACACACCCACCCTTTACATGTCAGCTCCAACTATTACAACCAATTTTTTCGTTTAATTATGGGTGATTGGGGGTTTGTAACTAAATATTCAGACACTGCAAAAAACGCAAAATGAAAGTTGGTTTGCATTTTAATAGTTCTCATTGCGTTTTTTATTTTCATGTATTTTAAAATGGTGAATTACTACCCTGTGTGAAAAATACAGCTGACCCCAAATTCTTTTCAAAAATAGAATTCTGACCATCACTATAGATCTTAATTCACTGACACTGCTCACTATTCTTCGCAGTACTGCCAATACAAAACTTGTTCTGTGTGTTCTCAATCCTAGGAATCCCCTGGAAACCACAGTCGTGCACTCAGTTCTTGAGAAGCACAAACAAGCATATTCTGAGTTACTTCAGTCAAAAAAATGCTCTGAGGCAGAATACAAGGCAAGATGTAGACGCCTGGAAGCAGAAGTTGCAAGGCTCCACGCATACTATGAGAAAAGGTTAGGAATACAGCTTGCTTTAGGTTTTATAATAAAATTCGTTTTGTTGATTACCAAAAATCCGTTCGACTGGCCTAATCCATTACTGACTATTAATGATAATCCTTTTTTTTGCATACCTTCATCGGTAGTTTATATCCGTGTATGTTAGTATAGGCCATTTATTATTGTTGTCAGGATCAGAACTCTTAATGATCGTATCAGAGAACTTATGCTGCAACTCCAAGAGAAGATCATTTGCATAGACAGCATAACAAACAGCAGAGACAACGCTGATGTTGTCACATTGAAGAAAACGTAAGACAATTTTATCCAAGACTGACTTACCTCCTTATTCAAGTATTTATTGAAAGGGTACCTACAGGTAACATTGGTCTCATGGGTTCCAGGATATCAGAAATGAACGTCGAAGCAAGACAGAGGGATGCCGAGATAGGAGCACTGAATGCAATTATTGCTGACAAGGTTATTATCAATTTTTTCCCAAAAAGAATCAATGCCTTACATTCATCTTAAACTAACCACGGCTACTTGTGATTTTACCACTAAGAAAATCAACAATAATCTATAATAATCATAGGGGCTTACGATATCCCACCATAATTATTATAAGTCCTCCAGGCTGCTGGTTCTACCATTGTGCACAGGAGAGTACCGTTATATCATTTTTCAATCCCCAGGATAACTATGCAAAACTAATTGAGAAACAGAAGGAAGAAGCAATGGAGAAGTTGAATGATATTCAAAGGAGCTTTGGAGAACTTCAGTCTGAGCTAGAGAATAAGAATGGTGACATAGGCAGATTACTGTGAGTAAGCCTTATTGGACCAGAACATAATTAGTGAACTTAAGAACTCATTGTACAATGCGTAGTCGCCTCCCTTGCAGATTGTGGAACATGGGTTTACTCGCAGGGCACCTAGGACACCGATTCGTGTCACCTTGTTAGTTTTCAAAACTGCTGCTGGCTAACCTACCTACTTTTGAAAGGCTCCAAAATAAGGATTTATGGTTAATATAAGTATGGAACCGCTATACACTAATAACGAGGATGAGTAAAAATTAAACAAAATGAGGCAAAAAAGGAAAATGTACGTTTTTGGAAAGGTTTGGAGATCCTCATCTTTGAATGTGTTCAACAGTCCGCTGTGGGACTTATCAGGCCCAAAGTCGTTGAAGAAAATGGCTCGCTTGCAGCATTTAAGATATCTTCAACCCTAATAAAAACCTTTCAAGGATCACAAAATCATAATGCTTTTTGCAAGAATAAAATAAAATCTCAACCATCCACATTTATTACAGGGGGAAAATTCAAGAAAAATCTGAGGAAATATCAATAAAAGAGAAGTTACTAATTGATCATAGTGACACTGTAACGACTTTACGTAAAACATTGAATGAAATCAAGAAAGGCCAAGACTCTCGAGAAGATCTAGTTGGCCAACTGATGGTAAGATAACACTGAAGCAACTAAATAAGTATATTTTCAATAGCCATCTTGTGGTTGAGGTGCCGACCACTTATTAATTTGTTCTAGATATTGAAAGAGGAAAATGGTCGTTTAACGGAAACTGTTAATGAAATGGCTCAAACAATTTTAGAAACAGAGAAGTTCAGAGATGGCCATGAAAAGAACATGTTTCTCTTGCAACAGTTGGAAAAACAGGTTGATAGTCTATTTTGATCCACTTGTAGTACTTACCGGAAAACTCGTTACCTATACCTATACAACTTAACTGTGAAGGCTCATTTAGATCATAAGGGCAACACAACATATCCAGTGATTAACCTCCAACACCTAATATTAAGGTCTAGACAATTATTGTCTAATAATTGTGGTTCAATGTTTGATTTGAACGCACAATGCAATTTATGATACATATTTACTAGACAATTGTGGGTATTAACAAGCCATCAAGATCTCTATGAATTATGAAATCTTCTCAGGTATATGACCGTCAAAGGGAATGGGAGCAACAGTTATCTACGATGAGCAAGGAGAAGGACCAAGCCATTCAAACTGCCAAGTGCGTTTTTTCTGAAGTATTCATGAGACTTGCCAGTTTCCAGGATTTTTTTGGACCTACCTATCGTCCTAAAGATTTTCAGCATTTTTACTTTTTTCAAACTCGTCTATGTTTGAGCTGCTGTTATGGTCATTAGATGGTTCTTTTCAAGAATCGAAGTACCTACACTAATCTTATAACAAAGTTTCCGATGATTGCCAAAATGTGGCCAACAATTAAAATTGAAATGAGTGTCCACACGGAGTGTGTGGAGAAATTTCAGTTGAAAAGAGAAAAACACGGTTTTTCTGAAAAATCCTTAAAAATGTGATATCTTGAGAACAGATTTAGCTAAAGATATCATATTATGCAGTTTGCGGCATTTCTCTCCATTTTTGATTTAGTTTTACGCAAAAATTTCTTTTGCATCTACAAGCGGATCACGTTTTATACATAGCCAAACAAATCCTCTATGAATACCATTTTCTGTCGCCATTTCAACGAACCTCGCCTTTAAGCTCACCATGTGTGAAAGATGAAGAGACAATCGCACACTTGATAAAGCAAATTGATAACACAGAAAGAAATACTTATTGATAAAAATCCGACAGAACCGATTTTCTCATTTTCTAACGAATTGCTAACTTACCAAATCCCATACAACCAATTTTCTCGTTTTATAACGAATTGCTAACTTACCAAAATTTGGCATTCAATCCCACACAAACAATTTTCTCTTGAATAAGGTACTTACAAGAAAGAAAATTTGTAACAAAATATCAAGCCTGATGGGAAGCGAGAAATTCCTGGCCTCTCCCAGTGTGCGAATGGGTTGTGTGGGATTTAACAATATTTAATATTGTTAAATCCCACACAACCCATTCGCACACTGGGAGAGGCCAGGAATTTCTCGCTTCCCATCAGGCTTGATATTTTGTTTCTTCCTCGTAAAGAGAGAAAGTTTCTTCCAGTATTGCAGGTATTACTACATGACAGAGTGATGTGTTATGATACGTTTATGTATATTAAATATACATATAATCTCTTTCTTCCATATAAATTTTACATGGAAGAAAGAGATTATTTTCATGGAGATTCCTTCTTCCATGGTATATTTATGGAATCTTAATATAATGGATAATGGATAATAATGGATTTGTCGTACTTGCTTATCTAAGGTCCATACAGAAGGTATATGGAATAGTGTAGTATCCATGCAAACACTTGGAGTTTTCTTTACTGTTATAATTGATGTGAGTCTAGATAGATTGTAGTAGTGACGCGAGAAAACCCTTGTTTATAATTTTTGTACAATTTGAATTTTATATGTTTAATAGGGATTCAAGTTAAGTTCCGAACGGACTTTCGGCAATTCTTACGATTTTCTTTTGGGTTCGTTGTTTTCGTGGTTCGCAAAATATCGGGATTCACCTTTTTCTTCTTGTTGATCAAACCCGTAATTTAGGATGAATGACACTAAATTTTCGCGATTAGACCCCGCTGCGGTAGATCCATGGAAGAAAACTGAACAGCCAGCATCTGAAACGAAAGAGAAATCCGTGAGACTTACGATTGATCTCGACTCCGGCAGCAGAGGCTCCTCGAGCTACATTTTTAGTTATGAAAATCTCGTCAAAAAAGCCCGAGCTGAGTCCGAGAAGAGAAGCAAAGAAAGGAAAAACGGCGGCGGTCTCCCAGACCTCACGTCTCACGACTCCGAAGAAGAGTTGATGAAAGTGGCCCTGAAATACGAAGAAAAGTACGGACGAGACACGGGAAATAAACGGCGGTATCAGTCCTACGCTGACTTGGGCGCTGGATATGATACGGAAGATTCCTTCATTGACAACACGGAAGCCAATGAAGAAGGTATCCCCGATGAAATGGACACGAAAAAGGGTGGGTTCTACATCAATTCGGGGAAACTCGAGCTAACGAACCGAAAATGACGTTTGGCCCTCACACTTAACGGGAGCGATACGAAATTTATATTTTTTTAGAGGTGTACAATAATTTTCTCAACCAATGGACCTTTCCTCCCTCTGAGACTTGTTTCGTGTGTCATTTATTATCAAGGTGTAAATTTTTCACGCTGAAAATACCGTTTAAATAATAATTTTGTTTATTTTTCACACTTAAGTGGTTGTTATTTTAGAAACCTGTAAGTATATAAATCTACTACTCAATCATCAAAATTTGATGACTTCAAATCATCTGGCTGAATGTGCTGTACGTTTTGCCACTAATCTTTGAGTGATTCGTAATTCGCATTTTCTACTCTTCGCATACTCATTGTTGATTGTGTGATCAAGAATTTATGAAGGGCCCGTGGGTGCTAACTACCTCCATGCGCCATTTTGAATTGTGACCTCTTCAAGTCGTGGATCTCATGAGAAATCGTCTTTGAGAGTTCATAATATTATATTGTAGAACAATTTTCACTTTAAATTATGTTTTAACCTCTCTTGCACTAAATTAGCAATGTAAAGACCTTACAACTTTGAATTGTCAGGTTCGCCACTCAAAAACTGGTGTCAGCTGTAGGGGAATATGAGTCGCAATTGAAAGCCCACAAACAGCTGCAGCATCTTCTGAAAGCTTCATTGCAAGAGAAGGACCAGAAGTTGCAGCAAACTATGAATGAAGTACGTGTTGTAGAGTTGATGAACATTCTGATAAGTATGCACTTGTTAGTATGATTACATTTTCCAGTACAGGCCACTTAAAGGTTTCTCCTTTCCAAAGTGCTTCAACCTCGGCACTTATTAACTTGCGTCTCTTTGAATTAGCACTGGCGGTAACTTGAGACAGTGGCAGGTTTGATAATAACCCGAATAAAAGTACCCTTTATGTGAGAGGAATAGGTCGGGAAGGTGAAGTGAGCATAGTCACTGCATGCTACTCAAGGTATGCTGGTTCGTCCTTGGTGAGAACACATCAAAGCGCTTGTTGGCTGCACTGTAACTCATATTAACGACCCAAGTATGGTGAAGCAGTGTGGTTAACTGTTTGATCTAGATTGCTGTGTGACAGATTTTTACGCCTCTCGTAATTCATTGTGGGACAATTTTATGGACGTAGCTGTGTAATTCACCGTCCACTTCATTATTAAAGGCCCTCAAAAGTTCGAAAGCCCTCACGTAGGAGCAGATTCAATGCAAGGTGAGAGAGAAGTGAGACTGCTAAGTTGTCTCACAAAGATCAAAGTGAAATAAAATCAAGCCTTGAGAAATATAGGTGCAACATAGAAAATTCAGAATTTCTTGTGGTAGCCTTGGCCTTGAACCTTCTTCCCCCTTGAAGCCTGGCCAACTTGCCCTCTTTCCAACACGTAGGTACAAAATCAGTGTCTTCTGTCACTAACTTTGAGCTGGTTTGTCTCTCACTTTGGTCATTCTAGATTCAGAGAATGAACAGAGAAGCAGCCCTTGCTGAAGAAAACGCAGAAATAATGAAAAACAACTTCCAGAAAAAGTTCAACGATGTCTGCAAAGTCTGCACTGACGTCATCGATCAATACCCCGACTTGGGTTCGGATTATAGTTGAGGCTACAGAACAAACTCGAGCTTGTGGAATTTCTAATAGTATTTTCTATTAAAATACACCTAAACTCAAGCCTGAATTTGTGCGTAGGTTTTCAGGTTTTGCAAACTGAGCTGTTTAACTCGGTGCAGTTTTATCCTTTCGTATTGGTATTTGCATTAAAATTGGTAAACTGTGAACCTTTTTATTGTGATTTCGCATTGCCCTGTCGTTTCGAAAGAAGTGACTCCAATCACTAGCAATGTCAAACGCCTACTGCAGTAAAAAATACAATTAAATAATAAGTCTGCAATGCTTAAGCGAAGACTCAGCACTACTGAAGCACCACCTGCTCTGGTTTGATGTAGGTATATCGTTACCACCACGCCAAACTGCTTTTTTGATCATTTTGGTTTTAGTGCACTTTTGGGTACCCTGAGTTGGGCATGCCTGAGCTGGAAATCGTAATCGTCAGTGGATTGTTTGACAAATATCATTCGTTTCGCTTATCTGTAGATGCACTAAAACCCAAATGACTAAAAAAAGCACTTTGGCGTGGTAACGATTTATCGTTGGCCAATAATGGCCTATCTCAAGAATTGGTTAAAAGTGTATTCGATACTGTTTTTCCATTCCCCGTGCGTTCGTATCTCTGAAATTTACCTGTCGTTGCTACAAAACGTCCAAATTATCATTTTTTTGATAACGGCCTATCTAGTTACATTCTTTTTGTTACTGATTATGGCCTATCTCACCACTCCCCTGCTTTTCACTACCTAGTTCCTATGTTTCTGTGTATCAATCATGTACGAGTTATACTTAGTTATTTAGTTCTTCCTATGCGGACCATTAAAATATTAAAAAGTATCTGTTTTCACTTATTTCACTCATGTTTTTCCAATGAGTAGTTGAGATGGGTCATAATAGCATCATATTTTTCTCGGGAAATAGGCTATAATAATTCAATAATTAATCTCACCACGCAGTCGAACGTTATTAAGGCCCAACTACGATTTTTCCATTGTAACTAGATACCTACATTAATTTGGAGTATTATTTGAACATTTTTGAAAATTTATTTATTTAAAAGACATATAAAAGAAGTCATTGTTGTTGGCCATCCCTGAAAAACAATGAATTTAACATGAAAAATAAGAGGGGAACCCGTTTTTTGTTGTTCCTGAAAAGTGATAGATTTTGAGATAGGCCATTATAATCAACTGCAAAATTGCAACTGCCACCGGATAATCTAATTGGTCAGGGCCGGATTTAAAAAATACAGGCCCCCCGTATGGTACGGGCCCTGGGCTCGTGGTTTGAAAATTTGAAATAGGTGCAAAATGGTGACTTTTATTGTCTGGCGTGAAAACATTACCAGTGACATTATTTTGTAATTTTAATTGTGGTGCGGGCCTATGTCACCTATGCTTAAATCCGGCCATGTAATTGGTACTATTTAAGAGCAAGGAAGCCTTGAAAAGAACAAAAAACGATATAACATCACCGATTTATTTGGTAATCTTCATAATATTTTATATACACATTATAAACAATAAGTACAAACGAATACGACGAATAAAGAGAGATAACTTTTACTTTGATTCATCCTTACTTTTTCTAAAACTGTTACATTCCTCGTAATTCCTACTTGGGGGGTCCTAAGAGTGGCAGACCTGCTGCTCAACACTACTGGTATATCCAATTGCAAGTCGAGTTTCTTACGATCTAATGGTCTCTAGGTTTTTGTAAATCAGTACTTCGATTTTGATTTGTTGGTATGCAACGAGGGTTACTAGCAGGTAAGGTGTCGGTCAGTTAAAACAGAAGAGAATCAAAGACGAGATTCAACTTAGGAATTAAGAATACTGCAAGTTTTAAATTCATTAAACTTTATAAAAATATAAGGCCTATTCTTGTATTTTATGATACACGTTACTTATCTAGGGAAAGCACTAAGGGCCTAGCTGACCTTTACAGAATTGGAATGTTATTGGGAAGGTGATGATAGAGATAAATGGATTTAGGAAAGAGAGGCGTCATCTTCGTGATGTAGGATTTCATTGAGGAGGAGATCCAATGACTGGAGCCCTTTGAGGAACCCAGAGTCAGGGCCGTGATGAAGCGGTGGTGTCGCCGAGTCCGTGCGAAACGTTGTATGAGCAAAGTCGATCATACGAAGATCCACGTCCGAAGGTTCATGTCTGGTCCAGGGCACTTGATTCCCTCTGCGGCGACGCTTGTTCAGCTCGTCCCCAAGACCGGCTGAGGGTCCGCTGCCGTTAGCCTGATGTGCGGCAGTACCCGATGTGATGAGATCGAAAGTTGACATGCTCGAGCTTGAGGCCTCTTCTTCTTCAGACGGCGGCTCCGCGGACGAGGAGGCTGAGCTGTCGTCCGAAGAATGCGACGTGTTACCTGCTCCCCAATCAGGTGAGCAGCTTCGAGAGGATCTAAAATCAAGATGAATCGTTTAACTTTGGGAAGATCACCCAATACATAGGTAGTGATGCAACAGGAACGAAGGGACACTGCGGAAGAAATGATTTCGGTACAGATAAAACGCTTTGGAGGATGGATTTGACAACATAAAGTTGCAAATAAACTATATCGTCGCTTAAGGAGCAATAGCCTAACACATTTTCCCCAACTTTTCAGGAGTCACCAAAAACTGTTTTACCCCAAAATTAATAGCAATTTCTCACTAAACTTCCTACAATGATTTAAAATGAAGTAATGCTCCAATCGAAACTCGTGAGGGTTACCTATGTGATTTTGGCTTAAGAATTGGTCAGATCGGTAGAGTTGCTTCACCTAAAATTTTCTAGTTGCGAAAGGATTCATATTTTTAGAGTTTTCTTCCTCTACAGGTACTTACATGAAACATTGATGTAGGAAATACTGCAAAATAATTATATCGATACAAACACCATCCCATGAACGAACGATAAAAAACAATGTTCTTAAGAACATTGCATTCTCAAATTTTCACTCAGCAGGATAGTTCGGAGCATTGAACATAGATCAGGAACTGATCAAAAAACTTCATTTTAAATCATTACAGGATATTTACAAAGTAGGAATTTTAGTGCGAAATTACTATTAGTTTTGGGAATTTGTGTTGCCCAACTGATATTTTGGAGATTTTGCGGTTTTAGTGGATGATTTTCGACATTCTGACTACACCACGCAACGCGGCGTGAAATTTTGAATAAGAAATGTCTTAATTTAATTTTGTTCAAATAGTGGGTTAGGCTGAGTTGCTTCTAAGCGACGATATTATAAATGTTATAATCCTATTTCATCAAATAATCTCGCTTTCCTGCCAATTTTCACTGTCTAATGTGATCAGAAACAAAATATATTATACCTATTCTCCTTTTTATGCATCTAGAAGACTTTGGCGCTATTATACTCTAATACTTTGTCTTAATCCATCTCAGGGGTTGACAAAGTGTGGCTCAAGCGAACAATCTTTTTCGTGTATGATTCATGTTAAAATCAAACTAAGAAGTCGTGTCACTGATGAGAACGTGGTAATGTGCTTGAAACTGAACAGTTCTGGTGATGCAGCATGATCGTATGAGCGAATTTTCGAAGCAGTAGGTATTCGTACGAATAAGTAACACAGGAGTAACTAGTTTTGCGGCACGTAAAATTTGGGGTGGAAAGGGGGGAACCAAAAAGGTTTTGAATACCAGAAGAGTATTGGATCCAAATGGACGAATAAAACTGATTGTTCTCTAGTACTGATTGTAGACAATATCCAACGAGCCGGATAAAACTTACAGTGACAGGGAAGTGACGTCCATAGTTTCTTCGGATATTGGTACGAATCCTCTGTGAGGCGAAGATCCGGGTTGAGGAACTTCAATGGTCAGGTCTTCTGACTCGCTTTCCCTCGTAGTTTCTTCGCATGAAAGGCCCGAATCACTCTCAGCCTCGATCATAAGGCCTTCATAAGTTATAAGTAGGGAACTGTAAACAATCAAAATAAGTAACTATAGGATTAGGTATTACAGTTATAGGGTTATAATAACCCTATATAATTGTAGTAATTATATCAGCTGCTATTTATAGGTTTAGTTCGGTTCAGGCGGTGGTTGAGCAATTTTCGTAGCCCAAATGGACTACACTACAGTTCTTTGATAAGACAAAACGACCAAAATTATCCACTTCACAATGATTTGTCACGCTCACCACGAATAGAAGCGATAGCTCGATTGCTTTTCAATGGCTTGACGTAGTTTCTCCAATCGCAGGAGAACTTTTCGTATTGCTAGGCGGTTTAGAGTCTCCCCATTGTGGAAATACTTGTACAGGGCTCCCTTGAACCCTTCCTTGTTGAGTTCACGACCCCAATATTTGTCTTTCTTGATGAAACTGTTCGAAGTAACGTCATATACCTATAACACAGAGTGGACATGTTTGTAATATTAGGTAGGTAAGCAAGAAGTTCAGTTTTTTTCAATTATAGAGACGAATGAAATTATACGGAATTTAACAACTGGGAAACAAAACTGAATAGGCAGAGTACAAGTATAATGAACTGATATTTTCAACGCCATTTTTTTGTAAATGACGTTCTGTTTCCAATCGAAAGTAATAAAAAAATCATCTGACTGCACCAGATAACACAAATGAACAAGTGACTGTTGAAAAACATCAAATTATTGAAAACAGATACTACGGTGGAAATTAGAAACGTGTTCTAGCACGAACATTGAGCGCTTATAAAACAGGGTAAATAAATTTGTGAGTATACAAATCTGACACACTACAAGAAAACAGGGGCAAAATTACAGTCATGCAACATAAGAAAACCAGCATACGATTTCCGATTGAGCGAATTTAGGAAGTATTATACTGAAACTACTCTCAATCTTCTGCTCCCTATTAAATTTTGACACGATGAATAAACCATGAAAAACCAAGTTCAAATACACAATAATTATTATTGTACAAATTAACTCACTTCCACTGTTTCTGTTGATTTTATATCAAATTTTTAGCATTTTCTAAGAGGGTTTGATTAAAGTAGTAAGTGAATTTTGGAAAATTTTGATTTTTCGTTACGTAGCTAAGGCCGAATATTTTAGTTAAATTTGATTCATATTACATCAAAAATATAATCAAATTTTTGAATATTACCATAACACTTTAATTTACACATAATTTATTAAAACATCATCCTCAAGTTTAAATGCCTGATTATTGTACAAATTAACTCACTTCCACAGTTTCTGTTGATTTGATTTCTAATTTTCACCACTAAGTGGGCACTTACCTACAATTAACATGTTAAGTAATTGACAACTTTGTGAAATTTGTGATTTTTTAAAATTAGTAGCTTTATTGTAGAATCCTGAGTTGGATTCAGAATGTATTGAAACATTTTTCAATATTTCTCCAGGCCATCACAGCTGCGTATCATCTTCGAAAATTCGCTTAAAACCAAACTCTCAACCAAAATTTGGAGGGAAACCACGGCATGCCACCTACCCGGAGTTGGCCGCCTGTTAGTGACCCAATTCCAAGCTTCCAGACCGAAGCTTCCACAATAAGCTGCAGAACAACCAATTCATTGTACTACGTTGCCAGTTATTTTTTATTTATTTACTTTTTTTTTTAACAGAACACAAGTTTAAAAAATTAAGAACATGAGAAACTGCAAATCAACTAAACAAACCACTCATACAAGTGAAAAGCGTGTTCAACCGGGAACAGTGTAATATTGATGTCTCCGAGAATTTCTACGACTGGTAAATTTTGAGTGAGGTGTTTGGCTCTTGTGTTGGATGCATTGTTATAAGTAAGCCATAAAACTAGTTCTAGCTTTATGGGCTTCTGACCATTTAAACAGTAGGTGGGAACATCATCTCATCCAAATGTGAGCGTATTAGTATTTTTTTTGAAACGGAACACGAAGATTTTACTGTAAGAACATGAGTAAAACTGCTGAAATGACAGTAATAGATTCATAATAAAATAACTCACAGTGAGGGAAATAGATGATTTGCTACTAGTTAGACCTACCTAGAATGAATGTACAGGGTGGCGCAGATGTTATGACTACATTTACCATGTACTTAATATTGGAACTGAGAGATTGAAACGAAGCGCATTTCGTAGTAAAAATGTGGATTGGAAATTTTATTGGACATTTGCGGAAGATAATTCCTGTAAATGTCCTCCTCCACGTAAACACCTTCTTCGAGGCGCTCGGCGAAGTTGCGATTCACATTCTCCAACATCTCGTTAGGAATCTGAGCAGTTTCATCACGGATGTTGTTGCAATGGACCACATTCAAAGGGGATTCTCGTGCAAATTTTACGATGTTTTAGGATCTAGAAGCTCTTATAATTATATCGGACGAGGCTTACTTTCATTTAGACGATCACGTCTTTAAACAAAATTGCCGTTATTGGGCACCTCGAAATCCTAGAAAGTTGCACGAGCAGCCACTTTACAATCAAAAGGACACCATAGTGGGTGTCCTTCGTCTAAAGAAGGGATAATTGGGCTTTCTTCGAAAACGAATCTGGGCAAGCAATCACTGTTAATTCAGGGCGTGGAAATGCTCAACGACTTTTTTGTTCCCTATTTAGATGAGAACGAACGGGATATCGACCCAACAGGACGGAGCCACAACACACTGTTTGAGTGTCAATGATCAGAAAATGATCAGCTTCCATCAAATGTGTGATTTCCCAGCATTCAGATTCCTCACGAGATGTTGTAGATCGCGGTGCACGCGCCTCGCACAACATGTTAATCGTCGAGGAGGACATTTACAGTTCGTTATCTTTCACAAATGAAAATTTTGTCATATGTCCAATAAACGTCCACATTTTTGCTACGAAATGCACTTCATTTCAATCTCCTAGTTTCTATAATAAGGACATGGAAACCATTTCAAATGCGGTCATAATATCTGCGCCACTTTGTACAACTAACTTGTTTTCACTTCCCAACACTTGAGGAGTTGTGTGTCGTATCCATGTTCATGTGTATTTTCGTGCTAAATCGGGACAGCGACACTCGCGTCTCTCCAAGTGCATGAGAACAGATTTTCTTACCACTAGTACACCAGGGGAGTCCAAAAAGGACCAGTTGAGTGGGACTGAGGAATGTATCCCTATTTTGAAGTAACACTAACTAACACAAAATTTAAAGCGCAAATAAAACTGAGCAAAAAATCGAATATAAACAAAAGTATAGGCTACAAACATTATGCGTGAAAATGAAGGGGATGCATATAAGTTCAGATCAGTGCAGGAAAACGGCGGAACTCAAGAGAAATTAGCGAATTAAAATCGGGTTTAAACATTTACCTGCATTCCGCAGAGGCGAACTCCCAGAGTGCCGGATGTGCTCGCAGCACATTTGGCCATCTGTTTGCTTCGTTTTTCAGCTGAAGCGTCGTCACCGTGTTGCCTCGTTCCCATTTTCAGGTCCAAAATGCAAGGCTTGGTGTATCTGCTGGTTATGTTTTCTAGGAGGAGGAAATCTAAAGACAATGTTGGTCAAGGATTGTAAGAGATTTTTCGATCTTTAGTTTGTATTTAGTAGCACTTGATGCACAGGAATTGGGGCTCTCTTGAAATGACAAAACAGTGAATATGGCAGGGATAACAATATCAGTTGGAACGGCCGATACTGGTTTGATCTAACATTTCATCTAATTGTACTAATATACCCAAGTTACACAAAATCAGTCGCCACCAAGAAAGAGGAATTTAAGAGATCTTGACCAAGAGGGCTTGACCTAGTTTTCTATTCAAAAAATAGTGGAAGGTCGGGGATTGGGTCGGGTGAAACGCCACCGACCCTGTGGCAAATATTGAACGTCGGCTACTGTTGACATTAATGGGTTAACAAAGGATACATTGCTTGCAGGAGTTGTCCAACTGGTGAGTACCATTCTTGAGCTCATCTGTGGTACTTTTGTTGCGCCGAACTTTCATTCTGTAACACGAAACATCTCAAATTAATAAATAAATTATTAAGTCGTCTCAATGATTTAAAAACAAAACTCAAGTGGGAATAATACGAGTACGTGTGGATAGAAAACGAATCAATGTCCATGTTTCTAGTCCAAAATTTGTAAGCCCTCCCTTAAGTCAATCCTCATAAAAGTAGCAAAAACAATATAAAAATTCATAGTCATGCAGCGTGGCTATAAGAGCGAACTTTCGAAGAAATAATGGTTTTATGTCAAATGTCTTCTTTTTTTGCCGAGTAAAACCTCAGTTTATAGATTTTTCAACGCTCATTCCGTTTTCAGATTAGAGCAGATTAACAATGAAGAACATCTCAAGTCACAACCACTTGTCAGACTGTTTCATTTTTGGAATTTATGGGCAATTTCCCCCCCTTAAAAGTCCGCTAAACCCCCCTTAGGGTGGCCCGATTCTGCCCATCTACGAACTTAGAATTTCAATTGCCAAGACAGATTTTTTGTGCAAATTTGAACTTTTTATCCCAATACTATGGAGAGTTATTGTCTGGAACAAACATATAATTTTTGGTGTCATCTGACAGTTAATTCAGGATGGTCTGAAACATTTTTCGAAAATTCGAGTTTTAACAATTTTGGACCGAGAACGATAGCTTCCTTTTCTTCGAAAATTCGCTAAAAAGCAAATTTAAATCTCCCCCTCTTAAAATAGGATAGTGACATTTTCTGAGGATCCTTGAGACTAACCTCAAAACATCATCCCTTTTACGTTTGGCAGGGCGGCTGGAGTCATCTCTGAAACTAGGGCTGTACCGCTTATCGAGTTTGACATCTCCTGTTCCCTGCATAACTCCTGAAACAAGGGTTCGGCCGATCTTCAAGACTTCTGATGTTAAATAGTAAAAGCGTGTGATGAAGGCTTTCAGAAATACCAAGGTATCATTTTTTATTGTGAAATGATAACACAAGGTGAAGACTACAATTTACCAACGAATCAACCCAAACAGCTATTTTGATAGTGAAGGTTTCAGAAAATGCAGCTTTTTTCTTGATATTTCGAGTTGCCTTTCAGTTCAACATAAATCTAAAATCATCAAACAAACGAAACTCGAGGCTATTTTGAAATGAAGCTGAATCAGTACTGATGGTAATGGGGGCAATGATTCTCAAAGCAGAAGGCGAGGTCCGAAGGGTGAAGAAGTTCAATCCTCAGATAGGTAAATAAATCCGTGACGAACTAAATCAATATCGTGTTACCAATGATTGTTTTGACTTTCAGATTTTTGGAGCAATTTTACCAGCTGTTTTCAAGCAAAAATCTGCTTTGAGTGAAAACCATTCTTCAAATCCACAGCCCGACGAGAAAAAACGATTGGTTGACGATCTCAGATTCGGAATAACACAGGTAATGCTGATATTTTTTACACGATAAAAAAACAATGATTTGTAGATGAAATGACATGATGAACGTGTTGATGAAATGTAATGAATCGGTTGATGACGCGTTAACAAGTTAACCATCACCATTCACACCATTCAGACTGCTACATAATCCATGTTTTATTTGATCATATTCCCATGTGTGCTCTCTCTAAAACCTAAGTGATCGTCTCTGTTACACATTCTCCAGAATTTCTAAGGGTGTGGATCCTAACAAGTAGAAAACAATAAAAACATCAAAATTAAGGTTTGAGATAAATAACAAGAAATTTTCCTGATATCTAACGAATGTGTAGTAGAAGGAAGTCGCGAATGGTGACCATACGTTGGGCCTAATTTTCAAGTCCCAGAGAGTGGCAAACATAGGAATATGATGGAAACCTACGGGTCACAAGCACTATCTACACCGACGAGGATCTGAAACAATGAACCCTTAGAGTAAGGAAGGTGCTTGAACATACACTGAATTTACTGTAGCAACTCGATGTATTGAATGGTAACAATCTACGGAGGTTAGAAGTCAAAGTCACTCGAAAGGTTGAGGCTGATACCTATCGATTTGAATTTAGATTGATTTGCATACGCCTAGTCCATACCAGTAGACGCGTTCTAAAAATTAAACTCTATTTAAATTTGAACTAAAAACTATACCGTTCCATTAGAATTGTTCAAAATTTCAAAATTCGTTTTGAACCCCTTCCCATTTATGGTTATGAAAAGTTTTCAAGGACCATTGTGGGGTTGGTCCGCAAACCAAATTTTGTAATTTTAGCACAACTAACTAGTCAATGTGCCGTAGACGTCGAACGGACGGATTTTTTTTTATTCGATTTTTGAATCGATTCTTGAAATGTAAACCCTCAAATGTTGAGGGGGTATTTTTTTTTCTTGGGTGATTCTAATGGTTCGCTATCGAAGATAGGTAATACTTAAATCAAAATTCACATCACGGTGTGGACGCTTGACGAGACAAAGATCGCTGTCTATAGGCCATGTCTCGAAACCGTTCTATGAGCCTATAGACAATCGCGCAACATGGTCTACTAGTGCGTACTAGGCTTTATGCGAAAGCATGATCACAGTAGAGTTGAACTGGAGACAAAAATCGTCTGTGAGTACTAATTTAAGCACTTTGTTCACAACAAAGATAAATTGGGAATTGATTCAAAGTTTAATTAAGGAAAAACTATGTAAGCCTCTTTTTATTGCCTGAAAGGTTTAAAAACGCTGGTTTATGAAAGTATCCTGAGGGTTCTTTCTATCTAAATGCAGGATTAGAATACATATGTTTGCGAAGGTGTATATGAGTGAATTGAGGTCGAACTACAGGTTTTCGTTAAGTGGTACCCGTGGAGTTATTCGTCAGAGGTGAATTAGCATTATGTAGGTACCATAAACACACCACACAGACACGAACATAACAACCATGTCGTTATACGATGCGGACAGGCACAAACACATTCTCACTTGACCCAATTACACGTCTTGGAGAGGTGAAGGAAAAAGAGGATGTCTTGCGTATAACTCCCCAAACAGACTAACATTTGAAACTTCGAGTCATCTGTCATTTGACGTTCCGGGCCTTGTAATATTCATTTCGGCTGTCTATAGGGTCCCGGGCCTATACTAAGTACGATCTTTGACTGTTATACTGCACAACATTATTGCGGTAAATTGGGATGTACAAGCTTTTCAACGACGCCTTCAATTTTCGAACATTTCTTAGGTACCTACTCAATCAAATAAGTTCAACATTTAGAGCAATTTTGATTGGTATCGATTTTTTTGAGCTTTGCGTCGATATTTAAGAAGAGTAAACAGTGCTTGTAGGACCCATAAGTTTTGATCGTACAGTTTTTATTGTTTTTTGTTTGGTGTTGATCTAATATTTAGATTGATGATGAGGGGTGGCATACGAACCACATAAAAGGCGTCCAGATAGGTGCGGAGTGTTGGGCCTGGGAAGCTGCCACTAGCCGTCTCCTCGGAATCCAGCTCCGAGAGAGTTTTGAGTGTATTCGAACACACATTGTTACTATGTCTGCACATGAGCATATTCATCTCACCAACGGGACGGGGAAAGGGCGGTAAGAGGGAATGCCAAAAAGGAGCTCATTTTTAGGGTTTTTCAATAATCAATGGAGTGACGTAGCTTGATGAAGGGTAAGGAATGGATTTTTGGGATTTATCGATTTCAACTTGTCTTGATACCACAGCCAATCCCTTAATTTCTAATCATAATCGTGAACAATTAAGATCACAAATATTTTTGGGAGGGAAAGATGTTTTTTGCTCTACTTGGGAAGCAAATATAACAAATTTCCGCGCAACTAGCCATCGCTGATAACTGACCTGAAATGTTGAAAGAAACCCTAAATTCAACCGAGCCTTATACCTATACAGAGGTTTTTCCCAAAGCAGTTCACCATACGTCGAGGCCTAATAGGCTCGAAGCTCCCTGTTGACAGTGCAGTAGGATAGTAAAACTTCCTGAATGAATCTCTAACCACTGTTTACTTTTTTTTAAACCAGTTTTTTGGTGATATGTAATTGGATGACAACAAACTTGGAATATACCGTAGAGCCCCGATTATCCGCAGAATTAGGTGGCAAGGGCACCGCGGTTAGCGAAAATCGCGGATAACCCGAAATGTAATTTTTTCCTTGACCTGCCGCTTTATGTCCACTTCCAAAGTAAGAGTTGGAAGACATTTCCAAAAAATCCCTGATTTATCAGCGTTTTGAATTTGTTCATATGACGTATCTTCAGAGAACAAAAACTCTTCAAAATCACGTTGAAAATCATCAGCTGCTTGTTGATCACCACTCAGCTTCTCTCGATGTAGACCAATCTCTCCAATTCCATGACGTTTCTTAAAACAATGTACCCAACCGAAAGACGTATCAAAATTTCCTGCCAGGCTTAACAAATCAAAAAGATTTTTCCTTTAGCTGCAACGTTAGGACACCAGCTAACCATTCCGTTAATGTCAAATCAAGTTCATTAGGTATACGAGTATGTTTATTTATTTTTATTGTTTTTCTATTTTTCATTCCAGAAGCACTGTCCGACATTTGTGCAAAGGCCAACAGTTTGTCTTCTTGCCTTAAAATCGTGATTTTTTGTGTCCACTCCTTGTCCAAATACAATAGATTTGTAATCAGCACGGAAATTTCTCATAAGGCCTCGATGTAAGGTGAACTACGTTGGGTACCTTCTGTATAGTATAGTTGGAACTTGGAGAAATTTAAAAATGAAGTGCTTCCAATTTTTTCTATTAAAAAAGTTATCACTGTGGACGAAGTAATAACTTACAGTAAATCACGATTGAACGGTCATTTCAACAATAAGAATTTAACTCAACGTTTGAATTCAACAAGAACAATCCAACAAGAAAGTTCCAGGTTGTGTTGGGGTTCACCAGTACACACTTTTTCATTTTTTTCGACATGGTGGCCTGAATGGGAGAACGTGGGTAACTGGAAGTGGAAGAGACAGGATGAAGGAAATTTACAAACATAATAATAAACGAAATAAACTCCCAATTCCACTCAGAAAACTTCCATCCAAAAGCGATGCTTGGAAAAGTCCGAAAATATTATGAGAGGGAGGGGGTTAGAGCTGCGAAAACTAAAGGAGGCCCGTGAATGAAAGGGAAAGGAATGATGAATGACGGTAAAATAAAAAATAATTGAAAGTATAAACGGAAGAATGATTGACCAAATATCTATTTCCAAACATCGCAACGAATGAAATTACGAAAGAATGACAGTACTTTAGATGAGTCGCAAATCCTTCCATCAAGAGAGGTGATGGCAGAATCAAACTGAAATTTACCTTTGTATTTGGGTACGTATGGTTTAATTTCTTCTGGTATGTTTTGGTAGAACTCGAGTTCCCTTTTGTTCAAAGGTTTGCAGATTGTTCCTTCGTCTAAGAGGAGGAGGCGGGTATGACCGCCGACCTGTCAACAAACAACACATTTTATAACATACGAAGATAAAGCTGTGACACAAAGGTTTATTTTTTCTGTACAAAATCGGTACATGATGATGGATGTTTTCTAATTCTACCTCCTCAAATGTGAATCATCAAAATTTCGGAGGAGGGAATGTTATCTTCTTGAGCGTTTTTTATTCAAGGGCTTCCCATACTCAATTTAAATTAGCCCAATTTAAATTATTTATTATTTGTTGTGATGGAGTAAAAAAAAACGAACAATAATACGTGGAATGTTGATCCTACCTGATTATTGAGTGGTAGCAATGCGACCTCATGATCAATATCGGAAGCAAGTTGATCGTGCGAGAGCTTCCTCCTATCTAAATCTCCCATGCCCCAATCACCAGGGAGGTAGACCATTCCGAGCGCCAGCCTTCTGAATGTCTGCAACAAAACATTATTTATGATTAAAAACTCTCAGGGAAAAAAATTTTTTACACAAGAAAAAGTGACAAAACCATCAATGCGTATGGATGAATCATTAAAAATCCAGTACCACCCAAATACAAACCCAGTTGCATCCATAAAATTATTAAATGAACTTATAATTATTAACAAAAATTATAAGATTCCGTCAGAATGTTTCCGTCAGAAAACGAGTGGAGAACTTGTGCAGCGTAATAAAACGTCGGTACTTTTGAAAGGGCCTAACGATACCGGAATAAAACTAGCAACAGTTAGTTTAGATCCAGGACGCACATCAAACTCCAATAACTTTCAGCGTCCGTTGTGCAGTCTTATTTACTTCACGGCATGGATAGTATAAACATATTGTAGAGTGATTCACAGAGAGGCAGTCGTTTTATCGTCTCCAGCTCATGTTTGTATCATTATGAACCAACTCCTAATTCAATGATGGTTATTTAGGTTATTATTATGATAGTTATTATTGACTATACGGTGTCATACGTTATGCTGAATGGAATTTATAAAATGTGGAATCCAATCCTTTAATACAGGGCCAACGATGAAATGTTATGAATCTAGATTTATCAGGACCAACATATCAATTAGAGGTTTGAATTATGGTTAGTAAGACAGACAAGTACTGGTAATCACTCAAATAAATGGGTACCTCTAGCCTCAGAATTCGTAGTGCGGAAAATTCTCAGTGAACTGATTAGGAAAGAACAAAGAAAAACTGACGGAGCAAGACGGAGCAAGTTTTTATACAAATGTAAGCAATTGGATTAAAATGAAATTCAGCGACCACCGAGGTGTTGTGAGTACGAATGCTTTTACGAAGGCGGTACCTTCGATTTTATCGTCCAATTCAACGTTATCTTATCTTCAAAGTCAAGTAAACAATGGGAGCAAGAGACGAGAAGTGACAAAAAACCCCGTCTCGTAACAATAACGACGGAGTATCAACACCCAAAATACTGTGAGGCAGGAGTTTAGAAAGGTCGAGTTGACGTAAGAATTAATGCAACAGGCACATTCTAAGGTACGACGGTGAATTTATTGTTGAACTCCAAATTGTAAATATGTTATTATTTTTATATAACACATTTGAATACAGGTTCGGTAAGAAAGGTACGTTGGCCTTGTTGAGGTCTTATGATGGAGTAAATAAAAAGTGTGGTGTGATCGTCGCGTTGTTTTGCCATTTGTACCTTCTTTCCAACGCAATTTTCGTGTCACGTTCTTGTTTACTCGTATTCCATTCAAATACAAAACACGACAAAGGGATCTAAATAGTAAATATTTATTCAAAATGTATTAAATTCAGATTCGATGCGTCATTATCAACTTGGTTCAGAGAACACACCCCAGCATCCCCTAGAGCCTTACAAGGCTGTTCAAAACGACTTTGGAAGATCCGTAGTGTCAGGTGGGGGCGTTCAAGGAGCACTCCAAGCCATTCTCGTTTTACAAGTGACTTGAGACTAAGAGATCCAGAGGCGAGCAAGGACTTTTCAACCTGCGCCAATAGGGTGCAATAACAGCCACAAGAATAACCCTCCAGGGTAGAATCTACGACGACGATGAGTAACAGCATCTTTGCGGTCCTCAAGTTTAATACACTACGTGGAAAGATAAGAGTCGCTCCAATGAAACCCACATATCATGTGGACCGCAAAGCTGCTGTTACTTGTCTTATGTATCAGAAACCCAGATGCTCACGAAAAAATGGGGAAATAACATGAGGATGTGAGAACGCTTGATTCTCCAGCATATCTACGGACTAAGTGATGCCAAATATCACTAGGGAATAAGAACAAAATTTGTTCTTAAGTTTGTTCTATTTAATATAGAATTTACTACTGCGATGCGACCTGCAGTGGGTGTGTCATAAAGAATGCATGGAGCTAAAGAATCTCTGGAAAGATGCTCTACAGCGCCTGTCTGCAGTCTACTGTGCTTGCGAACCGTTCTAAACATTTGAATTTTGAAAAAAAAACATTTTCAGCATAAAAACTAATAGAAATATCAAACTAGACCATTAATTTCGTATTATTTTTAAAAATACTACTAACGTAGTTGTATTTTTACCTACGTAAAACTTTTGAGAAACAAGAACAAAGCTCGCTTGCCTGACAGCAACCTTAGCGACTGTTTGCAGTCACCAACTATGAACTTTTTGCCGGCTCAACCATGAACTTTTTGCTCAATTTTAGTATCAAATGAAGTAGTCAAAATAATCATTGTTTTTTCAAGTACAGGCTGAATTTATTATATTACTTTCGAAGGAATACACAGCCATTTACTCTATTATTTTGCCCTTCAATGTTAAATATAGAATACTTTTTTGGTTACATAAAATAAATTTTATTTTATGTACCCAAAAATGTATTCTATCGAAATATTCGCTCTTTCTCAAAGTAGGGTTTGTGGACAAAAATTGAATTTATATAAAAATACTCGACTATTTTCTAGACCTTTTCCTTCCTTCACAATTGATTGAAGGTTCAATGAGAAGGTCAAGGGTTAAATATATCGAATCGAGACTCCTTTGGATACATCGAAAACGAAGGTTTCTCATTATCTTGGCGTACAATGTTGACAGCTACAAATTTGGCCTTGCACATAGCCATAAGTTTGTGTCAACAGTCCGACCCCTATTGAAAAAAGTAACACAAGAAGAATACATGAATAGACTCGTGGGTAGTTCGATCAGTAACGTAGTTGAGTATCAGGCACAAGTAGATGGCACATTGCGCAACGTTTAGAATTTAGCAAATATTATAAGGTTCAAAAATAGATTAAGCATTGGAAAAAATTACACAACAAAAATTTATATTTTATGATATTCCGAGTAAATCCCCGACTTTTCAATTCCTAAGACCCGAAATCAATTAATGGTTTTCCAGTGCCGCCGTCGTAAATGGTTTACTTTGTGTCGAGTTACAAAAATTCATCACCAGCGAGGTAGATTCGTTGTTCACTTTTTCAACATTTGAGTGGGTCATCGACAATAATCGCCGAGAAGAGAACGTTCAAGGAGGGAAGTGATTCATGAATAAGGGTCGAGGCGTTGAATCATCATCATGACGCAAGATCAGCTCAGCTTTCTCAAATAACACAACAGTCAAGTCACGAAGAAGCCAAGCCCCTCATGAAAATGACGTTTTTTTGCGCAAAAGGTCGATTTCACGATGTTGTATGATGCAGGGTCGGATATAGGTACTCTGGTTATCCATATGTAGGGAAATTACATACTCGGTAATATATAAGACCTTGCGAGTTGATCAATCTGAGAGACATCAGATGGTTGTCAGTTCAGCTTATGGTCACCTTGATCTATAGCTCACCTTAGGTGAAGTGCGTTGTACATAACTCTTCATCAGTGCATATCCATGTTTACTTGATATATGTAAATAAATCAAGTCGCTGAAAGGTCTCGAATTATGGTCGTTTAAATTTGTCAGCTTTTCCTATTCACACAGGGTTATGAAAGAATGGTAGGATGGATCAACATCAGGTAATTTTTAAAGGTCTTTACAGGTTTCAAAGGCGGGATTATTATCACTGTTTTGTTGTTGGTTAAATCCAAAAGATCATTATTCAAAAGAAAAGAAAAAATAACCCAGATGTAAAAAAATAAGTAAGAGAGTTTCTAAAAATACTCCGACTGAATGAGGAGTTGATTTTTAGCCACGAATAGTTGGAAACAATTAGTGACACATTTGTCACATGACAATGAGGCGAAAAACTCAATATTCAAGGGCCATCGACGAATGAACAAGTGGCAGTAGTTGAGAAAGTTCAGCCGATTAGAACATGACGTCGCTCATTGAGAGAATGCTGTTTTCGTCTTTTAAAATTGTATAATTTTCGTTTTGGTTTATTATCTTCGATAATGAACCATTGGAATCGCCCAAAGAAAATCTTTTTTTAACCCCCCCTCAAAATTTGTTGGTTTACGTTTCAAGATACGTAGATTCAGAAAATCGAATAAAAAAAAAATCCGTCCGTCCGCCGTACGCGCCACTTTGGCCAGTTAGCGTTGAGTTAAAATTACGAAATTTTTTTATGGGTTTCGACCAACCCCACAATGGTCCTCGAAACTTTTCATAACCCTAGATCAAGGGGAAGGGGTTCTAAACGAATTTTGAAAATTTGAAAATCTCATATCTCGAAAAAGTCATACAGAACGGTATGTTTTTTATTTCATATTTAGATAGAGTTTGTTCCGTAGAATTTTTTAAGACCATCCGCAGCTTTGTACGACCAGCCGTTCGTTCACAATGACGGCTCAAAGGTTGAGCCTGTCGACGCGATCTTGAATCAAACGGTTGAAATACAGGTCGATTAAATACAGGTCGACTCGATTTTCATACTAACTAGCTGTTTAGAACATCATATGGTTTTAGTGATGTCGAGTTTGTTGTTCTGAGGTACGTTTCGTGCTACGGAAATGAAGGTAATTTCGAATGTTTGTTGGTAGGTAGGTACTTCTTTTATAGAAAAATTAAAAAGTATTAAAAACCCTAGAATTATATCGTATTAATTAAATACAAATTATTAATATTTAACAATAAATTATAATAGTTTTTACTAGGTATCTACTTGACAAACTTATTATTAATTAGTGATAATTCATAATAATAATTAATCTTATTAATCTTATAAACGTATTAATAATTAGTGATAATTCATAATAATAATTAATCAAGAATTTGCAAATTCTTGACACAACGGTTCATTATCTTCTTTGTACAGATCACCCTTCTGTCTAGATCACTAGGTCTAAATGTCTAGATCCTAAATGTTAGATTAATTATTATTATCAACTATTTCTCATTGCAAACCTGTTCATTGTGTACCCAAAATCCTTCCCTAAAAGACCTGGCAGCGGGAAATATTATTCAACATGGTTTGAAAAGGGAAAAACAAGTTTTGTAAAAAATCCCAATGCTCTAGGTAGTAGTCGATACCAGTGACCAACATTTTCTTCAGTAGTCGACATGGTTTTGCACTAGTAGTCGACCTACATGTGTTAGAAGTCGACAGTATCACTTGAGTCAGTAGTCGACAGGTTTCGTCATTCCATCGTTTTCGAATTTTACGACATCTAAATAAAATACATTCAACTGTGAATCGGAACTTGAAAATAGATTAATAAGATGTAATAAAGTAGTTATCAGACTTTTTATTTGCAAACAGCTCATTATCAGTCTCAAATTGCAATAAGTACTTAAGTAAAAAGGTATGAAAACTATAGTCGAAAACTCATTGTCAGAAAATTGACATTACAGTTGGGCTCAGGTACCTATTTACATATTTTTTTGACATTTTCAAGTCTTTGATTTGGCACATAAACTGAAACGGGAAAAATTTGTTCCCTTGATTCACCCTTTCCCTCAGATCACGTCAGAACACAAGAGACCGGCGGGCCATTACGTCAGAGCTTATGACGCACGAGCGTATGACGTAAGATGGCTGGCAGGAGGCTAACTAGTACGTCAGAGCCTATGACGCACGAGCGTATGACGTAAGACGGCTGGCAGGAGGCCAACAAGTACGTCAGAGCCTATGACGCACGAGCGTATGACGTAAGACAGCTGGCAGGAGGCCAACAAGTACGTCAGAGCCTATGACGCACGAGCGTATGACGTAAAACGGCTGGCAGGAGCCCAACAAGTACGTCAGAGCCTATGACGCACGAGCGTATGACGTAAGACGGCTGGCAGGCGGCTAACTAGTGCGTCAGAGCCTATGACGCACGAGCGTATGACGTAAGTCGGCTGGCAGGTGGCCAACAAGTACGTCAGAGCCTATGACGCACGAGCGTATGACGTAAGACGGCTGGCAGGAGACCAACTAGTGCCTCAGAGCCTATGACGTAAGACGGCTGGCAGGAGGCCAACAAGTACGTCAGAGCCTATGACGCACGAGCGTATGACATAATACGGCTGGCAGAAGGCCAACTAGTGCGTCATACGACGAGACCTTTTATGTCTCTGCGCCCCCTCCCACACCCACACCGCGTACCTCGTACTTCATTTTGGTTTATTATCTTCGATAATGAACCATTGGGATCGCCCAAAGAAAAAAAAATTTTAACCCCCCCCCCCCTTAAAATTTGTTGGTTTACGTTTCAAGATACGTAGATTCAGAAAATCGAATAAAAAAAAATCCGTCCGTCCGTCCGCCGCGGCGGCACTTTGCCCAGTTAGCGTTGAGTTAAAATTACGAAATTTTTTTTATGGGTTTCGACCAACCCCACAATGGTCCTCGAAAATTTTCATAACCCTAGGTCAAGGGGAAGGAGTTCAAAACGAATTTTGGTACGACATGGTATGACTATGGTATGGTATATTATTGTATGTATGATTTAGTATAGTACAGTACGGTATGATAGGAAAGAAATGGTATGAGTACGGTGAGAATATGGTATGGTGCCGATTTGCAACACAGTCTGGTATAGACAGAAGGGTGATCTGCACAAGGAAGATAATAAACCGTTGTGTCAAGAATTTGCAGAGTTTTTTTAGTCAAATTAAACAAACGACTTGGTTTTGTTTCATGAAAATGAGTAGGTATAGCTGGATGGGATTGGCAAACTTGACAGTGTTAGCACAGCACATTACTTAATCCACTTGTTTTCGGTCGCTCCCCTCTCGTCACCATCGGTCGATATTGTCGATAAATCTTCTTTTTTTTGTGCATCACAAAGAGTAGACTCTATTGAAGTTTGAACTTGACGCCATCGACAAAAGCACCCTCAACGCTGATTGTTGGTGTCCTCGACTTGCAGCGCTCTCACTGGCAATAGTTATCCCCTGCTCGTCTTCCGTCGAAGCCAAGGTTGCACCGTAAGAGAACTGTTTTTGAAACATCACGACAAAGGAGGTAGTTCATAAAGCACTTCGTTTTCAAGAATAATTGTTGCAAACGAAGGACTTTCGAGTGCTGTGCGCCAGCAAGGTCCACAATTACCAAAATGAGAGTGCATTCAAGGGGGTGAAGTATAACAAAAAATCAAAATCAAACGAAAAACCTCTCAGTTTGATAGAAAATGTATGTGTGAACGAGCATCTAGGGGAAGATGAGGTACCTAATCGGATGAGGAGGAAACAGCGCAATGCGGATGCCTCGTAGCGTATAGGGTTTCTATTTCTTCAATAACTATGCACGTACATGACGATTCGAATCTCTTTTACAGAATGAAATAACCAGCAGTACTATAGATCAAAAATTCACAACTAAAAATTGGAAATATGTACTGTTTCGATTGAGCCCTCGTAAAGAACAGAGTGATTTAGTTTAATATAATACATTATATTCCTCTGTTTTTATCTATTCCTGTCGTAACATATACCTATCAATCCTATATATTCATAGAACAACCTACAGGATCAACCCTATCAACAGGTGAACCTATCTACGGAACCAGAAGCGATTTTACGGTCGTTACCCAGCGTCAAGGAACGGACGATCGACCTTAGGCGCATTAGAGGTGTTTCCGGTTGAGCAAGTACCTTCCATACAGCCCATCACACAGCTACCCTTCATCTTGAAACTACAGCTTAGGGGTACGGGGTCCGCAGAAGGACATTTTGACGATTGTCGCTACCGAACAGAATTCTCGGTGCATCCATTCTCTCAGAATCCAGTAAAGAAAATAATCTATGTTTCAACGCCAATAGCATCGCCTAAAGAGCATCGTTTAGTTTCAGTCGTTGCCGGAAGATTGGTTTTGGCATTGAAAAAGGGGACCATCAAAACTTCTTTTCCTTCTCCCGTAAAATTTAATTTCATTCTAAACGCCTCGATTTATCATTGGAAATTGACAATATCGAACACTCCAAACCACGGAAAAATGGACACATACTAAACTTACTTCAGTTGAAGGATAAAGTAGCCGTATCACGCATAATATGCGTAATAGATAGTACGAGATATTTTCTGAATGAGTAGAAAGAACAACGCAAAAGAAAGCTACCTATTGATAAGCTATTACATAATTTTCTTAAAGCTATTAAATAATTAAATAAATAATATGAATAATTTTCTTATGAATGACTCCAATTACACTGAAAATTTAACTTTCTCCCATAAAACAAGAGAGCTCCGCAAAAATTAATTAGAAAGAACAATATTGTAGAATAGCCTTTCACTCTAGGTAGGTACTCACTTTTAGATCATTTTTCGAACAAAAGCTATATCAAAAAGCCTGGTGTTTGGGAAAGATACAACTGAGACCCCTTGAATTATCATACGACATTCATATAGGTACCGACACAAAATTGTTTTCATACAGTGTCTCTAAAGAACTCCACAGTCATACAGTATGGCTATAAGAGCGAATTTTTGAAGAAAAACTGGTTTTATGTAAAATGTGAAAAAGTTAAGAAAAACTTAGAAAAACTCCAACTTCATTTTGAGGTAGAATCTGATTCTGAAATGAAAAGTTTCAAGGATCATCCTCGGGTTGGTTTTTTCCCAACATCTCAAGATCCTGATTGATATATTAGAAATAAAAAACCGGTTTGAAAAATAATGCAGTCTATCATACTTTTTTTGAAAATTATTAATTAATACCAGAAGGGAGATATTTTGAGCGAATCCGCAAAGACACGAAAACTGGTAAAATATAAAAATTACGGTGGTTACCGCGGATCAATCACTCTTTGGCTGTAGTTTGTACAATTCATTAAATAGGAAGCAGTAAGAAAAATCGATGCTGGAGTTTGTGTACATAATAAAAAGGCTACCGGTTTGGATAATATAAAGAGAAATCTTATGGCGAAACGACAATTCCTACAGTTTGAATGGGGAACAAAGATACAGACAAGTGATTGGGAGACGAATCGATAGAGGCCAACTGGAACCACTTACCTCGACGGAAATATACAGAGGTTGTTTTCTCGTTCGAGAATTTCTGAGAAGCTTTAAACTGGGAGAGTTGAAAAACAAGCCGAACGCGACGTCTTTCTTACTTCAAGATCATAAGGAAACCAATAAGAACCAATATACCATCTGAGAGGTGTCCATCAGAGGAATTAGCGGGAACGATCACCTTTGCAAATAGGAATTAGTTCGGCTTGCTCGCAGAACGTTTTGGCCAGTCTGAGCGCATTCCGAATAACAACACCTTGTTGGCAGGTAGGTCAGAAAAAAATCAACAAGTCAATGTCCATTTCCAAGAGGGTGCTTTCTGGGCTGTGCCTGAGGAATGCTCATAGCCGTTGAAGAATCAATCAATCAACCTTGGAACAATTCATTAAAAACATCGTCATACTCATCAGCGAGGCTTGGATTTATAGTTTAAAGAGAATATCTCATTGCAATCGAAGGAAATTACTAAATTATTGAATTATCTAGTTGGCGGCACAAAACATACAATGCACGCAAGCACTCAACATATGAAGATATTCATTGGTGAGATTGGCGATGGAATAATCTGCCGGGTCGGGCCCTAATTGCATAATGTGAGATAACAACTGTGTGAACACCTGCGACAGATTTATGAAAGTCTACTTTACCTAGAGATAACAACAGAGCAGTTGCATCAACTCGCAGCACGAGTTCAATACTGAACCACAACGTTAAGTATCTGAAAAAATATAATCTGCTTGATTAAATTGTACGAAAACGCCATGAATCATAAAAAGTTATTGGGAATGCATAAGTAGAAGAAAGGATAGCTTGCTATGGAATTGGGTATCTTTTTTGTTTCTACAAAAGTTGGGGGGATTTCAGTGCTATTTTTAAAGTAGTACCCATTGAACAAAGCCGAACGCTATCTCTTCCGATGCGTTTCAACTTTTGACGCATAAAACAAAAAAGTCGGGATGTTTTGTTTGTAAGCAATAGCAGCAGTAGACAAACAATGAAAGTGCCTTAGGCAGTGATCAGCACGTCTGTTCAAGGATTACTGGCGAGATACTGAAGAGTGGTAAGTCGTTGACAGATCTATTCTCGAAGCAAAACTTTGTACACGAGCGCTTCCTTGACCGTAAAGATAGCAGTATCAAACGCAGTTTGACGAATTTAAAAATAAAAATGAAGATGAATTTAGAAAGAACTATTTTAAACTATAAGAACAAAGAACCCTAAAATGGGTTCCCGTGTAGGCTATAAAATATTTAAAATAACACAAACACTTGAAAATCATTGCGTCGCGGTGCAGCCAAAATTTTGAATGGTTCACCTCCTTTAAAGGGGATTCGACATCGATTTTCCACCCACTGGCCAAGGAAAATAGCAGTTCTTTTTGAAACATTAATAGCAAAAGTTATTTCCGTGGCCGAGACCGGGGAGGTTTCTTATTTATAAACACGACCCGTCCAATGAGATACGATCAAAGACGGAAAAACAAGGGAAAATATATTTCTTATTTGGTGGGATTCGGCGTTTTGTTGACTCACACACAACGGGGCGGTTCTTCGATCGGATGGGGATGGCATAAATTTCCATTGAAGAATCCAAGATCGGAATCGAAAACAAACATTGACGGGAAGTAAATGGTGAAAAATCAACAAATTGTTTCTAAAAATGTGCATCGGCGTAGTGGCTTGCAACATTCATGAAAGGTAGAAGTAAAAATAGAGGCAACCAGTATATCTCAGTTCAAAAACACGTCATTAATGATCAAATATTCAAGCGCATCGCGGTCCATTTTTTGAAACGGACGACTGCTAAGAGAGATGATTCCTGCTCAGAAAATATTGTGACGTGCCATTTTCAGTATTTAAACGACCGTGAAGTGGTAACTTGATGGACAGTAAAATTCACAATGGAATTAGCGTTCTCTGCTCGTGATTCATAGTAGTTATTGATTCAAAGAAAGGGGAGCATAATCGTTTTTTGGCATTTTGCTCAAAATTGCCAATGTACGAGTAATGGAGGTACCTTCACTTTGGATTTACTCAAGGGTTCTCAATAAATTAAGTATAGATAACGAGTAGTAGTGGGGTTCCAAGGGCACTTATCCGATTGTGGTGTTTATGCAACATGTTTGTTGTTCTATGTCCAAGTATTGGAGTTATTATTAGTTATTAGTATTATTAATATAACTCCCGTATCAATATCAACGTTTTACGATAAACCTAAATTTCAATACGAATCCGAACTCGTAAAATAAAAGATATTGAATGAAATGTTTGTCATAGTCGATCATCCGTTCGTTCTTTCAGTAGAAACTCTGAGTGGTTCCATTACTATTGCTTTCCACTGTCTCCCGATGACGTCAGGCTTCCATTCTCATCACACGTATATTTTTAAACAGTCCTGGCTTGATAATGAGCCATTACCTGACGTTCCTGCAGAACGAAACGGATACGTGCTGTAGGAACAACAACTCCAACATCTCTATTTACAACTTTCTGGCAATGCAGATGAATTGATACACAATCTGCTAATAGTTTGGATGAAATAGCTAATCAAAATACTAGTCTGCTGACCGTGAGAAGTTCTTTGAGTTCTACAATCCTTACTAATTTGACCTCGGAGCAATCAATCTATTTTCATATGAAGTTCATGTTCAAACAGTTTGACATTGACAGAAATGAGTTTACTTAAAGCGATTGATACCAGTTCACAGTATGAACTGTCGGTAATCATAATCTCGAGCAGATAAGAGGTAAATTTATTACTTATAAAATTGAGGTTGAAATGGTCGCGACAAGGGCGAATGACTCAATAGAAACGCAGAACGAAAAATACGGGCAATGGTAGTTCGATTGCACATTGAATTTTTGGTTTATTATCTTCGATAATGAACCATTGGTTTTCTTTCTTATTATACCTTCTGTACCAATCACATCTATTACATAAAAGGCGTGTAAAATTAGAAGAAAATATCAAGAGAACTGGTTTCTTCAGGTTTACGGATGCTTATTTGATTGAACAATGGTTACACATAAAGAGAATAGACCGAACCTTCCAGCTAAGGTATTCATCTACATTTCACAGGTTTACTAGTTTCGTTCATCTTTTAAATTTAGAAAATCTCTTCTACATATTAAGAGCTATAGAACTTTAGAAATATGTAAAGATCGTGTAGGGTAAATGAAAAGTTTATTCACGACGCGTGAGTATCTAATGGTTCGTTCACTTCTTGCTTCATATCAACTGTTCCTGTTCCATGACTAATTTTCTCATTTATAACTCCAACAGCACAAACCATGGACCATTAAACAAACTAACTGTTATGGTAGTTTGCCACTTCAACGTCTGAAATAAATAGCGATGACGCGGGTGGCGCTCACAAGTTCAACATTAATACAATTCGTCCACCAGCGACATGTGCCTAGCTCCCACTGCGTCGCAAACTGGTGAAGAATAAATGGAAACCCCAGTCATGCAGCATAGATATAAGAGCGAATTTTTGAAGAAATGACGATTTTATATAAAATGTCTTCATTTATCTGGTTTTATAAAATAATTTGTCTCAATATTATTGCTGAGTAACACCTCGGTACATACATTTTTCAACTCCCAACACGATGGTGATGTCAGAATGGCGATATCTCATTCCCTTACCAGATTAGAGCTGATGAACCGTGAAGAATATCTCAAGTAACAGCCGCGGTTCTTCATGTTCAAAGTGCTCCAATTTGAGAACGGAATAAGATATCGCAATCCTGAATTCACTGTCGTGTTCAGCGTTAAACAACCCTTTAAAATGAGGTTTCACCTGTCAGACTGTTTCATTTTTGGGAATTATGGGTAATTTTTTCCTCCCTATAACTCCCCAAAACCCTCCTTAGAGTGGCCCGATTCTTCCCATCTACGAGCCTTTCGATTGCCAAGACGGATGTTTTGTGTAAATTTTAACTTCTTATCTCAATTCTATCGAGAGGATTCGTTTGGAATGACACATACATATTTAAATATACATCTACATAAAATCATATTATGATTTTTGGTGTCTTTTGGCAATGAATGCCAGGATGGCCAGGCACGGATTTTGGAATGCCATTTTTTAAAAGGAAATTCAAGTCTTCAAAATTGTGGACCGAGAACAATAGCTTCCTTTTCCTCGAAAATTCGCTAAAAGGTCGAAGGCCTGTTTGGGTACTTCAAATACCTCACTCGTAGTCTCGTATTTGACATTTACAATGAACCCAGACGCGTAATTTAGAAAATTCGCCCCTCCATGCAAACCTGCCACCCAGAAATCCCGCAAGGAATTCAGGGCATTGCTTTCAAAATAAGCCCGTCACCAGCATTAGCGAAAGAAAGATTAAACGAAGTTATAATTAATATGAAATACAGGATTTTTTTCAAAGATATTTTTATCGTTTCATATTCATGGAAAAAAGTGGTCTCGAGCCAAAAACATTAGCGGAATGAAATGGGGGACAACAAACTCGATGATAACCGCACGGTAGGTTAGGAGTAAGCGGAGAGTATTTTTGCGAGGTTGAGGAGAATACTAGAGGTTTCTCGAGTGTTGTTTGGCTCACAGCTCGATGAATGGAGCAGGCGGAGGTCCCTTTTTGTCGACGCAAGCTAAAGTTAGGTCACGTCCAGAATTCCTATTCGCAAATAGATCGCGAAAACCAAACAAGTCAATCCCCATGAGTTGTTGTCAATAAGGAAAAATGTCGGGTGATTTATGAGGTCCGTTGAAACCTTTGGTGAAACGCGGAGGAGGCAGAAAATAATTCTTTGCCTGAGTCACACAAACAACCTTATGTGTCTTGCGAAAAAGACCCTCGAATCTCAAGCCGTTGACGAGGGAAGAAACATTTCTCACCTACAGAATGAACACGAAGCCAATTTTTCCGCAACGGTTCAATATTTGCTGTATAGATTCTGTGCAGCTTTTTTGTCGTTATAGAAATATCGTCGACCACATCAGTATTTCTACATCACTTGGTGTCTAGATTACCAAAACCTTCGAGTCAGCACACAAAAAATTTGCGAAAATTTGAGATACCTAACTCTTTATAATCTACTCCCCATAACTCGATTGATAAAGGGTTTTTGTTGAAGTTTCGGTGTCCGTGGTTTTCGTTTATTATCTTCGATGATGAACCATTGGGATCGACAAAGGAAGAAAAAATGTTTCTTGCTAGCCCCACAATGGTCCTTGAAACTTTTCATAACCCTAGGTCAAAGGGAAGGGGCTAAAAATGAGTTTTAAAGTTTTGAAACCGTCATAATATGACGTCGAGATATTATCTCGAAAATGTTAGATAGAACGGTGTAGTTTCGGGTACACATTTAGGTAGAGTTTAATTGAGAGAATTTGTTAAGACCATCAGTAGCTTTCTACGAAAAGCCGTTCGTTTACAGTGAGGCCTCTAAGGTTGGACCAATCAAACGTTGTCAACAAGAGAATGTACCAAACGGCGGCAAGTCGGGTCAACGGTCGTTGTGTGGAACAGCTGATTCAAACAACATTGTTTTGTTCCATCGATTTGCTAGTTCTGAGATACTTTTCGTGTCTACTATGTGTTACTATTTATTGCCGACAAAGATAATCAACCGTTGTGGAAGAATATGCAGTTTTGACTTGGAATCAAAATCCGAATTCACAAGAGAATCTCACGATATGCTGTAATAATTTTCAATAATAGAATCTCACGATATTCATTCATAATTTTCAATAATGGAAACAGGTATACATTTACGGAGCAATTACATGGAAATGTATTTCAAATGTACCTAAGGTTTGACAAGACAAATTCAAGATCCTCTTTCCAACTTCAATTCTTAATAGAAATGTTTTAACTCGAATTGAATGTGTTGAAGTGGACAGCCTCGGTTCGTACAAATGATACAAAAGTTTTTATTAGGAATCAGGTTTTTCTGGATCTGAGCAAAAGGTAATTATACAACTAAGAACTAAGATACGATTATGAAAGTGGGAAGGGAAATTCCCTTAGGGAATATAGACGTTTCCAAGAAAATATACATGGAAACTCAGAGAGTTTGTTCGATGTCAACAAAATGGTCCTTTAGATTCTTCACCAGAGTTTCTATAATAACCGATTGATTCTTGTTAATTTGAGAACAAAAACAAGTGTTTGAAATAACCACGATCGTGTACCTTTGGAATTGAAACGTTTCTCTTGAGCAATCCGTAGCCGGGGTTGCGTAATACAGATGCTGGGTAAATGTGCTGAATGCCGCCCAATAAGATTGAGCTGGAGGTCTATGGGAGAGTGTGCCAGAAAGTAGAGTGGGGAAGTTCTATCGGAACAAACGCTACGCCATCGGCAACTGCGTACGTTCTTACTACGTCGAAGGAAGCGACAACCGGCGACGTCACTCACCGTCATCGCCGGAGCCCCACTCTTCATCTCACGGCCTCCGCACAGCCGGAAGAGCACTACCGAAATAACAAAGTGGAAACAATATTAGAGGAAAAATCCCACAGAACCCTTCTCAGGGAAATGTTGAGAAAGCGAAGGCTCGTCGAAGAGCTACGGGATCTAGAGAGGAAATATTATTGGTGCGTGACATAACGAGTTATTGTGACGATTAGTAGAGTAGTTATGTGCGCCTGAACATCCAACTGGATTTCAGCCAGGTTCAAGTGAAGGTGAGCCCATCCTCTGACTCGACTAATCATAGGAATGAGATTACGAAATCACAACACGATTATTCATCGTTATGTACGAGTATGTATGTCACGGAAGTTACGTCTTGAAATGATTGAATGGGCGCCTGTGGGGTGATGCATATCTCTACTCAGAACTGAGGATTTATTAATGTAACTTTGTTACTGATATAACAGGTGCATATTAAATTGATGCTCTATTTCTACCCTTTTCCGAGCTACCATCCAAATATTACCACCAGAAATATAAAATCAGTAAACTGATGTTAAGTTTCTACACTACTTGCAGATACATCAGTACATGGATATGTCTCATTTTCTCCCTGTAAAATGTGTGTTTTGTGTCACAAGTAAAACAGAATAATGATAAAGATTAAATAACTTGAATGCGCCATTAAGTAGGAATATTTCTAATTGCTTAGCATTGTGTAAGAGAAATGGGGCTGATATAACGCAGCCGAAGAGTGCTGATAATAATGACCCGTTGTTGTTTATTGGTACCGCGTTACAATTTCTTTTTCCGTGTAAAATGTTTTTTAGAAATTAGGTCTTGGAGCCTCTCAGCTGGTCCAAGGCCTATTCTGCTTGAACTTAAGTCCTAAGGAGCCTACATACCAAATTACAGAATAGAAATTCGGTTTAGCAGCCGCTTAGCTGACCCCGGGCCTGAGCAGCGTCATGACCCCCGTTATATTTTATTGACATTGAGTTAAGTACATTTTTTTTCTTTTTCGTGTAGCAAAATTTTTTATGGCCCCTAACGGTAAGTTCAACTACTTTTCACTGATGACAGCTTGTGACCCATGGATAACCACGTTATCAGGGCCTAAATTAGGGAACATAGAAATCTAGGACATTCCAATTTCGAAGCAGAGGAAGATTTCGATCCCCCAAAAAACACATTGTGCAAAAATCGCTAATACCATTCTACTGCGGCCGGAAAAAGTGATGATATCCACTTTACCCGCCTGCCCCTTTCCTTCCAACTAAAGCGACGTCCTAACCACATCACAAGCACCGTTCCCGTTTCGAAATCTCCTCTTGGCGCCATGGCGAGAAGATCGTTTACCATATTATACACGCTAAAATTAATTGTTTAAAAAGCCTCCTTCAGTGTTAGGTATAGCTTTTTATAACTTTTAGATTCAACACAGATCATGGGGACTGAGCAGTCAAAATATTATCTAGGAAGTGTAACAGCTTTTTAGGATTCAACATAAATCACTTCCTAGATTGAATCGACTCGGTATTTTAGGTATAACCTTGACGAATGTGGAAGAACCCTCGTTTAACAGATGAACGCTGATACCATTCATAACTTAACCCGAACGATAGGATGCAAAAATATTCTCGTCCTGGTAAAGACGCCAATTTTACCGGATCAAAATTTTTTATTTAAAACAATGGTAGCGCTGTGGAGAGCGGTCCGTAAACGGAGGTTTACACTGACTACATGAAGCTGCTACTAACACCTTTCAAATAAATTTCCATCAAATGCATGCTGTTCGTTCAATATCAAGTAACTTATTTAAATTTTGAATACTTGGATTTTATTAGGTAGGTATATTATTACTCATATAATGATAATCAATGTTTATTCAAGATATTCATGGATTTATGTCATTCAAGAAAATATAATCAAATTCCAGGTATTGAAATGTTTGGAATATTAACCAGGAGATAAGAAGTGCCTTTTGGCAGGTAATATTATCAATATAAACATTTTTCAGAGATAGATCTGTGTACTTATGTAACAATGTAGTGGACTAATCGAATCCTTGACAGTGAAACACGTCGGAATTATCATTAGCAGTTTATGTTTGGGTCGTTAGCAAAAATTGGACAACAGGCGATTTCTGAGGTCCAACGGGTTACATTTTTATTGTTCGCGGATGAAAAGATATTCCGTATCTCTCTCGAGCGGCCTCCCTCGCTATCTTGGCGGAGTTCCCACCCCATGCGTAGTCTATCAATTGAACGCACTTATCCCCATGTGACGAACCATATCAACTATATCGAACTTAAATACAGTTGTTCTACATATAAAACTTGAAAGACATTCAAGTTATTGAGCAAATGTTGAAGCAAAGGCTTGAATAATAAACGTTGGGCTCCAAGGTTAGAGTCAGTTGCCGAAGTTGCGCTCAACTCTATTTCCACAATGACTAGTAAGTTCTATAGAAGTATACTTACGTTGGATAACAGGCGAGATGAGGATTCAAGAGAGCTATTGTTTGGTCGACACAATATTAGTTGGAGTGTTATTTCCGTAATTTAATGTAATACGTGACAAGCATCACGCACACTACTAGAAACAGGAAACGGAAGTGTAAATAAGCACACAGCGACGGCTTTGGTTGTCTGCAGCAAGATATCTCTTTCTCAGTCAAGTCTGAACGATAGGACACAGATTTTTATCACTCATCTGATCAGTTTTGTAGAGGGCACTTTCCTCTAAACTCATCATTAAATGTATCTTTTGTACGCAGTACTAAAATTGGCATTGTCATTGGACGTGAAATTGAATTTTTGATCTGGGAACGGGACAACAAAGCTATTTGAGAGATCAAATCGCCTACTACAGGTAAGTAGCTCATTATTTCCAGCTGAACGAACAGTGTGAATCGAGTAATTTTCATCTAGAGACGGATCGGCGTTCTTGTCGAGCACGGCAAGTAACGAAGACATTAAATGATTTTCACGATGATTCAAACTGAAGGACAGGGAATGTCATGGACCAAATCCCGGTGCTGTGCCAGAGATTCGGATATAGCGTTAATAGGTAGCTTGGCACATGGTTGGGAAAACGACAGAATCACCATCGTCAGACACGTTTGAAGAAATGAACTGAGTTGAAGGTAGACCAAGTTCAAAGAGAAGGATTACCTTCCGTTTGAGTTGAATCATCGAGTTGGTAGCATTTCATGCCAGGGCGTCAGTTACTGCCAAAACACCGAGCCAAACCACGGTATTTCATTAGCTTCGAGACGCAACGATAAAAACATCCCTTTGCCTCTTCCATGAAAACCAAGTTGAGGAGACGAAATGTTATTTCTACAAAAACAGAAGGTTCAGTGTAGGTGACTCAGACATTTCAAAAGAGGCGTTCACTTCGTGAATTCCAGAAGTACTCCCACAATCGCTGTAAACAAAATGTCACTTCAAAAGGAACATAAATGCCTATTAGCAATACAGAATACAAGTTCAAAACATTTTAACATCTCTGTAGCACATAGCACAGTTTTGAACTCAGGCAGAAGGCAGAAATCGGGGAGGACAGACGCTGAGTAGAACGAGTTGAGAAAAACTCCCTAAGACATACAGTCTGACGGAACGAACTGCAGAAGTGCACGTGCTTTCGAGAAGAAAACCACTTCTAGCACTCGTTCAGCGCAAGGCCAGCAAGATAGTGAAGTAATGGATATTGCGAACAGCTGTGTAGCTGTCGGTTCGGAGGCCATTGCAAGCGAAAGGACTATACTAGGATCGATGGGAGATACGCCGCCAGAGTCCACACCGCAGGTGCAATATTTCCATTCGAATAAGGTAGTTTGTGAGAACAATGTGGGACGTATGTCCTGATGCACAATCAAGTTTTTGCTTCAGAGAGTGTTTACAACATTTTGCTCAATTAACTTACTTATGTTTATATCCTATTCGATGTTTTTGTGTCTTCCTAATGTCATGGTCGAATACAATCCATTGATGATAAACAACAGACATATTTCAAGTACCTATAATAGCACCGAACCTTCAGAACTTTTATAAATAACATACTACACAATGATTTTCTGAGCACTTAAAATAGAATTATTATATTCAAAATAAGTATTCGGCTATTTTCAAGAGAAGAAATGGGTACCAGAATTGAACAGTCCAATAAGAACTGATCCTTAGACCCTGATCCTTACCTTAGACTTATAAATAATTATAAATGTAATGAGTGAATAGAAACTTGGAAATATATAATTTACATTATAATATAATGTAAATTATATATTTCCAAGTTATATATTATAACTACAATGTAAATTATGATGTTTGTAAAATTAGACAGTTATTTAGGTTTTTCTTCCAGTTTTGTACGCTTACATGCATTTAAAGGTGGAATTACCATTTACAATTAATTTGGTTTATAAACATTATGGCAACCGACATGTAACTGTCGTGGACCAAAATCATGAGGAGAGGTACCTGATGCGAAGTAGTAACTAGTTTAATCAAGTGACCCTCGACCGATATCACATTTTAACGAGAACTCGTGAAGTGCGATCGCCTTATTGTTAGTGTTGCGTAACGTTCTTCGCATTTATTTTTTATCAACACCAACCGCTCGTGTTTGCCAAGGTCAAACCAATAAATTTTGATTGGCCATCCAATATGGTCAGAGAACGAGTCTGTGAACAATGATTTTGATGAGTAGGGATCCAGTAATTTAAAATATACTTCATGATATATGGGTATTTGAATTCATATTATTTAACCAACCATTAATCGTTATTAATCGCTAAAATAATAGTAACGACGTAAACAAAAAATGCAAGATAATAATTTGAAACTTACGTATCTAAATAAATAACCAGGAGAGCAACGCATTTGAGAGAGGAATAATATGAGGTTTTATAGTGAAGAAAACAAGAGCATTGTTTCTCTCACACACTGAGTTCACTGGTTTCACATGGTGAAAACGTCAACACAGCAGTCTTAGATTAAAATGCTGCCCCAAATGAATGGTACATTAGCCAGAAAAATACGCTTCAGAGCAGCACGACGAAACCGATTAGTGAGCACTGAGCTACCTGAACCAATGACCGAGTGTTGTTCATCGCAACGGTGCCATCTAATAAGGTAAGAAAGCCTGAAGTTACGAATTTTCCAGAGTTACTGGAGGGGATATAGCATATTCATGAATTAAAGTCAGAGTGGGAAGAGCGAAACGTAGAAAATTCGATCACAACCGAATGTAACGGAGCATAATTCAAATGAGGGAAATCACAATTGATTGTTCCGTTTCATTAGAGTTTTTAGTGATAAGAAAGCTTGACGTTACTCGAGTTTGTTCATGGGTTAAAATGTACCATGTGTACTGAGGCTTACGCCCTAGGTAAACTTTCCCGCTAAATAAAAGGCTTGTTCACTACATAACAAACATCCAGAACATCTTACAACCAAATTCAAAGTCTCTAATCAAACTTAATTGGCTTCTCTAATAAAAAGTGACTTGAAAAACCAACTGACGGGAACAAAACTAAGAACCATTATTATGTGCTAGGTCAGACGGTGAATAATAACATAACGTGGTCATGGCCCAAAAGTCGGGAGGAGTTTTACTTCAATAAGTAAATACCAAGCGGTTATGGGGTTAATACCATGTAGATAATAATATTAGCCACAATGAAGCCCATTGTATGGCCATTATGATGGTATTAACCCCATATTATGGGCTTTATATCATCATCTGACGTACTCCTGCCTCAAGTGAAGTAAACTCACCGGTGAAAAATTGTTTGCATGTGTTTGTTTGACAACAGGTGACTAATAATATAGTCGTAAGATTAGAGAAAAATATTAAGGTACTCTGGACTTATCCATAGACCAATCACAACACAGGCCATCATAAACATCCTGATAAGGTTTTTCGTATTTCCAGTAAGTATGCTCATAATGGCACTCAGGATATAATCGGATTAGTTATGTCACTCCTTTACTATGGATTAGGGGGCGATACAATTAGCTGAAGAGGAAATTGAGATATTAAAGTACACTCCTTCCTCATTTTGTGAACAACTACTCGACTAGTCAAGTCGTGATATTATGTTGACTAAAGCACAGTACAAAGCGGTTGAAAAGTTGTTCTGACATGTAAGATACTGTAGATACTGAACAGTAATGGTACCTACATACAGAGAAGACTAAGTATAACATGAAAAATTTTCATGTTTAATATGAAAATATTAAAACTGTGCGAGACATATGAAAGAATAAAAGTAAAAATATTCAATCACAACGACATAGGTATGGAAATAGGTTATAAATACAGGTAAAATTACTTTCACATATTAATTTAGGTCGCGTAGAGCAACTCACGGTTCATTTTAAAAGAAGATCTGATCATGACATAGAAGGTGATTCATGATTATGTATTTTTTCTACGCTTTATGTATTTTGTATTTTTGTACGTTGAGTTTTGTCAGCTCCGGAAATATGTAGCCGAGCAGGTATGCACATCGTTATCATATGAATAGCCGTATCGTAATCCCTTAGTCCAGGCCTAGGAATGGAATAATGAGGAATCTCACTTTGTAACAGGATGCTAAAAATTTGCAGTTGAGTGTGGAGAACGGGTAATGAACCAGACACAAAGGCACTCGACACAATTTCACGGGCACGATCACCAAGAGCGCTAGTTGTTCCGTGGTTAGCGGCTGTTCGCGACTGTCTGAGGACACCGGAGGCCAGGACGGTAGTTTTAACGAAACAAGGTCATTCAGATAAACAGCGGGGAAACCATTAACTGAGTCACCAAGAGCAGGGAGGAAGTCGGGGGTGGCCATTTAGGAGGGGGCAACCGAAAAGATCAGGTGAGTACGAATGTTTTGAACATCAAAGTCAAATTGGTATTCATTATGGAATTGGTCATAACATTGCAAAATTGCAATCGAGTCCCATTACATAACTGAGAAGGAATGTGAAGTACCTACCTAATAAATTAGATCAATAGATTAGACTTGAGTGAATGCAGTAGCTATTCTTCAACGTAACAATACTGCATTAATGAGGAATGCAATAGCGTTTGAATAATCCAGAACATTGAACTGAATTATCGCCATCAATAATCAAAAACCGTCCGTGGATTAGGAGTCAAAATGCCACGAGAGTTATTTCTTCAAAGTAGCTCAACTGATAGTAATATTCTTCATTTTTAGCGAATTTTCGAAGAAGAGGAGGCTATTATTCTCGGTCCAAAAATTTTAAAACTCGAATTTTCGAAAACAAATCATACCAAAATCCGTTCTAGACCATCCTGAACTCACTGCCAAAAGACACATAAATGATATTTATATAATATATAAATATTATGTATGTGTCATTGCAGACGATAGCTTAATAGGTGTAGTATTGAGATAAAAAGTTCCAATTTGAACAAAAATTCTGTCTTGGCAATCGAAAGGCTAAGTTCGTACAAGGGCACAATCGGCCCACTCTAAGGGGGGTTTTGGAGAGGTTCAGGGGGTAAAAAACTACCCATACTATCTCTATAGTGTTTTCTTGAGATGTTCTTCACGGTGCAACTGCTCTAATCTGATGACGGAATGAGATATCGCAATTCTGACTTCACCATCGTGTTCAGCGTTGAAAAATCGATAAACTGAGGTGTTAAGTACTTGGCAAAAAAGGAGAAAACATTAATTATAAAACCAATAAAATTGAGACATTTTACGTAAAACCAGTCATTTCTTCGAACATTCGCTCTTATAGCCGTGCTGCATGACTGTGGATTTCTTTTTTCATTCCAATTTGATATTTCTGTAATTCAGCGATTACCTAGTTCATAATATACGAGCTAACCAATAAAACTCAATTAGTATTCAAATGACACAAGGCGCTATGAATCAATGAGTTAGAAGTGTATGCGTTTGGCATAACATCTTTTCTAATAGCTCGACTACGTGGGTAACATCAGAGTGAGCAACATTCATCTTATTTGGGCTACGCAATACCTTCCACTCAGTCTAACACGGGTTCCAATTCAACAAACCTTACATTCTCCCAGGTCGCTTTTTAGGGAGCTACCAAACCAACTGGGCAGGAATGCGTCGGTAGGAGCTGCCTCTAATTTTCATTTAATGTAGGCAAGTGAAGTCTTGGCCAAGTATCAAATATGCGGTTAGAAAGAGATCTAGATTTTTTAAATTTTTTTTTCTTGTTCCTTACGGGAGGCTCGAGGGACTAGTTGCGGTGGTATGGAGAAAAGAGCTAATAGTGGAGTTGGCCACGTAAGTGTCTCCACCGCCTGAGTCACTTTTTAGAGCAAACTAGAGAAATACAACTATACATCAAGAAAAATTTAAATGGGAAGATAAGTAGATACTGTTTTCATTAATAAACTTGCTACTACAAACAGAAGTACCTAAGATGGTTGGTTTTTGGTTATCAGAGATTATTAAGGGGTTCATGCGCGGGACTTGTACACTCAATTTCCTCACCATACACAATAAATCAGCAAACAGAACACTATTTGATTATAATCAAAAAGTTTAATAATCATTAAACCACTAATAAGGGTAGGTAATTAGACACTCAAAGATTTTGGTCGGCTATCTACTTGGCATCCATGATAGCTATCATCATGGCAAGGAGGTCATTAGGCATTTTTCTTTCTAGAAAAATCCAGTCCCTATCGCCCGTGAAGCGAGTATTGCGAGGCAGAAAAATCTGGAAATATTTAGTGTCTACATTCAAACCAGTGGGCGGCAGTTCACCGCGAATGATTCAAGGAATGACAATACTCCTCCTTGAAACCAATGATGATACAGCATATCAATTGTGATTAGAAGCATGTACTGTTCACGGAGTTTTCAAAGATCAATCATTTCAATAAATAAATGGTTAAATTGAGCCGATCTATTCATCGCTGTCATTGCTGTCTGGAACATCTGATTTTGGGTCAGCAGTCGAATGAGAAGAAAAGCGACAGGCTAAATTCAAATGACTCATCAGAGACTACTCGGTCGTCCAACGCCAAACTAACTATAAATTACGAACCACTCATGTGCCAAGACCTGACAAAGAGGACCTAATCAATAGAGGAAACTAAATGTTTGATTTGTTATTTTTAGTAATGAACCATGATGAATGTTTTCATTCCTCCCATTTAACATTTTTTGGAATACGTTTTGTAATACCGAATATCGAAATGAAAAACAATTTATTTCAAAAATGATTATTCTCAAGAAATAGGCATAATTCCCAACTGCTATAACACGTTTACAATAAGGTCGCATGATACACGATCGCGTGTTTATTTCTGGTGGAAAGTTTTCCAAGCAATCAACCTATTACGCAAGAGAGAAGTGTCGCTAATTTGATTTACATTTTCTAGGGACGCAAAACCGAACTAGTGTTTAATCACTTTCCTATGATTCATCGAGAAATAAATGCAAGTTATTCATTGTGCAATGCGATCAACGCTGTTGAAGTCATGTCTCAGGTTAACTCTTTCGAATTTCGAATAGCTCGAAAATGAGAATGCACCACTACCTATTTGGGAGTGGTAGGTTAATTATAGCAACATGAAACAATTGCTAGAGCAGAATTGAATTATACATGCGATTGAAATATTTTATTATAGATACATTTTTTCTAGTTACGAGGCTACGATTTTGTTGGCAGTAGGAACGATACTTTTCTTTCGATATTTGGGTAGTAAATATTCTATTGAAGTAGGTACTCGTCAGGGACTGTACATTTACGCACTTACACATTCATAATTAGTATTTTTTCAATTCTATTACCATGTGGTTGGGTAGATCATGCTCATGTGTCAAAGAGAAATCCTAATATGACAGGGATCCCGCTAAAGTTTCGTAGGATTTGACAACTAGCTGTGCAGATTATGGCTACAGAATAGTCGTATCGTACTGACTTGATTGTCGAAAGGGGAGACTAGAACAAGCACCAAGGGAACTGTATTTAGTGTGATTCTTTGATTAATACGACCATATCTACAGAAATGAATTGAAAGCACTTTCGCGCGGTTCAATTGTTAAGCTCCCGATCTTGAATACATCAACTAATTGTACCAGTACGAGAAACTACAGGCGTTTTCATCTCAAATTTGTTTCCATACACCACATGCTATAAGACCGTCATAAAACGCAGGGATCTGATTCAACTTTCAAGATAGATGAGTTGAATAATACCGATTAGTCTGAATCGAACAGGTCCAAAAGGCTGAGCGAATAAGAGGTTGGCAATGAGAAATAAAAAACCAACCATCGGCTGACTGATATGATGAAAAAGAGGACTAAATGAGTGACCGTACATCACGTGAGGAGTTCACTCGGCTTCCCCACCAAAGGAGCGTGGTCAAAGGCGTGCGAGCAGATATCACACGTCTAGACACCAGGCAATGGGATTCGAGAGGATTTGAAATATGAGAAATACGACAATATCTACAGAAATGAACTGCAATTCGATCACGGATATGAACAACTGATATACAAAAAGTCACGATTGGAATGAATGGACATTTGTTTCTCTTAAACATATTCCTACCATGTTTCACATACATGAGTGGGCTAAACAGTTGAACTAATGTTACAGCTCTGCTAACAGTTGAAATAATGTAACAGGAAATTAACTTGGTGGGCCGAAGCTCATTGTTATGTTACTGTTATTCCAAATATCTATCAATAATTGATTAAGAAAATTGTCTTAATTACATCCGCACGACAAAGTTGTAGTACGTTTAGTGGACTTGTTCAGTATAGACTAGGACGAACCTGAGTTAACTATGGGGATAGAAACCCATTCTCTATACGGTGGGATCTCATAAATTGGTAAATATCTCGAAAATGCCTCGTAAATATCACACATGAAATGTCTCGTTTAGAAAATTTGAACTAAAAGCAAAGCTAGATCTTGAAATTTAAAAACAAGTGTTTGATGATGTAATATCAAGTTGATTTAAGAAACAGTATTGAAACGAAGGTTGGAATTCTCGAGCCTGGTATAAAAATATAAAGATGGATTAAATAAAAGTGATCTTGTTTAGTTTATTTTCCGTTTTATTTGCTTCAACTAATCCTGTAATGAAGCGAAGGACGACCGGATGAAACCACATCACAGCTAAAGTGCCCGCCATTCGTTCAACAATGATGAGTGAATATTTAGAACTAAAAAGTGAATATGGACATACAGCTAAAGACAGAGGTGATGATACTTACAATATTATCCTGGACGGGATGAATAGATCAAGCGAGATGCGGAAGTTCAAATACGATGCACAACTAGATGATGGTAATCTGAAAGAAGAATAGAAAACATCACATTAATAACTGAGCGAAGCTAAGATACCACCAAGCTTGCAATATATTAATTCGAATGACAATAGGAGTAGTGTTAGTAGATAGGACATAATATCGTAAATTAATGATAATGATCTTATAACAAACAAAAGCATCAAAGATACGATCAATTGATTAACGAAATCAATTGATTAGTCATTGCCTAGTACCTAATCTAGTAGGTGTACTGATGATGTTTAGAATTTGTGCAAATCTACAGTCACCATCGTCAGAACCGCCTATGTCGCCTCCAACGTTAGATGGATAGATCAGTATTTATCGGGCCACTGGATGGAGCTGGTTTTGAATCCAATAGACTTGAAATCCAGCGAACACAAAATATGATATTCCTACCAGAACTAACCCAGAACAGAGCTTGAGCAGCTTCAAATGTGCCAGGAAATGGCATGCAACCTCCAATATCAACTTGACTGCAAACGAAGTCCAAAAATAAATGGTGCGGCCGGTTCGCTCATCAAATCCTGTGCCCTACGTCTCTGTGCCAGTAGGTAAATGTTGACAAAAAAAAAAAAAAAAAAAAAAAACGAATAGGTACAACCGAAACTGGAGAAGGTCACATGGAAACTGTTTCCAAAGATGATTGGGAAACAGGGAAACACAGGGACAAACATTGACATCTACACTGTAGATGTTACTTGTTAGGTACACCTACATGTACATGTCACTTGACATCTAGGTACTGTAGATTCTACAGTACCTAGATGTCAAGTAACATGTTGCTCCAGTAACTGTGGTTCGGCGATGTTACCGAGTACATGTTAGTACTGGAGCGGACCAGAGAAATTCCATGATAGAATAATATTATGAGGCCAAATTACTTGTAAAATAGAATAGATTTTTTATTCTCTACACGTCAACTAGTTAATTCAGAACTACTTAATTCAAACGACGAGATACAAACTTTTCAAATCACGGATGATGAATGTATAGTGATGATATACGATACCTTACTTCTTTTGCACATTGATGATATTTGTTCATAATTGTTTGTGCGGTAACATTCTAACACAAGGAGTCAGGCAAAGCCAAGAGGGCTGGAAAGTATGACATCGGTGCATTGTGTCAAAGTTACAGAGCAAGAAGAAATCGACTTCTAGTACAAACAACAAGTCGCTAAAGAAAAAAGGAACATTTTTTCACAACATTGTTCAGAAGAGAAAAATGCATTTCCCAGCCAAGTGGTGTAGTTTGACATCTATAATGAGAGTACTAAGCATTCGCAGGAAACAACAAACTAGCTACTATTACAGGTTAGAAAGCAAATATAATTGTGGGTATAGCGTCTTAAAAATGTGGTCCACGCTGGTAGAAATTGGACACAATATATTGTTTGGCCATGTTTTCCCGATTGGGCAATATAAGCTAAAGTTAGCGAGATGTCGCCAAAACTAGAATACTTTTCCTAGTGGGTCGTAGGTGGACCTAATTATAAGGGTTTTGACCTACACCTTATGTTACCGTTGGCGTAATCGAAGTTGGCGTTAATCTAATTTAATATTACATTCCGCAGTTCCTCGAATTATTGAAGACCTATTCACGGAAAACTCGCTGCATATGTGGGTCGGGTAGAATGATATGGTTCAAAGCCAGAGGAAGTCTAATAATATCCTGACACAGAAGCCCTTTTTTAACTACCCGGAACATAAAACGTCCCACGCGTTGGCCTTTTGTCCGCTCAAACTGGCCTCCATTATTTCGCAGGACAAAATTAATACAAGATCGAATCCGCTGTGTGGGGTCGGGCGTTATAGGAAACGCACCACGTGTTTCATATTATAAAGGAAGAGTTGGCCTCGCTACACCCTATCTTCGAAATTCTAAGGAAAAACTACATTCTAGACTGGATTAGTGCAGCTGTAAATAAAAATAAAAAGATTTATCAATATCACCATAGAACCTGAAACTTATTACGCATTATTTCAAAATAATCTAATATTTAATATTAGATTATTTTGAAATAATGCGTAATAAGTTTCAGGTTCAATGGTGATATTTCTAATAAATTTTAAATAATAAAAATCTGAAGTAGAGTCTTTAAAGGCAAATTATTGTGGATTAGAAAGTTTGACACTGAAATAGATTCTACTCACACCGGCCTGGACAAAAACAAAATCCAAGATCTATTTTATAGGTACCTACTCTCATTATGCTAAGTAGTGCTACAGTTGAGGTAATAAATTTTTGTTTGTGTAATTCGATTTTAGCATCCTCGACTCCTTGCTGCATTATAAAATAGGCAATCAGTAATGAACCTAGCAGCTAAGTCGGTAACGTGCAGAATGGGCCGGTCGAGGTAGATGTGGTGCCAACAGAACAGAAATATCCACAGGCTATTCTTGTTCATTTGTAGTTTCCTGTGGGAGCTCCTAGTGGAATTTTCCAGACCACAAGCGTGCCAGGTTCTGAGGAATTCAAAGATCAAGCGACTAGCAGGAAAAACAGTATTCCGACTCCAAAGGGTATTCAAACTGCGCATTGAGCTCCTTCATAGCGGAAGTGTTCACCCAAATAACATTCCGTTTATTTTTGATCCGTCTGGCAAATTGATTATTCAACAGTTCAAAGTTCGGGGTTAAGATATTGGCATCAATTCTCATTCATACACACGACCAACGCATTCCGACATGCCTTAAGCCAGACCTAAGGAAAATGCCCCGATAATTTAGAATTGTTTGTAGAGACAAACAATACGAAAGAGCAGAATTTGAATGCTATTTGAATTAATTGAAACAAATTACAAGGGCTTCGAAGGATCTTGAAGATCCTACCTTGTTATAATAGATGCAAACTGATGCGATAGCGATGCCAACCTGAACCCTCCAGCACTAAAGCCAAGATTAAGGAATCCATGACTTTATAACGTTAGAGGAATACGCAAGGGTCGACCATCCGGATTCGCTCTCCAAGTTTTATAAGCAGAGAAAAAGAAAACAATCAAGGTCCTGGTAATCAAGCTCTCTTCTCAGTAGTGAAACGAGGCGATTTTTTCCTTTCCAGTAATTGAAATGAGAACTTGTCCGGTTCTTGGCGAGCTGTTCATGATTCACTGAAATCACCTATCAAGATCGTAAGGGCCTTTGAGTCTTATGGTTCGTCATATTGACCGCTTGTTGCTATACCCGCAATCCTAGCTCTTTTGGAATACAATCTGATCTCCTTATTTTCAACCCAGTGAAAGTTGAACGAGTCGTTGCTATCCCTCTGTAGGACGTATATTGTGTCACTTTCGCGAATTCTTCTCCGTACTCAGCGTTTTCTCCTGGCGTTATTATTTCTTCTTCACTTCCGTGCTCGACGATATTAGGATTTCAATGTTAGCAGCCAAGCTCGCTTAAGAATGGTCTGATTGGTGCCTACTGTTTCTTGGGAAAACAATTAATTATTTCTATTATAAAGGTAAAAATTGATTATTTCTATTAACAGGTTAACTAAACAGGTTAACAGGTTAAAACTAATCATATTTCTATTGTGAATTGGATTTTTATTAGTAGTACAATGGCCAAAAGCACAATGATGACTGGACATGTGGGGGGGGGGGGGGGCGCAGAAGTAATTATGTAAATAGGGTATACAGGAATTTAGAGGTAGAATATTTCTTCCATGGACATGGATGTAGGCAGTGTCCCCAGGACACTCGTGGAGTTGCCTCGCTGGATGGCCAGCGACAAACGCTGAACAAGGTACCGCTTCGCCCTTCGGTCTCCTGTCTTGTCTGCCAATCTTGAGCCTAGAGCGTCCACCAAATCCCTGGCCTCCTTTGCCCAAGAACCCAATGACTCCACGGCAAAGGCTACAAAATGATTGGTACGCTTGATGGCCTGGTACTTCAAATGCTTCTTTTTGGCCAATAGCTCTGCTGCGTATCCAGGGGTGCGATAGGAGGTAATGTAGCTTGGCGCAAGGGAGTCCGCACACGTCACGTCCCAAACCAGGTTCTTAGATAGAGTAATCACATGACTGAATTCATTGGCGTTAAACAAATGAAAGAAAAGCATAAAATGCATAACGCCCACGATGAATTTAAGATATGTATATAAGAAAACAGGAGGGGGGGGGGGGGGGCAGTTTCAGCTCAAATAGAACGATTAGTTAGAAACAACCGAAATTATTATTAGGCCTCAAGAGAACTAGCGATCAGGAGAATCAATAGAGACTACAGTAATGCCAACCCACAAAACAAAAGTTTAGGTCGTTTCCATTGCCTCATCCATGCCGATGAGCTTCAAACAATTAGAACATTTCGCCAAATGACTTCTCTTAACTTGGCTTCCTGTATCGACTGTGTCATTATGCACAATATGGACATATTATATTCATTCATCCTGTCCTTAGTAAATCAGTATTCAGTAAGTCACTATTCATCCTAATAGAGTAAAATCCTTTCATCGATGCTTGAACCTTCCAAGACAGTATAGTAGGAGATAAATTACCGTGTTTTAAATCCAACTCCTTGGATGATACTGCATTTCCGAGCGATCATGATGTTTCCATTGGCTGAAATACTGAGCTAACAAGGCTTTAGAGGCAATTGTTCCCAGATACCGAGGCCTCTTTTTGTTTGGTTGACATTCATGGACCTGCCCTTACATTGAAGGCCTGAGAAAACTCAATTCTTAAATCACTATCCGATTGGTTTGATTGGTGCAGGCGAAAAACGTCGGTAACATGGAAGCATAGATGGTGTTCGACAAGCCTGACCTCACTTACGGTCAACCTTGATGAGACGGGGATAAATCCCACTGACAGCTCAAGATTCAGGTTTGACAACGATCATCCTCAAGGTAGATGGGATATATTGAGAAGATCGGAATCAGTTTGCGTATGAGTCAAACACGTACTGTATTCACAATTACTTGGGGATCACCTGTCAATCGCATTGCAAAAGGGACAAGGAAGGGGTATTATATACTATTATATTATACTATTATTATAATATTATTCTGGAAACTAGTTTTCTCAAAAGAAGTAATACCAAACATAAATATTTCCACGTGCTTACAGTGATCATAAGATAATCAGGATGTACCATGGATTCATGGCTCAATCCAAATATTCATAAACAACATCGCTTTTCACAAAAACTATAAACAGTACCTACCTAACAATTAGTAGGTACAAGCTAATTTATATGTTATTACGCTCCCCACTGAGTTTCATAGTACAAGATATAGAAAGATATTTATGAGGAACTTCCACATGAATTTAAAATCCCTTTGATTTGATGGCATGAAGAATTAGCAAAAAGTCAAAGAATATAATGTAGGTATCAGTAAACTGAGTAGGTGACGGAGGATAATCGTGCGCCGTCCTTCCATTCCACGGTGACCTTAATTTTCGTAATTACAGGCCTTACCGAACTGAAATGCCTAACTGGGACGACGTGTTTTTTTGTTTGGTTTGCAAACCATAGCGTTGGCTCAGTCGTCTTCTTAAACCCCGTCTGGAGTATCCAAAGCTCAAGGTACACCGAAATCACAATAATAAAGTTATTATTGTTAATAAAGTTATAAATAAAGTTGATAAAATGTATTGTTAATAAAGTTAATAAGTTATTATTATTTTTATTAGTTCTAATAAAACAGAGGATCAAATATTAGTCACCGGTAGCTTCTTTACGAAATGCGTCCAAAAATTAGATTAGAATATACCTATCAAGGACAGAATTGCACAATATTTACTGTCAAACAATAAAAGAAAAGAAAAATTTATATAAAATTAACTTAGGTATTAAGATTCATAAGAACTCTCTATCCATATTCCACCGAAGAAGAGAAAGATGCCCCCAAATGATCCGCGTGTTTGAATAAAAGAGTAAGTAATAAATTAATTGATGCACAGGCAACATTCACCGTTTCCTCAAGGTCCTTATAAAGTGGAGATTCTTTAGAAGACAAACACGAGAGAACTTCGGATTCGCTTTTGGGTGAACTCTGCGTCAGATCCACTGCCACGAGAACCTTGACTAAGACATAGCAGGTCACCTGACCCAGTGACCTAGAAACGCAGGCGATAGGGCTACAAGACGGATACTACAAAGCTTGAAGAAAAGCGAAGAAGGTATAGCTACAGCCGTCATAACATGGACGAACAAAAATAGTTGATGTACCCATGAACCGTTGTTTGATAATCGACTGATGACTGAAAATTTTTGGATTACACTATTGCCAACAAGTGAATATACGAATGTAGAAATTGTAGCAACACTGATGTAACGAAACGATACACAAATATTTTTATTTGATTAGAGGTTGAAATGTGAATAAATTATAAGATTCTTCTGTTGTTCCAAATGATAGGAACATAGTTAGACCCTCGTTAGAGTCGATAGTTTAAATAAGAATGAGAAAGGGTTAGTATTACAGAAGATATAGCTACTTATAGGAATTTACTCAAGTTCACAGACTAGAACAAAATGTTAAAATCCAAGAGATGAATTCATTATGACCACTTCGTAAAAACGTTGAAACCATCGAATTGAGAGTATTTTCGGAGAAAATGCGCATAAAGGAGGGAGGATGGCGAGAATTTGGGAGCTGTGAGAGTTGAGCGATTGGTAATTTTCCTACATCACTCCGATGTATAATATAGACATTAGCAGTATCAAAATGCAGTATCAGTGAGGGGTGTGACCTCTTAATTATAGTGCAACGGTGTAGTTTATTTGAACTCATATCTCATGTTCAATAGTCCGATCAACATGAAGAAATCAAGATCGGGGAAAGGTCAGATGGGGTATTATCAAATTAAACTCAACACACGACGAAATACGTGTTTATCTAACCAATGGCGATTACGCATATCATTGGTTTAATGTACGGCTGAAGACCATCAGTGATACGATGCTAGATCCACTATGATAAGATAACCGAACTACAATAACTTCGGAATCAAATTCGTACTAGGTCCAATCGAACAGGTTCTTTTTTTAAAATTAACATGAATTATTCAGGCTTCTAATTTTATTGTTGACGAAAGGGAGTTTGTGACTATTGTGAGTTTCAGTTCATTGAGTTCGCACTTACATTATGGGGTAAATGCGGGTTAAATTTAAACTAAAATTATTCAGTACCTAACTAAAATATATATATATAGCAATTTTTAGGCGGTCACAGGAGTTGTTAGGAAACGCATAGAAGTATTGTTAGTAATCAGCCCTCCTGACCATAATAGGTAATTCCTCTAAATCTTCAAGTAGGTGACAAAACAAACAAGAAAATCAAGAGTAAATTGGATTAGAATCAACTGTACCAGTACAGGTACGTATGTTGCGGGCAGCTGGTTCATTTATTTTAAACACCCGAGAGGCACAACAAGGATACCGAGTAATTCACCAATTCTAACATAAAGGAAACCAACAAATCAACGGCGCAAAAAGCGCATGAATCCCCATAGAAGGAACGGACAAGTATGACGCAACCCTCACGTAACCGACTGGGGAGCTATAAAAACATAACGCTGTTTGTGATGTTACAAAACAACAGCGATGTTGTTGATGAGAAGGGCTGGTTAGACCTTGGGTTAGGCGGACGAGGAAGGGGAATCTGTAGTCAAAACTTCGAAGACGGAAAGGAAATATAAAGAAATCGGTTGGTCAGCTCTCGGATACCCTGGCGATGAGAAGATTTGCCGCTTTTTTTTCAAGGTTGCATCGGCTCGAAGTGAAATTAAATAAATACTTGTGAGGGGGTTCCTCAGTTCAAAAATAGAAACCAGAAACGACTACAGCCCTTCCTGATTGAAGGAGCTCACCAAAACCGGTCAGGCGAATTTGCATTAAAAGGTGACATACATACGAAAAACTCCATGTACTACCTAATGCACTGCAAGGAAGTGTTCTACGTCCCGTACTTTACCTTTTGTACACATGGAACATACCCATACTAGAAGACAAAACTGTTGCTACTTTTGCAGACGACACGGCAATCCTATGTGTTGGAAAATATGTAGAAACCGCCACCCACAAATTAAAAAAGTCCACTACCTAATGGGATTGTCAAATGGGCTAAGATGAGATGAATGAAGCTGAACGAATCAAAATCAGTTCGCATCAATCTCACAAACCGAAGAATCTCAGTCTTAGATGTTGAAATAAACTCAAATAAAATACCGCACGCGAACACTGTCAAGTACCTGGGGACGATTCTTGACTCCAAACTAAATTGGAATAAGCACACCGAGAAGAAGAAGCAGTAACTGAGGATCAAGTTCCTCAGGATCCACAGTTCCTGCTTACATTGTATTGGCTGATGGGAAGGAGTTCCGTTCTATCACTTTACAACAAACTGCTGATATACAAGCAGATTCTTCGCCCTACCTGGACCAACTGGGTACAACTCTGGGGCTGTGCAAAAAAGTCAAATATTGAAAAGATACTCGCAGAACAAAATACTGAAACGTATAGTAGGCGCCCCATGGTATACGCGAAATGATGATTTACATCAAGATCTGAGGGTAGAGTCAGTAAATTAAACGAGTACCAAGTACGCGCGGATGCACGAAGATCGGCTCCACAAACATGAAAACCTGGAGATGCTCAATGTTCTAAACAACGAAGGGGAATCCAGCGCCTCCAACCACTGGACTTGATTGTGCTGCGCGAATAGTTCTGTAGGTAGTGCAAGTGACACCCAGTATCTATAGTGATCCTGCTGCAAAAACGGGTTAGGTTTTGCTGAAAATTCTACCCTATTCAGAGATTAATTATTATGATATGAAATATTGCTAGATGAAATGTATCAAAATATTCAGTTGTAATAAATAAATCACAAAAAAAGGAAAACTCATATAATTAACTTGCACTTCCTACTTATAAAGTAAGTAACAACAATCTTGCGGCTCACTACTAAGGTGACCGCCCAAGTAAGTAGAGCCAAGTGACACTCTTTACGAATTTTCAGCAAACCTCCAAGTTTTTTTCCGCCTTCATCATCATTCAATCAATGGATTGAGCACCTGCTCCGGAATTTAAAATACCTACATCGAAACCTATTTCAAATTTATTCACTTGGCAAACACCATTTACGTGTTGTCCTTCAGAAAAACGAACAACGACGGGTGTCAGTTTATTTCGCATTAGGTCGGGAACGGAGGGTCAGGCCGTCACTCTTCACACAATATCCGGCTCATTTCCATCGCCAAGCACATCAATATCCACAGCTCCGGCGAAACAGGAGCGGCACACGCTCTCAAGCAACGGAGGTCGATGAACCCTTTACCAAAGGGCCTTCCTCGCTACATTTCCCAGGAAATAATGGAATGAATCAGCGATGGAGCTTGAATATCTTGAATGGATGACCTTACTGAGAGTTATTAGGGCGATATTAATAATATCAAGCCCATAAAATGTATTAAAAACTAGCACCTATTGATGGTGTTGTCAGCATTTAATGCTGACAACACCATCAATAGGTGCTAGTTTAAGAACCAGGTTTAGGTTTACCATACAATTGTTACTCCAACCATGAACTACCTATTGTTACTTGCGTCATGATGCTCAACGTACATTTTTTGCGATTTAAGATGGTTTTTCCAATAGGAAAGGAGTGGTGTTGAAAAATTGAATTCTTGAGGAAAATTTCATCACGTAACGAGATGCTGAATGACATTTTCTGGGTGAAAGGCGATCTCCATAAAGACTCATTATAACATTTAAGTCAACCTCATCGTCGTTATTGGATTCCAACATTTCAGTAGCTATCGAGAGAAATGTTATTGAGCAGATTCCAGAAAGCAAATCCCTTGACTACTTTCAGAGCAATTTTATACGTATAGTACTCAGGATTCATTCGTAATTCTCCAGAACAAATTAGATGTGCGAGTCCTTATCTAATTTTTCAAGTAAGCGCAGAAGCACGAAGATCCAACAAAATCATGTTGTTGGTACTAGTTGAAAAATAATCAAGTCACAGTTATCACTCAATTTTGATTCCTGGGAAGTAGAAGGTGCATGGAAAGTATTTTTGTGTTCAATTTTATAGGTAATTAACGACTCCAAAGAACTTGAGGTCAACTTGAAGACATAAGGAGTTTATTTTTGTTAAGGAGGTTTATCGCGAGACAGAGCGCGCTCATCCTTCATGGCAACACTGCAAGCAGCACTTCTCTACTTGGGACTTCACTCTTGAACGCTAACGAAATTGTTATATAGCTCTCGAAAGTCTTTCTGTTGAGACTTTTATTAAAATATCGTATGGAGGAATGGATTCGAGATAGAGATTATAATCTCTATCTCGATTCCATTCCTCTACTTCGTGATCAAGGTACTAAGGTAAAGTGAGCAACTTATCTATATGATACTCGACTGTGGATTAATATCAATGAACGGGGTACTTTGTTAACGCCATAAGGCTGAATCGATAAAAGCAAGGAATTTGATGTAGGAGTAGAATCGATCGGAATGCACTAATGTAGGAGCTTCTTTTGTTTCCTCCGGAATGTTCTCAAGGGCGAAAAGTAGCGTCATGTCAAAGTTCACAAGGGCCTTCATCTTTGGCGGGCGGTATCCATAACTAATGTTCGCGCATCCATCAGAGCATGCGGAACTTGGAGGAAACTGAAATTGTTCATTCCAAATTTATAAAGTACCTCTTGCTTCTGCCTCAAAGTGCCCAGGATGTATAACAAGATGAGTTAGGTACAATGAAATACTTTAGATTACGACACTTGTATGACTCCAGTCGGGAATGTGATTTTAAAATACAAAACTAAGGAGGAAACCATCAAGTTATGGACATTTTTTAAATCGTATATTATTGAGCTCAGGACTTAGTAGAGGGTTTACCTATGAAGTAACATAATGGAAATAGGAGAAGTTTTAAGAGATCCTTGAATGGATCATCTTTCAAAACTTCAATAATAAAGAAGTAAATATTTACTGTAATTAGTACAGTAAAAGTAGTTTTTTTTTTAATATTTTTATTTGGCATCAGTTACATAATCACTTTACAGCCAACACTTAGTTAATGTACTTTACAAATTTAAATCACTTGTTCTAACAAAGTGTTCGAGTGCTATGTAGACAGACGGAAGAGCTGATTGAAGAGCGAGCTGTAAGTTGTAGGGCTTCTCTAAAAACTTGTCCCATTGGCTGAACAGAGCATCTCTCTGGAGTAAAAGTAGTTGAATCATTCCAAGTACAGATTGTATCAAACAATTATAATTGTTCAATTTGGTCAATTTCATGAACTTGATATTTTACCGGTTGTTTCTTGTAAAATTTGATTTGTTGATAACTGTGTATAAAGAAAAAAAAGCTTCAAGAAAAAGAAGTGTTACATCATGTAACAGCAGATCCAACGCATACTATTCCATTTCCATATCAGGGCTGTGGAGAGGCCCAAGGTGGTACTGGGTAAAGCAGATTTTATTCACCCTCCTTCAGACTCTGGTTAAGAACTGAATTAGCCGCTGTGGCGGTAGGGGTCCCCAGTTTTTTCTCCTTGAAAAGTGCAGCCGAGTCTGTGATTCGTCCTTGTACTGCGAGGTCGACGGCCCTTCTCCATCAACGGGACTTATTCTTATTACTCTATTCAGCTCAGCCCATCTTCTGGTCCGTACTCAGTTCAAAAGCGTTACAACCACTGCTGCAATGTCGGGTAAAAGCTAAGGATAAGTAAATTTCAGTTGTAACTCTTAAAATGTTTTTTGTGATCAAAAGTTGAGGACCAATTCAGTTTATCCTTACTATTCTGGATTATTATTTTCAAGGTCATTTCGAATATTTCTTGGTAGGTACTTCATGATATAAATATTGCCCACTAAGGTAGTTACAAGAACAAGTAAGATTACCCATGAATTATACAGCTCGGCTCGAAAGCATGGACCTTGGGGGAGCCCAGATATTGTCAAAACTAACCAATCCAACTTCCAAGCCGAACGAAAGGGCTCGCAACTCCATTGAACAATCATTCGCCTCAAGTTGGAGTTCACTGATCTGCCACTTGCTCCAATAGAATCCGTTAGTGGTAGCACTGGCTCCTGTGGTTTTCAGCGTCTCGGTCACGACCGCAATGATGAGGCAATTGATTTACAGTAATAGGCAGCGTAAGGCTTCTGAAACGACCGTCATTCCGATTTCACGCAGAAGTTTGCGGGCATCGATTCATACGTGATATTAATCAGTGGTATCGGTGTATAATTTGGCCGCCACAACTGGAAACACCCCGAAGTAGTAATGAGATTATGACCTGCAGGACCTAGGTTGGAAGGTTTTTGAAGGATATCTCAGGATGTGATTGACTTGAAGTTTTGAAATGCAAGGGGGGTGTCCGCCTCTATAGAAGCCAAGACATCCAATAGGAAGAAGGTTACGAGAAATTTAACGAAAAATTTATTTGAGATACTGCTCGCTCTTTTTACATGTTTTAAGTGCGATGTTTGCATTTTGCGGTTTATTAGCCTTCCAAAAATGCCTACTCGTCTCGTTTTTTTTTTTTTATTACAAAAATTTAGCCTTACTTAATGTAAAAAAATATTTAATGAATTTCGAAAATCGGACGACGAGGGGGCTTTTTCATATTAATATAGTGAATTTATAACTTTTTTTCAAAAATGTAAGTCAATCACAGCCTGAGATATCCTTCTAAAACTTTCCAACCTAGGTTCTGCAGGCCCTTAAGTTAGGTATACTTGATGTATTCCATCGAGCGAAGTAAAATAGCATGACAGAAAATCAGCAAACGTATGATTATTTCTCTCCTAGTCACCTTCAAATTTGTTCATCTAAGTCTTAGATTCTAAGGGATTGAAAGTGTCTGTCCTAGTCTTATTGGAAATATATTGATTAGACATAAAAATAAAATTGTAAACTAAACGGGTAGGTAGGCAAGTAGACCGTACGTGCAGTTGGAGAACCGAAGGCCCTACGTACTTATTTTAAGGTATTATGTAATGTTTCAAAAACACATCACCATCGATAGGTCTTCAGCAAGAAGCCGCAAAAACTATGAGGCAGTTCCAAATGACTCAACATAGAATAATGAACTCAGGAAGTCGCGTCAAGCAATCGAAACTACGCTCATTTACCTAATAAGAAATTGGTCGATTCTTATAATCTCAGGCATAGTTTGAAAAAACCCGCAGCTCGGTCAATATATTTGCTGACGTCTTTCTGCGGTACAGTAAATATTTCAAGGAATCGATCAGATGTGAATACTCAAACTTGTTTTACGCAATTGAAGGTGACTTCAAATCTAATTTAATATCGATCGGATGGTAATACTGGGCGAGGGTTTGGCGGACTCAAGTCCACGTGATTATACATACGTCCAAAAGAGTGGACGTAAAAATAAGTCAAATCAATGCAATACACGTCAACAGTAATGCAAGAGTGTAATCTTGTACAACTCTCGACCGTAGGAAAGATTTGACATAATTTCCGTGAACCAATAAATTGCACAGTCTTACGAAACATGGTACTAAGAACGGTATTTTTGGACCGGTAATTTCCCTATCATTCTCTAGAGAAACGGCTGAGGTTGAGAAATCGTGTCACATCTTGGCCGATTCCCATTGGACCATCGCATTTCCTTATGCCGGCCGTACCTAATACGTTATTTTTTAATAGTGCAAGATATTTCTGGTTAGTTCGCAGTATCAGGGTTGTTTACATATTAAATGGAGTGCATTCTGACGAAGTTATTTTCGATTTGAAAAATGTCGTTAGGAATGGTTTCATTTTTTATTGTTTGGAATTGGGTCAATCCAGTTATTTTGGTAAAAGTTGATATGTTATCTAACTCAGATGAATCATACGTCTGGGAACAGCTCAGGAACAGATGGATCAGACCAGTGAAAGAAAATTGTTCAGTTTTTTGTTCCTAAAATTTTCTTGGGTTGAGATAATGTTTAAATCTTTCAAATGGCACTGGGTCATGTTATAAAGAAAGTCGGTGGAAAATTTCAAGTCGATTGGTCCTTTTACCCAGGCTGCAGGCTCGTCATAGTAGACAATATTTCAGTTTTTTGTTTCTTTAAGTTTTTTGGGTTGAGATAATGAGTTAAATCCTTTAAAAGGCTCTGCCTCAAGCTGAAACGAAGCAAGTCAATCGGTGAAGGTGGAGAGCCTATAGCCTTGCCTGTCTGAACAAGGAGAAGGAGAAGAAGAAGGTAAGGGCGAAAACGGGTGTTTGAAGTTATATAACGAGGCTCCCTTTAGACCTAGCGACTTGAAATTGTTAAGACTTTTTATTATCCACACCAAGAAGACCCTCGTCAAATTTTAAGTTGGTCGGTCAAGTAGGAACCGAGATATAGATAACTGAAAAACATGACGTCAGGTCAACATACACTCGGAACCGTTCTTTCTTCTGAACTTGTTTGCTTGGCGCGGCGAAACGCTGCCGCGTTCCTATATAATAATATTATATATTATGCAGTCACACTATATTTATCATGATTGGTACTATCTTTGGTTGCCTATGGTACCTAACATTTCTAGATTGAAAAATTGTGTAGTGGTGCTGGCATCCGTCCTCGTTCTGTATACTTTCCGGAGGCCGTGAAAGATTTCAAGTTCCTTCGAGGCGTTTCGTAACATTTTCAACGAGATGCGAACCAATCATTGGCCAACACGAGGTGCGGGGTAACATTTGGGTACGCAACCGGTAGAAATAATTACAGCCTTCGTGAGGAATGTCAACCGGAATGGGAACAAGTGACCGATTTGAAAAGGAACAGAAAGTGAATACGACGTTGTACAAGGCGGGGGCTCAGAGGGAGACACGCAGTCTCGGGGTGCTGGGGATTTTCCGTTCCCACGAGATGGTTCCCCTCTCCTACTCCCAACTGATCGATAATGGGGAGGCAAAGTGCGGCAACGATTGATACGCATAGAGTACGCCGATGTACAACACCTGAAGATGCAGTGGGCCTCTAGTATATTCAGAATGATAGACAAATTTAGGAGACATTCAGGTTATAGTTAAAGAGTACACAAATATAAATGAGTTGTAACGACCAAAGTATAGTTTACTTCACCAAATAGGCGAATAAACATACATGATACAGTACGAATGGTTAGTTCTCGGCCAATTATCATTTACAATAACGGATAAAAAATCCGGTTGTAAGAACACCGTTCATAAGAACATAACGCCTTCAGTGACTAATTGGTTACTGGGAAAATAATCGCTTACAGGAACAAGCTAAGTAATTGGTTGGGAAATAAGTTCTATATAATGAAACCGTTCTAGGAAATGCCTTATTCTAAGGATTACCAAACACCTCGTTTCTTTCCAAACCCTTCCTTAGTTTGTTACAGACGTTCAAAGAGTGAAGTTACTTTTAAAAATCCACAGTCATGCAGCATGGCTGTAAGAGCAAACTTTGGAAGAAATTTTATAATATATTTCGTGTCTTTTTTTGCGAGTAACACCTCAGCTTAAAGATTTTTCAAGGCTGAACACGATGGTGAAATCAGAATTGTCCGTTATCAGATTGGACCGTGAAGAACATCTTAAGTAACAACCACATTTCTTCATGTTCAAAGTGTTCCTGTTTGAGAACGGAATAAGATACAGTAGGCAATTCAGCAATTCAGACTTCATCATCGTGTTCAGCGTAAGAAAAAAACCCTTTAAAATAAGGTGTAACTTGTCAGACTGTTTCATTTATGGAATTTATGGGTAAATCCCGGACTAAAATTAAGAAACGTCGAAATAGAAGAAGCCCTTTTGGTTTAAGATTCATAGAAAGACCAACATTCCGATTTTACCGATTTTCCAAGAGAAAGCAAATAAATTTGCATAGTAATCATATTAGTAAATCATATTTAATGCAATTATGCTTAGTAAAGCTTTTATAATATATTATGTTCATCTTCGTGGATTCAGAAATTTAGAGAATCAGTGGAGAATCGAAGGCTGTTCGACCCGGAGTTTCTGATAACTGGCTCTAAACCGTTAGGAATGGTACGAAGAAGGGAAAGGTACGAAGACCATGACATTTTCAACGCTGATGAGACAAGTTTATTTCATAGGTCGCTACTATCAAACATGAAAACTGCAGTGGTGCTAACCTTTCTAAAGAAGAATAACAGTTATGGTTAGTGCATTTTAAAATACACATTATGGACAAGGAAAATAACAGTGAGTTTGAATTAATACAAGTAGGTACTTGGATCCATTAACCTTGTTTTTTTTTTTTTTTTTTTTTTTTCATTGAGGCATAAATAGAAACTGTATCACGATAAATTTGATTTCCTGTAGGTTTAATTTATCTATGGGATATAAAAACTATAGATTATAAGAACCAACTTTTCAGGTCCCCTAGGTGTTCTTACAACATGTCTTCATGAATGCAGAAAAATCCAAATAGGAATCTGTACTGTTTAAACATGGGTAAATATGTGTCATATTAATTAAAATTTTGGTTCATTTACAACAAATTAATAACATTCGTACGTCCGATGTAAATTGAGAACATTAACATTTTGGCACGTGGCCTCCGATAGGGCCGAGGATGATCCTTGAAACTATTCATAACCCTGGGTCAGTAAGAAGAGGCGAAAAATGGGCGTTCAAAACTCCCTAAAAACGTTAAATAACGGAAATTAACTTTGAAACGGTATAGTTTTTTAAAAATACAAATTAAAATAGATTTGAGAATTTTGCAAGAACTTCTGGAGCGTTTTACGACCAGCCTTATGAGATTTGGAAAGACGACTAGAGCATTACCAGGAGCACTGTAAGGGTTCGAAGGCAGAATTAGGCTAATTTTCATACTGGGGAACAGCTGATACAACCTGCACATCGTGGTTTTCTGCTTTCAGGTTTCAAGTGCTTTCACCCTATTGTACCGTAAAAGTAATTATTACATAGGTGTTGTTTGAAAATTACTGAGCCTGGTCTGGTCGTCTACTCTAACAAACGTACAATATTTAACCTCACTCCTCCAATCATTTCGTAAGTTTTGAAACTTAGAAGGATACTGAAACATAACAGCGATCCAGAAGCGTGTAAATCACAGAAAATTATAAACCCTTGTGGAACCATTCGCAGCGTTTTTCTGCATAGATCTACCGTATCGCTTCATCGTGATTCGAAAATCGTTCACCCTATACCGCTTAAGCTTACGCTTGCCTTATTTGGCAAATAAATAGATATTTTGAGGTTTGCAAAGTCAAACTCACGTAATAGTAAAACTTTTGAGACAAAAGGTTATATAAGCACATATTTTTCCCATCCTGTTCAAGCTTTTCAAGTGACGGTGTTGAAACACGGGGAAAGAGTGATGTAAGGTCTCCTCCGTTGAGTGTCTTTGAAAACTTAAGCCTTGTGCCAAGGCACGACAATCTCGATCTACCACCGCCACTAGAATTTTTGAAACAATGTGGTTCTATTAATGCCTTGAGGTGAATGAAAAATATCACCACTAACCGGTGGTACCGATCAGTAAAGAATGCTAATGAATGCTTTGAAAGGAAAAGCTGGCATCATAGCAAGTTACTCAAGCTCTTGAAATGTTTTCGGATGCCATCGGTAGATGTAAAGGTCATTTTAAAATTTCAAGACTATCCAGGACAATCCTTGGGGCTTAACCATTGGAAAATTTAAGGATGGAGGTAGGGACGAATTACTTCTTCGCCTCAGAAACGGAGGACGACCAACTGTTCCCCTGGTTGTTGTTTGAAAGCCCTATAGATTTTTAACGTCCATAATACCTAATAACGTCCATAATATGGACGCATATTATATTATAACCTTTTTTGTACATGTCAGAATTTCCTATTTAGTTGCAACTTAGCAGCGAATCAGTAAGTACTTAGAATCAAGATAAGCGTCGTAGAATTCACTCCTATATAGATATAAATAGGGCTAGAAAGTATCATGAACAACATAAAGGAACAACTAGGCATGTTTACGTTGGATCCCAAAAGTTAAAGAATGCTGAAAATTTTGTTATGCAGCAAAAAGAATACAGTACTTGATGAACAAGTCCGTAATCCCGAGCGTAATCCGTTATACGAAGTAACACCAACATTCAACTAAAATAATTATGCTTGGTGAAGATGTAACCGATCCGAAATATGAGCTTTGTTTTGGGAAATAAGAACATGAAAAATCGGAAATAGGTTTGGCACATATCCAGCTGAGGAGTTGGTTATTTTGACCCGATCCCAATAGTGAGTACCTACCGAACCTGAGAGAGATTCATTTCGTGAATAGTTTCTCAATAAATTTACTTTTCACTACATTCGAGCCTTTAGAGGAGACCACTAATAATTACCGCTAACTTCATTCAAACATGAGTTGTTATTTACAAGTGAATACGTTCGTGACATGAAATTCATTTTGAATTTAATTCAATTTGACTCGGGTTCAGTTTACTCCAACTTGGATGGATCAGCGACGTGACAGGTCTTTTAATTTTCACATATCAAATTTTATTATCCCAATTCTTTCATGATTTTTGACAGTTTCATCACAAATTTTGTGTGTAATAATCCTTCTTTCAAGGCCAAAGTCAGTCATAATAATTGTTACCAGGGTTGGCAAGCTGGTTTATTTGCCAAGCTTCGTTTAGTCTCTTATAATAAGCTATAATAATAAGGTTTACACAGAATGGACCCAGGATCACGTGAGGAGAAATGACGAAGACATGGCTGAAGACAAATCGATGTTGTTATTGTTACTACCTCCATGGATGAAGGATGCTTATGCTCCTTATGCTTATGCATACTAGTATGCATAGAAGTAGCTACTTCCACGCTTAGGGGTTTTCAAAATCCTGATGTATTCGAAACCCGATTAACGCGTACGCGTACCCCTCGGGGTACGACAAGGGCTATGTAGGGGTACGCATAATATATTATCAGCGACATAAATAATTATTGTTTTATTGCGCTAGTAGTAATTTAGTTTAAAACAATCAAAGAGTTTGAAGAAGGCGATAAGTTGTCTGCTGTCTTTTCCATCAACGTATTTATGTGAAAGTGCTTCCTTGGCTTTGACTGCAATAAAACCTAAAGAACGAAACCGACTTCAGCCTGGAGGTGATGCTATAGCTGTCAGCAACATCCATACTCGCATCAAATCCTTGATGGCACAAAAACAAGCCCAATTATCACGTTACAAAATTTGTAATAATAATGGCATGTGCTTACATTTAATGTAAGCACATGCCATTAATAAAATATAAATACTTGTATGCGCAAACTTATGGGTGAGGGGTACCCGCGGTCATAATTTCATCCTTTCGGGATACAGTCGCGAAAAAGGTTGAGAACCACTAATTTACATTACGATTATTTTACTGTAGTAGGCAAAACAAAGCACAATCTAGACCAAATCGTTTTAAACTGTTAAAAACTGTTATAACATTCAAATATTAAAAACTAATGGTGGTTTGTTTAAAACAAAAAAAAGTTGGCCTTTTAACGTGTTTTTTGCCAACTCTGATTTTTACTGTGTACTATGTATTTACTGTGTACTATGTGTACGGATATATACTAAGGAATAGTAGAAAAAATGAGAGTAAAAGCATGGTAAACAATCCGTCTCATTTCATGGGAAACATCCCATAGTAGAGGGAAGAGATTTTACTGCAACCAGCTGCACTATGTTGCGATGGGCACCCAAAAAGGTCGACAAAGAGGTCCCTTTCAAGAGAGGTGGAACTTTCCATTAGCTGTGGAGATGGAAGGATCGTTGGGTTTTTGTTGGGGTCTGAGTGGAAGAGAAGACACACAGTACAGAATATGACCTGACTTTCAACTCAGAAAGACAATTCAGGCAGCTTTTTGCTTCTCGAATGATGACAACGTTATACGAGGGCACAATATTTTCACTAATTTAGAGCATGGAATACTACTTAGATATTTATAAATAACTTCGAAACGATATATCTACCAAATGTTGAGTCAGGAAAAAATCATACGGGCTCCTCTCTACGCTCCTTCCTCCTTTTAAATGAAAACTGAACGAGTGGGATGTTAACCAAACAACTAAGACGATACAATTCCAAGGCATTGTGAAATGCTTCAAGATTAATTGATTCATGTCGACAAGGCCAAATGCGGTGAAATGCACTAGAAATGCCTCATCCACATGCATTTTAATCCACCTACAGGTTCAGGTGGATTAAAATGCATGTGCTATATATATATATATATATAGAAAGATGGAATGGTCTCATTTGAAACGTGACCAGAATACAAGCCGAAACCTTAGTTGCTTTTTGTTTTTCTAAAATCCTGTTATGTGAAATTAGCTAGAGCCGCAGTGGTGTGAGAAGCAAATTTCACATTGAAACTCTTCTGCAGCTGATAATAGCAATACAACTGAAATCAAGCTGCTCTCTTGTATACAACATCCCCTAACACGTACCCGCTTGGTACAAAAACTGGGTAACTTGCATTCGAACAGCATAGTTCAACAAGCAAACATAAATGGTCTTGGTATTGGAAAAAATATGTAGTCTGAGAACTACTCGTAGCTCAAAATATTGAACGTTTTTTTTTTTTTGTCAGTGTGAGGGCCCCCTTAGTGGTCCGATTCTGTCCATCTACGAAAAACACCAAAAATCGTGTGTATATGTAGGATTTTGTATAATTTGTCGGAATTTCGAGATTCAAAAATGTTCGACTGAGCTTCCTTTTCTTCAAAAAACACAGTTGGAGAAAATGAAAACAAGAGTAGGATGGTATCACAACTTGAGGATATGGGGTGCGGAAGGAAGCAGCAGGAAATCCGGCGATAGCATGCCTGGCCTACTCGAACCTTCATGGGAATAATACTACTAGAAAATAATTACGTCAAACAGTATTATTCTTAAATATCTACTAAGACATTGGTACACTCCCGAGTACTGAGGACGATCTCAGATGATTGCAAAGAGAACCCCCAAAAAATGGGCATCGACAATAAATCTGACATAACTACAGTTGAGTCCATATTTACCAATACGAGAAATTAGCCCATGGACACCATCCTTCATTGGGGAATTCGAGAAGGAGACTGGACGGACTGTTTGTAGATATCGATCGAAAACTTCTCGAGATTTGGTAAAAAAGGAAGAAAATAAAAAAAAAATTGGCTGCAGCATTGTCCCAGTACAATCGAGTTTTGAAAAAAGTTGAAAAGGATTTCATTAGTCCAAACACCAAAGTGAACAATATTTTTACGAACAGCACCACGTCTGAAGGAAGGCAAATTTTGAGGAAAAGGCTCTTCACTGCAGAAGTAGTACATTGTTACAGAAGTAGTAGTGACACTGTTTCCAAGATGAATGGGCAGCAGAGGAAAACTTTCATTAAAATGATAGCTAAGATGAAATGTGTGAATGCAACAGCAGTATACTGCAGATCTGCAGTATACCTAGGAACCCATCCATTGGAATTATCTATAATTCCAATGGATGGGTTCCTATACATAGTATAATATACTATGTATAGAGATAAAAAATAACGTTGTTTAAGGAACTCTATGTATTTATAGTGAACTTACAAAAGTTCTTCTGTCTCAGTCTAGCTATAGAGTTCTTCTGTGTCAGTTCACTATAAATACATAGAGTTCCTTAAACAACGTTATTTTTTTATCTCCGACAGGTTGAGCTGTTCCCTCACTTTTCAGTCCAAACAAAGATTTAAACATGCAATTTGGCATCTTGTTTTGATTCTGTCCTTTTATAAATCTCCAAACCTTATATTCGTCAGCCACGTGCAACTATAGTCAATAACGTGGCTATTGAAATTGAAATTTTGCATTACAGGCTCAAAAATGTGTCTTGACCTCTAAAAACTAGTCTAAACTGTTGGGTTTCAACTAAGGAACGAACTACAATCGAAAAAGATAGATTCTGAGTAAATGCATTTTCCTGAATCACTGGGTGCTGAAAATGGCCCTTTTCCTGAGAATTACCCAGATGCATAAATTCTCGTCCAGATCCAAGATTAAAATTCATTGGATGTTCGCCTCGGGGACCACATGAAGATTGCACAAGTGGTCCGCAGAGCACAGGTAGAGAATCGCTGATCTACATCGAATGTATAATGAAGATGAATTAACTATTAAAATGAATGAAGACACAATGTGATCACTGAGAGGTGCTTATTTATAAGGAGATATAACGAACTAGTCATAGTAGGTATACTTAGTCGTATCTACAAAGTTATTAGCTAGACCTACCCAAAAAATGTTGTACCTTGGGAGTGGACGTCATTCAAAACACTTCATTGAAACCTCCTCAGTCGCTGAATATGTCAAATCATTAGGAGTCAAAATTATAATCAATCAAACTGAATTCGATTGTTCAAGGTATTGGACTTGTTTCAAGTTGCATCAGAACAACACTTGACAATAACGCACTTCTTATCAGTACTACACCAAATCAGACTCTTGAGGATTTCGACACCCAAACAATAGTCGGGTCGGTAAAATCGACGTAACGAGTTTCACAAGGTACCCATTTTTCAGTTGGTAGGTGGACGGCAGATTCCTTGAATGGAGCTCGAGAAGCCATTTTGAAACGAACAGCTGTTGAAGATAACCTGCCGTCCTAGTTATCTATCGTAATGAATTAATACTCAAATATCGACTCACCTTTTGATAGGAGTACGACTCGTAGTATCTCTCAAGGAAACTAACGTTATTGCGATTGAATCAACACGAAAATATACCGAAGACAAGAACGAAGTATGAAAATAAACACAGCACTCCTAACAATGAGAGATCACAGAATAGGTAGTTGAATAATTTAATAATGAAACGTCAATAATAAATTATTGAGATTTGTAGCTTTCGAAATTTTCTTTTATACTGTTTCTTGATAGAAGCTGTAGAACTTCTAAAACATTTCACTGTTCTCTGTAGCCAAATGAAACAAACTTGAAAGGCCGTCCGCAGGGTAAAAAGGGAACAAAAAGGTCCGCTCTCATGTAATAAATGTGATGAAATCTGTTCACAGTATCTTTAGAATCAGCGTTTTGAAAACTACGTGCATTAAAATGCATAAAAATCAACTCAAAAGGGCTCAAGAGTGAGAGAGTAGTTTTGGTTGCGTTTATTCGTTGAGACAGAGAGAAACCCGGACGAACTACAAGCGGTGAGAGAGTTGGTGAGCTACTGCCGGAACGAGGTGGGGGGGTTCAAAGGGACGAACGCGCATGCGCGGAGTAGAGGGAGCGGGTGGAAATCAGCTGAGTTGTACTAGCCTTTTGGTGTAACCAAGTTCTTACGGCTTTGAAACGAAGTCTTGTGCTTGAAAAGGGTGTTAGCTGTTAAATTAAGGACCGAGTTGATTAGAAGCCTCGAGGTTTTCCAAATCCCCTTAAATCGATAATTTTAGGTATGATTTTTTTTTTAAAATTAAAACTGCCTTTGTTTCACATTCCGAGACATAGGTAGGTAGGGACATGTTATGTACCTATACTATAAGTAGAAAAACGGTAAAAATTTCATTATGAAATAATATTTCATATTATGAACATTTCATTATATTTAATATGAAATCTATAGCCATGCAGCATGCATCCATTCTTTTGCCGAGTATCACCTCACTTAGGTATAGATTTTTCATCGCAATTCTGACTTCACCATCGTGTTCAGCGTTAAAAAATATTTGAAATGAGGTGTCACTTGTCAGGCTGTTTCATTTTCTGCCCATCTACAAACGTAGCCTTTCGATTGCCAAGACAATGAACTTTTTATCACAATTCTATCAAGTGTTATCGTGTGGAATGACCCATACATATATGTAAACATATAATAATGTGGAGAAGGTTATCGACCGTATTTCGATATATGTGTGGGATGTGGAGGATCTCGAGGTTCGGTCAGAATTAAAGACGTGATCCCAACGTTTCGACTATTTATTTAGTCATTTTCAAGGGCTACAACAGAGAAGATAGCACAATCCGGACTTAATAAAACTATTGGCTTAATTTGTATGGATGGGTAGGTACATGTAGTTAATAAGAATTAACAAAGAATCAGTAGGTAATAAGAGATCAGAATCTGATATCTTATTAACTACTGATTCTTTGTTAATTCTTATTAACTACATGTACCTACCCATCCATACAAATTAAGCCAATAGTTTTATTAAGTCCGGATTGTGCTATCTTCTCTGATGTAAAGAATTTGAGCAAAGTGTACAGTAATGCCATTCATACTAGTTTTAAGAAAAATCCTAGGAGAACCAGTGTAAACCCTTCACCCAGTCATTAGTCAATTAGTATACCTACTGCATATTTACAAAAAGTACCTTTCTACCCAACCCCCGCCAGTTCCATGTACCTACCGTTAGGCCAAATACACCGTTACCCTCCAAATATCCGTGTAGGCTTTAGTATAGAGGAATCCAGAGGCACACGTGCTCTACCCCTCTACTAGTAATTCCCTCTGTAAGTAGGTACCAAAACAAAATCGCCTAGCATATTATCTACATGTACCCATCCATACAAATTAAGCCAGTAGTTTTATTAAGTCCGGATTGTGCTATCTTTTCTGTTGTAGCCCTTGAAAATGATTAAATAAATAGTCGAAACGTAGTAGTTGGGAAACACGTCTTTAATTCTGACCCAACCTCGAGATCCTCCACATCCCACAGCATGGTCTGAGAGGAAATTTGGTATAAAATGTTTTCGGAAATTCGAGTTTAAACAATTTTGGACCTTTTCTTCGCTAATAAGCACATTGAGAAGAAGAACTGAGTACCTATCAAGTTCAGAAGCATATGGATGGAAAGTAATTCCCAAAACAACAGAAGGGAGCTCCGGCGCCTCAAGCTTAACAAAGCACTGGACTTGATTGTGCTGTGCAAATAGTTCTATCGTGCTAATGAAAACCAGTGACTATGCTGATCCAGCTGTTAACACGGGTGAGGTTTTGCTGAATACCTACTCTGGAGTGAGAATAATTACAAAGAGATCCTAATATATTGCTAGATGAAATGTATCAAAATATTTTGTTGCAATAGGTAAATAAATCACAAAAAATTACAGTACCTAGTTGATTATGTACTTCCAAGTTGTGGACGAACTTGTGATATAATATATTATATTCATCCAAAGAATCAAGCTGCGACCCCCCTTGGACCGCCTTTCCCTTTCGTTTCGAGCCTTACGGCTAAACTTCTATAAGCATGGAACATGTCTTAGCCACTCAGCTGATCCGGGTCCTGGGGAACGTCAAGTTCACGTCCGGGTCCTAAGGAGGCTACATACCAAATTACAGCTTCATAGAGTGAATAGCATAGAAATTCACTTTAGGACCCACCCAGCTGATCCCGGCCCTATGCTGCTTCAAGTGTAAGTCCTAAGGCGGCTACATACCAAATTACAGCTTCATAGTGTGATTAGCTTAGAAATTAGCATAGACATAACAATCGTAACGGACGGACGGTTTGACCAAGTTAGGTGAAGGCTAACAGCATGGCCAACAAAGGCTAAAACATATTCTATATCTATATCAATTATTAAAGAAAAATCTATATCAATTATTAAAGTCCATTTGCGGTTGTTCATGGGTCGGAAGATGAGCATCAAGCAATCTCGAAACGCCTGGAGCTTGGTGACCGAACCTCTTAAGCCCAACCCATTAATATTAATTTATGATTTATTTATTTATTACTTTATTACTTTATTACGGGCAAGCCCAATTACATTACAGGTCAGTGATACAGACATTAGTAGGTATACATTCTTACGAGTTATGATTATAATTGTTACGAAACTGAAAATAATTATGGAAAAGGAAGACAATGATAAAAACTTTACAATTTAGGCACCACGGATATGAATCATGGGCTCATTTACCATAGGACGGCACTGGGGGTATTGCGAACTACAGCCCTCAACTTCGAGAGGGAGTCATTAAAAAAGTCAAAATCGGGATTCAAATTCAAAAAGAGATTTGCAGTTCTTGGGATACGACGAAGGGGCGGTCAAATCTTGACAAATTTACAAGTAGATTGTGGGTGGAACGTTTCAAGGAGCGGATTGTTGGAGTCGATACAACGATATCGCCAGCTGAACGTGAAACAACGCAAGTAGCACTCGTTTTAGTTCGACGGCTAAAACGATTGTGACGTTCTGAAGGCCCTTCACGACGCTACCGTAGCAGTTAGGACGTAGGGAAATAGACTGGCTGAGCGGTTTGAATGGGAATGGTAAAAGATTGCCAAAGGGGTTGGACCAAGGAAATGTAGAACACTCACGCACATCTCATAGTGGTATGACTCACAGGTGCCCAGTTCGTTGAATGAATATCAATATAGGAAGTTGTAACTTCATTAATCTCAATTTAATCAGAGTGTTTTATATTCAACTCTCAGATACGTCGTTTCGTAGACCTCATCATATCAGTTAAGATAAAACTTAACGAGACCGTGCAAATTATCGGTGTACAGTTGATGAAGTGTGAAAACTGAACTGAGATATGAGCTTGGATACTATCTTATTCTCAGAATCACTTAACTCAGAAGCACTTACATACGTAGGTGCTTATCGTCTCATGAAGAATGATAAAGGATGATGTTATGGTGACTGTTTTAATTGACACTTGGATCTGGTTTTGTCACGTATCTCTGATCAAAAGTTGTCCTTCAAGAATCCAAGCAGTTGTTTTTCTCAACACACCTTATAAATACCAGGAAAGTTTGCCAATCATGCAGCCAACTCTTGTGTTATGTTCATTAGAAATTTAAATATGTCGGTACATAGAAGAACGACAAATGCGATTACATGTGATGGCAAGCTAAACCGTCGTACCTAGTAGGCCAGGAAGATCACATTTTATTTTATTTTCGCAAGTAGGTAACTGGGCAGAATCTTTACCAGAGGCTACTAAACAAAATTCCACTAAAATCCGGTCTATCTACTAGTCACGGTGTTCGAGTATTGTGTTGGTTACTTATCCAACAAATTTGATTGTCAAATTTTCAAAGTTTTCTTTATTTATAACGGTGGCTATCATTGTAACGTTGGCTTACCCATTAAATAGCTTGGCATATCCAGTTCAAGTTGCCACACGTGAAGTTATTCCCAGAGAGGTCCGTTGATTTCTCTTTGATCGCTCGTTCCCAAGCAGTCAAATGAATTCCAGGTTGATCACTCTCACACAGTGGGACCCTCACAGTCATATCACTTTCCTACCGAGTATTGTTCCTATTTCGAGGGGGTGAGAACGAAAACAACGCGTGTGGGTTGCCGAACGATCGTGGTCGTTTTTGCCACTAAAGTAAGAAACAGAATTGTTGAGCCCATCGATAGGGAATACACTAAACCTCGTAAGCTTCATTTGGAACCGAAAATGACTTTTTCCATAAGATTTTTCATTCTTTCTGAAAAAAAAGGTTCGTCCCCCGAAATATAGTATTTTGCATAATATAGGTATAGGACCGCATTTTTATATAGTATTTTTGTCTCAAAGTATAGTATAAGTAATACTATTAAATAGTAATTTATAAATTTTATAAAGTATGTCTAGCCATCCTAGATACAACCCAACGGACGTTTTCAATCCAAAAAAAGGGCCAAGAGTCGATAATAACTTCTCTGTGCTCAGTATCAATTCTGTAACCCTCGAGCAAAGGGACTTGATAGATGAAGTTATTTTGCCTCCTGAAAATCAGGGATGGAACATCGAAGCAAAAAGATCGATGTCAACATTGACTTCATAACCTCATAACATCGAAGATGCAAAACATCGTTGCCTCCAACATCGATGTTTTTCAACATCAATATTAACATTTCTATTTATGCACCCTTACCGCTATTTTTCGAATAGAAGTAGCTGACTCGGTAAACGTAGTTTTTCATATTCATTCTAGTGAAGTAGCTTTGCAGGACGTAAACCTCCGTCGGTGAATCGATCTTTTTACTATAAACAAATTAGTAAACTAATGTTGAGTATCTACACTGCATTCAGATAATTTTTTAAGACCATCCGCTTGTTCACAATGAGTGTTCAAAGTTGGAGCAGACCAAAGTCATCAACATGAGGGTGATTCATACTGCAACCTGTCGGGTCAATGTTCATACTGGCCCAGCTATTCGAACAGCTGAATGTCATGGTTAAGTGGTAAGACCAAAAGGCAAAATCGAACAAATGAACAAGCAGAGCAGCGAAAACACAAACAAAGGGAGATACTACAGCCTAATATTTCTTCTTCCCAAAACTTCTTACGAAAATATTGATACAGTTTTCTCATTCGATAACATCGATGTTTCATTCCTATTGAAAATGTGGGGTTTGGAAAATGTTGGTTTTTTGTATTCGCTGTTGCTATTTAGTTTCGCTCTAGGTAGTAAGATATGTACTGCTCGAAATGTTTGTAGGTATTTATTGAATTTCCTACTCGATTTTTGGTCTACTGCAATATACTCGTAGATAGGTAACTCATTCGAACGCGAAACAAACCCTTCACCTTATCACTAAATTATCCGTGTACATAAGTGGGATCTCTGAATTATGAAGAAGAAGAATTAAAATGACAGATTTTTAGTCTGCTATTTCTGAAAATCATTATAAGTAGGTATTCTCCAACTTCGATAAGTATTCTAAATTATTAATAAAAGTTGAAAGGAATCTAGGAGAAAGGAACCTCTGATCAAAATAGAAACCAATCGATGGATCGAACAATCGAGGTTAGAGCTGCAAAGCCAATGAGACTGCACATCGCCGGGAAAACTTTGGTCGACATCTACTGTCGAATACACTGGTAGATACAAAAATAACCTACCTACTTCTTTTCTTACTTCATATTTCACTTTTTTCCACGTGCTCAAATGCTGCCTTGTAGGGGGAGAAAATGATAATTTAAATGAATTACGATGCATTTATTAACAATGCAATGGACGATGAAGCTTTCATGAAATCAATTCACTAATTATTAGTCGCAATATTGATTATCGAAACCAAATGTATACCTACGTTATTTATTCATTTTTTTTAATCAGAAAACTGTTTCAGTCCCCAGGAGTTCTACATTCTACCTGAAATCAATTCCGTAGTTATTGAAACCTTGAGGGATTATTTGGGGATGGTAGAGGCTATGTTTGCTGTAGAGTTTTCGAATACGAGGATCTTGAGCTCTTTATGGGCGGAGGGTGATGAAACCGCGAACTATGTTTCAGTTTTTCGCACACAACTCAAGAAGTACGCATCCTACAGAAAATATAACAAGTGATTTGTTGAAGAGCATTAAATTCTGCGTCGGATGGCGTTTCAAACGCCGAAATCGATCCAGCCGTTCAGCCGCACCCGTCCGTCGAATATAGGCGGTTTTGACCAACTTCGCTAAAAAGTTGACAACCCTCAATTTCTAACGCCTGTATGTGAAAAACGAGTGCTCTGATTGAAAAATGTCATAAGTACAAAGTTGTAGGAAATCTGATCCTGTATCAGATGCGTTTCGAAATGTGAAATTCACTCATTCCAGTGCTTAGATAATATCGCATCCGCCATATCTCAAGGTCCTCGTATTGGAAAACTCAGCCATCCCCAAACAATCCCTAAAAGTTGCAATAACTTTGGAATTGAGTCCAGCTCACCCCGAAAATTTCACGTAAATCTTCTAATGTTGTTTGGTGAACGTTGGATTTTCATGAAAATTCGTTTTTGTAATTGAGGGTTGGGATTGGTACTTGTTTGTATACACGTATACTACTATAGGTGTTGGTTTATGGTTCAGGGTCAAGTTGTGTTGTGAATTTTCCAGATGTTACCAGCTACCGTTTCAGAATACCGATAACATAAAAATCAAGTTGGGTGACAAATAGAGGGGTGCAGGGTGGAAAATTCCGAAGGTCTCGGGGTCACACTTTGAACAATAAGGGCTGTTTGCTCCTTGAATCTGAATCAAGCTTGATGTGGGCGATGTTTTTGAAACGGTCCTCACACTAAAAAGCTCTCTCCCTTTCCATCCCTCTGGGCAATCAGCGGGAGATCTGGGGATCAATACGCAACGCGAGCTAGTGAATGGAGCAGAGCTGGGGGCAGTCAGGGGGCTACTTGGTGTAGAGAGAGGATGTTTTTGGGGCGTCCCCGACCTGGGGAGTCTAATAAGAAGATAGTGAGAGTAGGACAGGGACAACTTTGCTATTGTTCTACAGTTTTCTTATGCTGACTATGCAGGGTGTCTCAAAAGTTGTTAACCCCCCCCCCCCCCTGCTAAAATCCTTACCTGACAATGACAAAACATCTTTCTTTTCGGAATCTAGGTATTTTTTTGTAAGGATCTCAAATATCGTATTTTTGTGCACGTGCACATGCGCAAAACATGAGTAATGCGCACCAACTTTCGTAATTCAGATAGGAACCCCCATTTTTTATTGCAAATTCGGATTTTACGTCAAATTTCATGAACTTTTTAATTCGACAACCTTTTTGTTTGGGCGCACCTAGGAGCGTCCAGAAGCACCCAACCGCGTTTGCTCGTAATTTCGATAAGACGGAAAAACACCAGTGTGACACATGAAATTTAATTATTTTTCGACACTGAATCTCGTGGTGATATCAGTTTTTTTATTGGACTTGATTAAACCGGGATTACAGCCTATTATAGAATTAGTGGAAGACTTGCTGAAACACTTTAGGATCTCGGGAGTCCGATGAGCGTAAAACCTCCCTTCCTTCGGTCAAATTTAGGATGTTTTCCTGAAAATTTGAGGGATTTCAGTAAAGAAATGGGCGAGCGTTTTCACCGACATATTAAATTGATGGAACAACGGTATCAAGGAAGATGGAATGCATTAATATATTATAGTTTGCATCCTTCTTATCTCCGAAAAACCAGGTCACAAGTGATTTAAAACTTATTCAAGCACTCTTTTCAGGGATACTCACGGTGTTTTCAAACTCGGGGCCCTTCATTAGCTAGCGGATTTTGGGTACACCAAAAATTCCTGCCTTAATTTTTTCAGAAGAAATTTAAGGAAATTTCTTCTCCAACTACTGTAAAAAAGGGTTTTCTCTATTCAGGGACCTAAAAAATCGCTACAGCCTCCAATCCATCATTTTTTACGAGGCGGCAATTGCCGTGTTCGACGGCACACAGGCCGAATGTGAACGGCGTTGACAAAATCAAGAATTATTTATGTCTCCGGTCAACAAGTGCGACAGTTCAAACCACGAATCAAAAGAGACTGAATCCCATGAGCATGAAAACCGGTAACATTTAGGATGTTTTCCTGACAATTTGAGGGATTTCAGTAAAGAAATGGGCGAGCGTATCCACCAACATATTAAATTGATGGAACAACGGTATCCAGGAAGATGGAATGTGTTGGAGAAAACTCGACAGGTTGACGACCGAGGAATAGGGAATTGCAGATTAACTACTATAATTACTATTCACGTGTATACTTGGGACTTAAAAAATCATACAAAGCCAAAAAATACACATCCCAGTTCAAATCTCGTCCGCTTAAACTTTTACTCAATTTTTCGTGAGTGGTTTGTAGAAAATCTGATTGAAGAATTGAATTTAGCGCGAAAAAATACGTAAGAAACACCAGTTGGATTTCAGACATCGTTCAAACAAAATTAAAATGCAAAGCTTAAAATCTCGACTTTCAGTTGTTTATTGCACATTTACAGATTGTTGAGTTTAGTTTTTTCCTGTTTAAATTATTTTCCATGTGACGGCTCATTGTTTTATTCATTTATGTAATGACCGGCTCACGTACTTTGATGTTATGGAACAACCAGCGGTGATTTAAAACGAAACAATACAATCTAGTAGAAAATAAGCTAGAAGTTGAGCGGTAATAGTGGTTGCTCAACTGAATACATTTCTATGCAACGGCCGTTACGTAAAGAAATAATTTCGTCACCGAGGTAAACAGAGCCTAGAATTTGGCAAGATTTATTCCCCACACTGTGCCACTGCAAATCGATTAAAATTACATATTACACTAGTTTCAAAATTGTGGGTCGGTATATCATTCGGCCGGAGCTTGTTGATTTCTCACGTTTTTGGTATACGCATCATCCTGTGTATTAAAGCTCTTCTGGATAAATAAATATATACATTTCTTCTCGGGCTGACGACGCTGTAAAGCGAAAATTTCCACTTTTTCCAAATTTACGTAAGTGTTTTCTATAATTTTCATCCTCCTGTACGTTCATATAAATTTATTTCTGGATATATAAATATCTGTGAGCGAAGAGAGGGTTACGGCACACAAAACGGGAGCAACGGATTTTTTTTCTTACGGCTGATTGATTAACCTTCAGAATAAATGGATCTCACCCTCGGGTAATGAATAGCTGTTTCTTTGACGAACGGATGAGGTTCCGCTTCGATTTAATAGAATCCCCGATTCCATTCCGCCGATGACTTCCTGGTTCACGCAATTGTTCGAATGCTGATGGAAGACTGAGGATATCTACTAACGAACACAATTCAGGGCGTATTCAGGGGCTTTCAGGTCATTTACACTGAAACCTAACGTATACCCACCGAAATGATTTGTTTTCCTTACCGTACTACGTCACTTGTATAGGTTCTACTTCTTTCAAGAAAGAAGTAGTCAGGTCTTGAGAGAGTTCGCCCTGGGAATTTTTCACCGACACAGCCTATGAATGTCTCGTCTCAGTCGTTCAGTAAATCGTTACCAGAAAACAACTCCTAGCATTCCCTGAAAGTGGTTTTAACAAAATATTCGTTATGGATATCACAGAAGGAGGTATGTAGACCACTTTCATGGAAGAAAAAAACAATTATCGTAATATTTCATTTTTTTTAAATTTGTCTACGAACGCATATTTTATGTACAAAAACGTTAATTCAATCATCTCTTTCTGGACTGGCCTTTACACGGAACCCTATGGACCCTAGAAACTAAGTTTTTATCATATTCGGTTGGTTATTATCGACGTATTTCAATAAGAGTTTGGTTCCGGAACCCTCCGGAAGTGGTGTGACAGAATTCTGAGAGTTATCGTCCGGAAAGACACACACATAAATGTATTATATATAATAAACATATATAGGTAAATGATTTTTGGTAGGTAGTGAATTCAGGACGGTCTAGAACGGAGTTTGGTTCAACATTTTTTCAGAAATTCGAGTTTTAAAAATTTTGGACCGAGAACAATAGCATCCTTTTCTTCAAAAATTCTCTAAAAAGGCAAAAATACGAAAATAAGGTGAACAGGAGTGATGAGTTGATAACGCACTAAAGCTAGTTCTATGAGTTTAGTCGAAGTTCGGGAGGGAAGATCGATGAAACTCCCAACGACCACCATCGCGACAAAAGCCTCTCGAACCGCTGTGACACAATTAGAACGGCCGTCGGCTTCATTAGCGACTTTAAACTTCGAGTAGTGCATTCGGGGAAATTTAAATTGGTAGGTGCGGTAGCCCCTTCACGTTCTGCCCTGCACGCGTACGATTTGCTCTCATTAGGCTAATTGTTTTCCGAGAAAGCGATGGTATCTAATCTACTCTAACGGAATTAGTATCTACCCTCACCACACCTCCACTATATTTTCCTCTACCAACTAACCTATCGAGCTGGAATTAATGTGCCTTTACGCGTATGAAGCAGTGAATAAGGAAGGTTCAAACAACTGCAACTTGGCACAGGTACAAGGGCAATATGCTCATACCATCCAAACAAATAGTCGCAGCATCAAAGTACGGGTACCTTGAAACTCAATTACGAAACCACAAATGGTTTGAATCAGCTGTTCCACAGAATGAAAATTGGCCGCGTTACTCGGATATCGAAGAGTCTACAGAGGACATCAGTTTCGTGCTGGTTCGGCAGTTTTAAACAGTTGAAATATCGAGTTTTTGCCATCTCAAGGATGACGTCAACACGCCCCACTTCAACTCGGCCTCCACTTTACTGATCCCGTGAAAAACTCTCTGCTTTTATTCTCACAAAGCGGGGGAGGGATAGGAACTTGTCAGAAAGAAAGAGAGTGAGGGTGGGGCTATTCGAGTCAAGGTCCCGCGGTTTCTGCCCTTCCTTCCTTCTGTGGGTTCCTGGATCGATCCTTTTACCTCCGCCTTGAGCTGTGAGGTATTATGTGCCAAGATCAAGGTTGAGGTAGATGGAACCGTAGCCTTCCGATCATCTCCAGAATAGAACCAAAATGCACGAGTTCAGAAAAAAGTTTATAAATTTAATGGAAATTGCCAAAGGTTTTAGTTCGTTTTAAATTAAGCACAGTAATACGAATCATTACAGGGGAACACCTGCAGTCAATCCATACCACCAGGTAGACTGGCTTAAGCTGCCGAGAATACTCGTATGTTACGCACGATCAATTTCTGCTGGACTCTTGTCTAAGGCCTGGGAGAACATCCACCTTATAGGAAATTCCTCTCTGAGAACAATAACTACTCCCCTCACGTACTTGAGACTGGAAGTATTCTTATGACTCATAAGTTATGAGGGAAAATCTCTTCTTGCTACGCCATCTCCATACGAAGGTCGGCGACCATTCGGCAGGTTTCTCGAGGGAAGTGGCTCCTCTGAAGATGTCGACAGACGTAATCCCGAACCATCGACGAAGGTCTTTCATCCAAGAGTTCTGCCTTCTCCCTATGGACCTCTTCCCGGCAATCTTCCCCTGGATGATGAGCCTCAGCAACTCATACTGATCACCCCGCATCACATGACCGAAATATCTCGTTTTCCGCTCTCAGAAGCAGAAGCAGCTCCCTCTGTTTGCCCATTTTTGCCAAGACCTCTTCATTGGTAACCTTCTGTACCCAGGAGATTCGGAGCATGCGACGATAAAAATACAACTCCAGTGCATTCATCCTCTCCTCCAAGACGGGATCAAGTGTCCAGCTCTCGCAGCCATACAGAAACACCGAGTATATATAAGGGTGATTCTCAAAAAAAGTGCAAACGGTATGTAACTTGAGGATTCCTTCAAATGTACGTGGCCTGTAGGTGTAACTTTTTTTTAATCCGTTCTTCTGACCTCTGATTTAAATAGCCATGACAGAAAAGTTATTTTTTACTTCACCAAATAGTTTTTCTGTGGTCTTAAAACCCTTATTTATCATTACCACCACCTGTAACGATCTCGTTTTTGTTTAAAAGCCTCACTCTGGAAACTTGGGTTACGTATTTTTCATTGAGAAAGCTTATAAAACTGAAAGAATACAGTACAACCTCTTCAGGAATGATATCATTTGATTTTTAACGTGAATTTTAATGCATTATATCTCATTCCAAAGTTTGTAACCAACATAATCCTCATTACCGCCTATCAATGAATTTTTCCCCACTGAGGGAAACCATGAGAGAAATTTTTCACCCTGACACACTTGGAGTTCGGTGACAACACTGCTAAAGTGATGGAGAAGCTTCCCCGCCCACCCCACTTCAGTTGGCATGGAGCAACCTTGGATGGAAGTTGTTTGTCAGGTGCGTACATTTATTGGTCTCATTACCACAACTCTATTGTTTTGTTTGAACTGTAAATAACAATTTTTTTTCAATTGCATAGCTTCATGTCCTAGAAAAGACCTTTGAAATTAATATTTCGGGTTTGAATAACATTCAACTCCTAAAGGATTGGCGAGCTCACAAACTTAGAATTCTCATTACCGCCCATCAATCCCTCTCATTACCACCATCAAATCATTGAGTGGCGGTAATGATAATGACAAAACGGTAATGAGAGAATGAGCGGAATACGCTTATTCATGGTATTTAACGTAGGTTTCATGAGTTTTAGGGAATTTCTAAAAAACATGTTCCTATTTTAAGAGTTCAGAATTGTGAAAAGTGCTCCAAAATCAAACTTTTGTATACGTTTCATAATGTTTGAAGGACAATTGGTGGTGGCATTTTTTTTTTTAATTGTCTACTTGTTATTTATTTTTTAAATTTTATATTATTTATTTATTCATTTTAATTGTAGGTTTTATTCATTTTTATTTATTTATTTTGTGAAAGTCAAGATTTAGGCCAGAGTCTCTGTTCTTCTTAAACTCATTTATTTATACATGTTTAGTTGAAAATTTTGAATTAGGGTTTGAATTAATGTTTAGATTACATTTTGATTTCACCTACATTAACCCGAATCGATTCCCTCTTGTTTTCTCAGATATCTAACACTCTACGATGGCTCCACCGAAGCAATTCACAGCAGATCAACTGCGAGATAGGAGGAGAGAAGCTGATCGCAAACGAAGGGAGGAAAGAAGGACCAACCCAGATGTAAGAAAAATTTATTTGGAGAGAGAAAGACAGAGATATCAGAAAAGAGTAGCAGAGGGAAGCATCAAACTTATTGGCAAACTCTCTGAGAGAGGAAAGAGAAATAAGCGAAAAAAGTGGAGGGAGACCAGTAAGAGGTATGTATTACACAAACAGGAAGCATTAAATGCTTTCCATTCAAATTTTGAACGTTGTCCTTGATCTCACCCCGGTTTCGTCACCAAGAAACAACGACCTCGACCCCCCGAACCTACCTTGTTTGGAACATAATGGGAGCAGCAGGAGAGCATCAGGGAGGCGGGTTGCTAATAGATGCCGAGCTAAGGCTTACAGGGACCTCAAAGAAGAGAAGGAGAAAATTTCCAACTTGAAAAAACTAGCGAACCGCTGGAAAGTGAAATGTTTCTGGCTGGAGAGGAAACTCAAACGCTTGAGACAGAATGATTCTGTTGAAGAAGAAATTGACAGGTCGTTGTCAGATACTACGCAGCAAGGCAGACGACTTCTCAGACTGAAACTGATTCGTGCTGAAATCCTAAAACGCCAGCTTGCTGAAAGTTACAGTTCAATGGGAGGAAAAGAAAAGAAAAGTAATTTGTTGGAGGGAGTTTTAGATTTAATAACGAAAATTGTTTCAAAAAGAAAGTGTTCAAATGATCGAAAGATGAAAATAGAAACTACGACTATGTTTTCTAGTCCCTGTATTTTTCTAGTGCCATGCTATTTGACTGCTGATTACTAAGATTATGTTTTGTGTATTCTAAATACAATCGTTGAGTCTGCTTTTTATTTTCGTTTGTTCTATTTCTTCATTTCCTGACAACGACCAGGGAAGGAAATTCAATTTTATTCAACTTAATTATCTAACTACCTACTTGAACTATTGATACTTGGTAGAAATAATTACTTATACTTGAAAGTAATGAATTAGGTACTTATGAAACTTATTGGTTTTCTTTAAAAAAAAAAAAAGTCCGCATTTTCATTACCGCCACTCTAATACATTTGTGATTATCATTACCACCACACAATCAAACTTTAAAATTTGAATTTGGGACCCCAAAATATGATTTGAGTTGAATCTTGCGTCACATATTGTTCCTTATGTTCCCTGAAAGCCACATGCAATTTTTGAAGGGATTCGGGTATGGTTCACTCGCTCACGAAATCGACACCTGGAATTGCGCTTTTTTTGAGAATCACCCATAACACCTCAGCATCCTGACCCGCAGGCTCAAACTGATATCCGATCGGATGAAAAACTTCCTCATCTTGAGGAATGCCTGTCTGGCAAGTCCGATTCTGGAGCGCAGCTCCTTCTTAGGGTCACAGAACTGGTTGACAAGGGGCCCAAGATACCTGTAGCTTTCGACTTGCTCCACCTGAGAAACATCCACGAGTATGGTGGCCCGTTTCGGGGATTTTGCAAAAACCATCACTTTAGTCTTGGCAATATTCATGAATAAGCCCCATCGAGCACTGTAGTGAGCTACCGCTTCCACCATAAGCTGCAACTCAGCTTCGCTACTGGCCAAAAGAACAGGGTAAATAGCCTAGTCATTTTAGCTCCGAAAGTGGGGTTCATACGATGTTTTGATCATTTCACCCTTCATGTTTTTTTGGGCCGCTGAACTGAAATCTGACGTTCGCTGACAGACATTTTGCCCGAAACTTGACTGTCCCTAACGGTCAAACCAAATCATCAAACGCCTCAGTCCGTTACTAAATGTCGTCACAGCAGCCGAACGCGTCAAACAGTTCGTCCTCCAATCGCTCCACCTACCGCGGTGTTTTGACTGCACGCGAATTTCTTGAACGGTATGAATGCGAGGGTGAAACGCAGGTGTGTCATTATACTCCTGAGTTAAAAAGGCAGCCTCTACAGTGGCGCCATACCCATTCACCATCAATCGAAAAATCCAAAGTACAATTTTCAGAGAGGGGAAAGGGATAGTAGTTGTCGATTGTATGCCTAAAGGAACCACCATAAATGCAGCTGCTTACTGTGAGACACTCAAGAAAAAAAAAAAATTAAGGACAAAAGGAGAAGGATGCCGACTTGTGGTGTGTCACTCCTTCATTACAACTGCTTGTTGTAATATGGTGACTCATCCACCCTACTCCCCAGACCATAGGATCACCATCTTTTCAGTAAATTGAAGGAGTTTTTGGGTGGACAGCGATAGTAAAATGACGAGGAAGGATGCTGTCGAAAAATGGCTTTAGGAGGTGGAGCGGAAGGTATACAACGAGTGTATACAAAAACTGGTCCCTAGGCTTCAAAAATGTATTGACCTCAATGGCGATTACGTAGAGAAATAATGACATGTTTGGACACTTATTGTAAATTTCATCAAAATATATTCATTTACCTATTTCTAATACATGTTGTAACCTTACTTCTTGAAGTCCCTCGTACCCATTGTTGATGTCATAGTTAACCCGAATTCAAATGAAGTGATGACACGTGATGTAACTAAAGTTTGTTCCTTCCAATTGGTCAATTGCTCAAAAGTTGGGGAGCAGAACACGATATTAGTTGTGCATGTCAACACTGGAGAAATGAACGTCTATAAATAAAAGATTTACAAATAAATAATACTATTTTTACTATGTAAAACATATAATATAAAATCCACGTTACATAAACATGAAACTCAAGCTACTTATCTACACACAAATGTTAAAAAAAACGGATGAAATTGGAATGAAGTCATGAGACAAAACTGTAGAAGCTACCCAAAGTGTTATTTTGAGTTGATCTCAGAACCACACGAGAACATCAAGGAAGCGAATCTTCGTCAATTTCCTCTCTTCGTATCCCTGTACACAACAAATACATCAGAGTGTTTTTTAATTGTATCGTACTAAGACAAGAAAATTGTGTTAAAATAGAGAAATTTATTGTTAAGAGCACACTTAAGAGAGAATTCTCCAGTTAGACATACTAGTCTACTCGTACCACGCTTTGGATAAAATCTATGAATGGTGTGGGAGCTCAGCTTCCAACAATCCTTGAACCTTGGGAATCACTGGCACCAACAGCATCGGACCAGTCACAGGAAGAGTGGCAGAGTAGTCGCTTCTTTTTCCATTTGATTCATTGGTTGAGAGAATTGACAATTTTGGTACGTACAGCATACATGTTTGTTAAATAAAAATACCACCACCATACTAATACCTGTTGCGCATTGTTATTCAAAAGTCTGTAAAGCCGTAATTAGAATTGTTTTTCCCCCACAAGCGATAAGAAAAGAAGAGTAGCATTTAATTCGGAAAGCAAAACATTATAAACAAACAAGATTCTGCTATCTGAATCGAAATGAATGATTCACCCCAAAATCACGTAAATCACGTAGTTCTAGGACTTGAACCGAATGAAGCAACAATCACAATAGTAATAAGACTATAGTTCTAAATAATCAACTGAATAACACAAACGATCAGTTCTTACAACCAGTAAGAAGAGCAGCCAAGGTACGACATCGAACTTCTAAACACACAGAAGAAAGGTTCAGGAGGAGAAATAATTACAGACTCCGTGCAACACTGTATTTTTGAAATTATTAGAAACTAAAACGATCAACATTCCAGATAAATTGAATCATGGTATCAACATTATCGCCACTTAATAGTGTAAAAAAACTACGACATTTCTTTAAATATAAATGAACCAGACATGCAAACCACACCAAAATACATGGATGACACAAGTAGGCAACAGAGATACTTATTACTTTAAAACTCCAATTTTCAAGTTGAAGTTTTAGCAATAAAAATATTTTTCTAAATTAAAATCATGGATTATTGTCTTCCTACACTAGAAGATGAATTGGTACGGTACAGAAAGAATAGTAGGTTAGGGCCGTAGACGAAATTCCTTCCCTGAAGAATAAAATGGCCCAAGGGCGCTGAGGGCTGAATCATGGGATCAGGGACCACTACAATTTCTAAGGTTGGACACCGTAGACGATGTCTAGGGCATAGCTCGATGGAGAGGACCTTCCCTTCCATTGACTACCACCTGGGAAGCACGATGAATAGCTCCTTCTTACGAGTTTGAATTTAGACATTATTGGAACTGTGGGTCGAAAAACACTGCTTGTACCAAGTACAAAGTAGTGGCACCTACTATAAAGAAGAAATCGATTTATTAATGTGGCTCAAGTAGGAAACATGCAAATCATAGGAGCTGAAGGCGAAGTTGTATACAAGACACACGTTCGATCATTGTAATCTAATCCAGTATCCACTAACTACAATTCGACAATTTCCAGTACTGGAAGACAAATATTGGTTTTACGAATACTCAAAAGATGAAGAATCTTGGATTTTCGGGGCATGCATTCTAAGTCCGCCAAACGCCTAACACTTTTCGCCAAACGCCTTTCACCTAACTTCCGAGCCTGATTTGAAAAATTTATCTGAATGGTGATGAACCGGATTCACCATTAAACAATGGGATCAAAAGCAGCCTATACAATCAACATCTAAAGGTAAAAGCCAACTAATCATCAATAAATATTTTCTTCGAATTAACTATAGGAGTAGTACCAAGTCACCGTTTAAGAAAGATAATCATTTGTTCTATTTGAGGCGCAGTTTTGCAAAAAGGGTATAAGTGCCGAAACCGAAAAAATGGTGTTTAGTATCGATTCTTATATAACATTTTACGAGGTCAAAACCGGATGAATCCAACCTTCAAAGCGTGTAGAAGTTCGAGCGGTTTTTCATAACGGGTCTATTTTGTACCATTTTGAAGGAATCCAAGGGAACTATCCTAAACAATGTCATTACGATTATGTCTCCATCTTTCCAACAATCGAGGTTTAACCCTGGAGTGCTACCCCGTCGTCTATACAACGAACACGCACGGAAGTTTCCCTACAGAGCTTCAATGGAGGACCCTAGAGAAGTGCACGCTCGCCAATGCTAGGACTGATCAGCACTTTTTTGTTTTTAAGTAGTTTGAGTCATTTCGTCTATGCGACGATTGAGTTGCAGTAAGAGAAAAAAATGTATTAGTCGATGTAAATAATGGGTGGAATTACAGTAACTGCCTACATATCAATAGAAAATAGGTAGTACCTACATATTCCTCAAATAGGTAATCAGTTTTTTTTTTTTTTTAGTAATAAAGCCATTCTTCCTTTTCTTTTCCAAATATGGCGGCTTCAAAAAGATATTATAAACATTGAAGACGAAATAAGGGCACTTTTGAAAGAAGAGGAGCTCGATGATAAATTGTTAGACATTTCTGATAAGAAAGACCCTAATGTGAGCCTTCCTCGAGTTCGGAACTCAATCCATAGAAGATTTTGAACAGGAAATTTGAAATCAGCTCGTACTAATTATTATTAATTAACTCGATATCTGAAAACCATGTGCTGTTCGAATCAGCTGAGACAGTATGAACATTTACCCGACCGGCTGCAGCATGATTCACCCTAATGTTGATAATTTTCGATCTGCTCCACCTTTGAGCCCCCATTGTGAACGAACGGCTGGTCGTACAAAGCTGCGGATTTAAATGTCTACAAAAAACTAAATTTCATTCATTTTTCAACACATGTTGCAACCTTACTTTCTGGACGTTGTTTCTTGTTGTTTTTTTTTTCTGAAAATTTACATTCGCGAAATTGCACCCTATTGCAAAACTGTACCTTAATTTTATAATAATAAAAAATTATTATTATGTGAATTTCATTTAAATACAATACCTAGATACTTATTTAGAATATTTTTCGTTTTTTAGTTCAACTACTTACAGTTCAAGTAAGTACCGACAACCAGCGTGTGAGATGTGACCAGGAACAATTTTAACAACCAGGAACAAGATTTTAGGAACAATTCAAAATCAAATCACGATTTTTGGTTCTCTGCAGACAGAATTTAAGAATTAATTTCAAACCCTGACCAATACTATTGTCCAGGTTAGTGATTAAATTTGAACAAAACAAAGGCGTTTCTTGTAAATCCAAGAAATACACAGTTCAATTCGGGAAATTTCCTAACCCTTTACACTTATTTGCAATGCAAATTAAGTACCAATATTCCTCTAATAAGGTTAGTTTTTGTTGTAATAACAAAGAAGTGATAAGGTGACAACAATGCAATTATGAAGCTTCAGATCTTTCAAACCTTACGCATTTCAAACAACCATGCGAAGCCAAGTAGCGTGACAGGTACTTTCACATGCTGCCATTGAAGGAAAAGTTAACACTGTCCACATATATCTGTATATTCAAATGAAAATAATGATGTCTACCATCCAGGTGTGGTGTTTGCCAGCCTCCTCATTCGCCTGGTGTTTCTGTCCTGGTCTCTGATCTTCTTCTCCATTTCAGCATCAGTGAGCGTTTCCAAGAAGGGACACCACTGGTCGGCCTCTGATCCGGCCCTGAACGGTACATCGACTTTGCCGAGAGCTTCGGCAAACGCGTAGGTTTTCTGGTGCCAAGAGAGCTGGCCACGGATGGAGTAGGCGATAGCAGTCACGAACTCGCCTCCGAGACCAAGCTCAGCACAGAGTTTCATGGCAAACTGTTCAGGTGAGTTTTCTTTCTCAGACATATCCCACTCAACCTAGGAAACGAAGAAATTCCCGTGTTATCATAGGGGCGAAGTGAGTTTAAATACACATAAAACACAGTTAAGAGTAGATGCAAGTATGATGACGGGGGGCGTGGAGATCTAACAACTGTCACCCTGGCAAATGTCAGTGACTCTGTTCAGGATGCTTACTGGCCACGACAGCCTCCATAACTATTTATCTAGGACATAACTTTCAGTATAAAAACTACTATTTATCAGCACATACAGCACAGTAGTTGGCTGATTTGGCTCAATGAGCCAAATACTAAACAACTACAGTAATTGGCCAATTTTTAACGAGACATGTTTAACAGCCTAATGGCAACTAAGTGGTTGTGGCAGCGTCAGGATGTTCCCTAATATTCTTCACCATACTCCGAATAGAAAGTTACATACCTGGTCGACTAGGGATGTGTTGCCAACATGTATGTTCAACTTCACGATAACTCGCTGATCCGTTTGTTCCGCCAAAATATTGTCTGTGGGGAAGCCTTCAATCTGCTGCCTGATCGCCTGGGCGATAGCAGGTACGAAGCTCAGGGGATTGAGATCCAAGTCGTCGCAAAGCACCTCGGCAAATTGCTCTGGCGTGATCAAACTCTCATTTTTGTTCCATGTGAACGTGTCTCGAAGCTTCTGACCTTCAATTTCCATGTCTAGACGGATAGGGACCAGTACCTCGACCTGTGATGCGTTTTCCATTATGGAGGCAGGGTCAGTGTCATCGAAGCATAGAGGGAAAGACCTCACCTGTACATCAAAGATCGTGTGAGTTCATCAAGTGGAAATTTGTCTAGGTTCCACAAAGATCATGCCACTAAACGTGGCCACACATTACTCAATTTATTTATTGATGTGGGCTGTTTTTTAGCGAATTTTCGAAAAGGATGCTATTTTCCTGGGTCCAAAATTGTTAAGACTTGAATTTCCGAAAAAATGTAATACCAGAATCCGTTCCCAACCAAAAAGAGTCTTTTTGACAAGACACACAAAATTATATGTATACATACATATAATATAATACATACATATAATTATATGTATTATTGTGTGTATGTAACGCGAGTGGTGTCCGACACCTCTTCAGCGTGTTCAATTTAATTTCTGACCAAAAGCTCCTTGGACTTGCACGCTAAAAAAGTCGCCAAATGGCCAGCTTTCTAACGAACTCATCAACATTTTTTTCGCTGTTGAATAAAAAGCAACATGAGGTTTAAATGCGAAAAAACGTGTTTTTTCGGCTTAAATCTTGGGTATTTCATGGACATGTACCCATTGTGAACCGGTGAGTTTTCTTTGTGGTAATTTTTCACGCTGAATCGAATAGTGACACTCTCAGATCTCCCAGACACGTATTTATTTGGTTGTTATTTTCATTTAAGGCAGGAGTATTGACATTAAGAATAGTTGAACTACGGAAGTTTTTTCTCTTCTAAAATTAGTTCACAAGTTGCTCAAAATGTCCTTCGTTTTGTCGAATGCAAAGACCCGTTCGTCTGTAAACGACGTCGACGGCATTTCGTCCAAATTAAAGATAATTGGAAAAGGGTACATTTAATAAAATCAATATCTATCCCGAAAAAACTCGTTTTTTTGCATTCAAACCTCATTTTCTCTCTTAATTCAACAGGAAAAAATGTTGATGAGTTCGTTCGAAACCTGACCACCTCTTAGTGCAATTTTAGCATACATTGACAATTCTTACCAAGCGTTTAAGAAAATGATTTTGGAGATTTTGACCAAATTCACTTTTCACAATCCATTTTCACTCCTCCACCTAACAAAATGTGTTAGGCATTAAAGATGCAGGAAATTTAACGATCTTTCCAAGGTTTCCTCAAATTTAAATTTCAATGCAAATTAAAGGAGTTAAGGAAGTTTTAGTAAAGTATGGTTGAAAATCTTAAAAGTGGAAAAAGTAGGATTTTGAGTACCGATTAAAAAAAAAAGTCTACGAGACACTTTTGGTCGGAAATTAAATAGAACACGTAGGAGAGGTAACGGACACCAGTCGCGTTACACCCTGTAGGATGCATACTTATTCAGACGATAACTCTGGATAGAATTGAGATAAATAGTTCAAATCTGCTAAAAAAAAATCTGTCGTGGCAATCGAAACGCTAAGATCTTAGATGGGCAGAGTCGGGCCACTCAAAGGGGGGTTTTGAGGAGTTATAGGGGGGGGGGGAATTACCCATAAATTCGAAAAAAGAAATACTCTGACAAGTCACACCTCATTTTAAAGTTTTTTTTGCGCTGAACACGATGTGGAAGTCAGAATTGCGATATCTTATTCCTCCGTTCTCAAACTGGAGCACTTTGAAGATGAAGAAACGTGGTTAATACTTGAGATGATCTTCACGTTTCACCTGCTCGAATCTGATAACGGAATGAGATATCGCAATTCTAAGTTCACCATCCTGTTCACGTCGAAAATCTATAAACTGAGGTGTTACATGGCAAAAAATTGAGACAAAATTTGTCATAAGACCAGTTATTTCTTCGAAAATTCGCTCTTATAGCCGCCCTGCACGACTGTGGATTTTCCATTTTGGGAGCGTTATGCAGCAGTAATACAATGATGATGCACAACTGTATAAATGCATGAGAGGATGAATATTGAACAGGGATACAGGAGGTGGCGACCACCCACACAAATGAGCTACCTACAGAATAAACTCCAATAGAACGTTCAGACAAGTAACTAAGAACCTTTTTGTTGACCACTCGATTCCTGTTGATCGGAGTGGCTTGTGGCACGGCATCCAGGTGCGAACTGTTAGGGATGGAGGAAACCCAGGGCATCGTCTTCTTCGGTTTGGCTGATGCAGTAATAGGCGTTTCCGATGAATGGACGGACACCGCTTTATACTTCTCATCATTTCCATCGATAATATCCTCAACTTCGGAGGCTCTCAGAAGCGAAATGCTAGATGCCAAGCAATGTGAACTTAGCCCTGTAAAGTAAATGATCAATATCAGGAATCATAGGTAATCTAGATCAAGGTATGTACCTACCTACTTTATCAATACCTTGGAAAAAACTGGGTTTAATTAGAAAATGCCATGATATGATTAGAACTTCAGAACTTGATAATAATTATAATAAAGCCTTAGGAGCTGATAACTGCAATCAAAATGTAAGGCATTAAGACTTTAATAGTTGTGTGGTATGTAATATTAGTACAAAATGTGCATTATATATTGCAGACTCTAGTTCTCTTCAAAACGAAGCAGGTAATGCATGTCCGTTCACAAATTAATCTTTCCAATGTACTACAAACAATTGAATCACTGCACGTAGGAACTCGCCTATTAGGTAACTACCCAGTCTCTGTGGGTATACAAATATACCTACAACTCCGTAAACATCCTTGACAAAATCGAGTTTTACACAGTAGTCACGAATCCATGGTAATTCATGAAAAGTTGATAAATTTAACCACCTAGGCATCATGAAGTAGGTACATGCATTCTGGTAAATGCAGCAGACATACCAAACGAAGTAAGTAGTAAATTGTAACAAACCTCCAAGGCAGGCACTGAGATACAGAGGGGTGTAAACAAACCGATGGCTAAGTTCAAGCTCAAATTACTTAGCGTCAATTTACACATTCAGTATTTACACCAAGTAGGTAGTGTCTGTTCTGCGTGGAAACTACTACCATAATTTAGTAACTATTTAGTTACTAATTTAGTAACTAATTTAGTATAATAGTAACTAGTGACATCCGTACTCACCCAATTCGATAAGTCGTTTCCTCTCTTCGTTTCCCAGGGTACGTCTGTACATTCCTGGGTACCTTTTGTACAACGATCCTCGGAACATCCGAAGATAATTGCCGACTTCTGAGCCGATGCAGTAATATTCTCCATTCTCCTCGACTTGAAAGCTGATGGGCTTATCCCCGTACGTTCTGATCGACATAGCGGCGAAATAGTGACGCTGCCCACGAAAACGGAACTTCTCCCAACGTCCAGGGCAACCCCGATTTGTGTATAAACGAAGAGTAAATGCACTCGAATTTAACACTCAGAAAACACCAGGAAAATTATAAAACTAGTAAAAACGCGAATTATTCGACGAAGCGGCAGCAACAGAAATCGAATTGGAGAAGCCTTCTTCTTCTTCTAGAACTTGATTTAGAGCATCCATGCTGTGTAGCATGGAAGTTATACAATGAACAATCCATGCCGATCCTACGGGTATGTAACCCGCAAAGCATAGCTAACGTCAGTTGAATCTACCCTCCAATTGAAGGCTGAAAAGAAGTGATCTGCGCTAGTCATTACTAAACTCTGCGTTGTTGTTCAAAATTGTTTCTGTACTTGAATTTATCTTGTAAATTAGACTATATTCAATTATTCTGTATTAAGAATCACTTGTGGATTTTACTTATATCTCCCTTCCAAGCGATGTAAGTGATTCCTTATAAGGAACCCGAACTAGGACCCTTGTTTTATGGAGAAAATTTTGTTAGTGTGTAACTTGGAGCTGTGAGGATTTCTGCGAGCCAACTCAAACCATTACCAGTTTCCCTGATTGGGGGCGAAGTATTATTTCTGAAATTGCCTCGGAAACCCGCCTCATAAGGTAGGACCGGGAAATAAACTGAGAGGGTAAAAGATACACGCCTATTTATTCTGAAGTAGCAAAAAACATTTCGCAAATAAGATGACCTATATAAAAAATTCCCAACCCTACTAATTGCTTTTTCCTTATCGAAACCCTTCCTGAAGACTAATTGAGTTGTTCTGAGGCGATCTCTGCTCGCTATCCTAGCTGAACACTTGACCCCACTCACATTCAACCAAGATTAATGATCAGACTAATGGGGGTGGAAGCGCAATTTTTTCCTTGTCAAATTACCACGAATCCCAATTATTTAGGCTTTTTGATCAATAAGCTCCCTTTAGATGAATTGAGTGGATTGAAAAGGGTTTGCTATTAATAAAACTGAAGAAGTAGACAATATGCCGGCAAAACCTGTTTCATAGAAGAAACACGATGATACTTTTTCATCCGCAAAATTATATTGTGAAGCTTACAATAATAATTAACGGTTTTGCTTGCACACTCCTCAATAATTGAGGAGTGTCCAAAGAAAACCAACCTTGTCACAAAAATAAGAAAAAATTCATTTAATGTGTCAAGTCACTTGACTCAAGTGTGATTGTAAAACACGGCAGTCACTATCCATTTTTCAACAAAAAAACTTACCAAAACCGAAGGTCTGAGCAAAAGCCAAGGCCTGAGCAGAACGCGACACGTCCAAGTAGGAGATTCGAACAAACTCAAACATGTCCTAGTAACCAATGAGCAGCAGGGAAACCAAGCGTCCGAGGTCACGTGACTGTGGTTTACCTTCCTCGTTGTTTGCTGTGTTGTGATTATCTCGTTTCGTGAAATTTTTCTTGAAGCTAATTTCTATGCTATTCACACTATGAATACCAAAAAATACTATGAATACTATGAATGTCAATGTATACCATTCCTATCTCAGTAGCTACACTGTCAACATTGGAAATATTTCAACATGCTTCATGTTCAACATCAGCGAATCTGCTAAAGAAATCCGCAATTACACACTGAGGGATTGTTGGAAGAAACTGGTTCCAGTTCCACTGGTTGACATGGACGATCCTCCTGTTCAAGAACAGTTCAAGAACATAATATGGTCAAAATTGTTAGCGTCGCTATCGGAGGTGACGGCTTTACCAACTTGACTTGTGAGGAGGTGATGACAGAGTTGATTATATCAATTGACGAGGAAGAACTTGCAGCGTTACTTCAGTCACAGCATGATCTACCTGACGGAGACAAGTTCCACCTGAACCAACAAACAGCCTTATGAATTTTAAGGCTGTAACGCAATTGCTCGACAAAAAAGATGAATTGTTAAAATGGTCAAGTCTGCCAGCGATATTTACCCTTTTTGCGCTTTGTATGGACGTAGTCCCTCTTATCATACAATAAGGCATAAAACAAGGGACAACTAGCGTCCTTAGGACCTTACCTCGACGCTGCTCAGGTCTCAGATCAGCTGAAGGGCTCCTAAAGTTTCTATGTTAAAAATAAAAGGGAGATGGCGACGAGGCCCTGTTCCACGCTTATAGAAATTGATTATTTTCCTTGACGTGGGTTTCCACGATTTCATCACTAGTGACTTAGTTCGTAACACTCAAACTAAGGCTAAACGTTCATGATCAATCCAATCACTACCAAACGTGTTAGTGGTACCTATTTTGTCACTAGCTAAAGGAACAAGTTTTGGAAGTCAGCTGATCGAGCTGATTCGCCCCTTATGAAGTAAGATTTAGGCGCGAAGGAAGGAGTTTTGCTACAAACTGATCTTTCAGATCGACAGAGTGCGAAGAATTCTATCTAGAAACTACCTACTCAATTTTTTCAAAATTGGAAATAACGAGTTTTACAACTCAGCGCCTCAATTATTCAATACAATGTGTTGATAGCAGCAGCCCCCACTGGTACACCTCGGTAATTCTCGTCATCGATTAAAAAACAGTTTATTCGGTTATGGCTGCAAACATAAAATATAAAATATATCAATATGACGAATATTGACACCTTTTTAATCCGGAAGTCAAGTGATTCAAATTATCTGAGCACTTGTCGCCACGAGTAAGTACAACAAGCAGTAGGTACCTACTTATTATTGAGTACTGAAACCAATATTCACTCGATTTACTACCGATCGAATAGTCTTTACAATGATTTGTGGAAAATATATACATTCTTCCTCTCACATTCATTTTATTCCATCCGCCAAGCGACATTGAGACGACGTGGGGATGGATGCTCGATAGGAAGCGCTCTACAACTAAAGGTCTTTCAGGGACTTAAATCCTTGACGTGAATGGATTTCTTACAAATGGAAGAGGCAAGACGACGAAAAGGATAAATAATGGTCACATGTCAGCGTGATACTCAACCTACGTGAGGTAAAGGACGTCAGCGTGCACAAAAATACAACTCATTCCTCCATTACAGTTGGCTGATTGATAACTCGTTTTGTCACAATCTGGCGTCTGGATCATTATCATTAATGCGTAGGTACTTTGCTACTTTATAAACATATTTTCGGAGGTTGAGCATTTAAATATGTTTGTTGGAAAAATCCCTCTGTACTCCGTGAACTGCACTTTGCCCTCTTAAATTTCACCAATATTGCCAATGTTTAACATAATATCACACATAACATAATATGTTAAACATTGGCAACATTGGTGAAATTTAAGAGAGCAAAGTGCAGTGCACTTTGCAGTTCACATGCCAAAGTTAGGTTCATATCATGAACCTTAAATCTACACCAATACACGCAAATTAAATTAAACTAGTCCTTTCATCCCTCTTGTCAAAACATCACCCCTGCACAGTCTAAAAACTGTACGATCACCGATTGTGGTCCTTCAATATGGCTGTTAGTGACGTGTTCATCAGCAGTGAGTACAAACGTCGATTCTCCCCGTTCTTTTGGCAGTCGGAAAATAAATGTGCGTATATAAGCTCACAAGCCTTTCCCTGGTCACTCTCCAGTTCTTGAATTCCAATCGAAGCTGCAATTTTACGGGTGTGCAAATTTCTGTACTTCTGATGCCAAACTGTGCCTTATTGGATTCAATAATCCAAAGGAGAAAGAAAGTAGGATCAGGTTCAGTAGGTAATTTATGACAGTCAATAATTATGATTTTACAGGTGGTTTTCCGTGATTCAAGAGTAAAAATATGAACAGTATTCCATTGACGAAGAAGCCGGCTTACGGTTCGTCATCACTTCAGACACTGCCTTTCCACCATCAGGAAACATAGGATCTGTATCCCTTCACCTCCTTCAAGGCTTTCCTCATTGCATCACCCTCTGTAATTTATTAATCCAGTTTATTATGGATGTTTCATTTGAATCAATTGCTCAGCCACCTAATGCATTTTTGGACGGACCTGAGATGTTTAGCTCGATTTTGCTATTCCAAGCAATATAATTGAAGGAAAAGGTCCAAAAGAATAACTTAACTAAATTTTCCTCCATTTTGTGACTTGCGCGCTTTTGCCTGTCACCTCATCAATCCGGGACTCATTCGAAGCCAAATACCTAACTGCAACCTAACCAATAAGGAGCTAGAGTGGGTTAAGAAGTAGGAGACATATGGCGACAAATATGACACAGATAGGCCAGTTAGCGGACTTCCTTGGCGGAATCGAAGGAGAAAGAAAGTAGGATCAGGTTCAGTCGGTAATTTACGGCAGTCAATATAACAGAGAGCGGAGAAACGACGTCGATATAGGAGTATACAGTCGGGTGGAAAGAGTGACACGTATTTCGAAATTTCATGGAAGCCTTCTGCGGATATTTCAGCCTCAGCTGTCTCTTGTTACGGGAGATTAGGGTCGGTCTTCTTTATGTAGGGATCCATATAAATGTAATATATAGGCCTTCTACTTGTATAATACATAAAAATAACCTAGATGCTAGATGCTGAGATGCATCTGTTTCATAAGCTCGATGTACTCGTATTACAAGACTAGACACTTACCTGCAGGAGATATGATAGAGTAGATTGAAGAACCATGGTTTATCAGTTCCAATTATCTTGTAAACAACAAATTTGTAGGCATTATCGTACGGTGTTCCAAATTACTTCTAGTTAATTTGACAAGACGACATTTTCCAGAGAAGCAAAACTGGCAGAAAATATTGTTCAATATAAATCGCGAGTGAGGGATCACATTTACTTTTATATGAGTCCAAACAACCTTTTCACTCTACTGTGTCTTGCTCGCGTTGCTTTATTTATTCATCATCATCAACCGTCTGGAAGAAAAAATGACGGCTCTGAATGAAAAGGCTCCGATATACAAGTTAAATTGTGTAAGCCGAACCTTTCATTCACTGCTATGAAGATTGATGTCGATATCTGCCATCTGAATGTTACCCACGCTCAATATTGTTCAGTTTCCTTGATCTCTTCGATACAGATATGAGTAATGACGACATAAAAATAATAAAACACTGGAAATCGTGAACGGATTTGCGTGTAATTATTTTTTTTGGCTTCAGGTATCCTCCCTCACCTAAGAAATAAAAAATTAAAATTGGTGGTACTAAATCAAAAGATCCCGAGGGGCGTACTAGAAAAGTTCGAGGGACGTCCTGAAAGTGAGGTTACAACATGTGTTGAAAATTGAAAAATAATACCGACCTATATTAGAATAGCAATTATAAAGTTTTCCAATTCTCCACCGCGTTCACTTTCAATGAGTTTGTGGCCTTAGCACGCTTCCAATTTTTTTGCAGCCGTTCAAATCCTATCCGTCCAAATTTCCTAAGTCAAGAAAAATGGGGAGTACATAATCATCACTGGACTAGATTTCTTACATACCTACCTATATGTAATATATGGGTCATTCTACGAAAGTAGGGAATTTTCCGGTCCATAAGCTTCTTTCGAGTTCAATGGAGATTTTGACTCAGGAGTATAGTGACACACCTACGTTTCGTTACTAATCACAATTGAGTCAAGAAAGGTTTCACCTCGCTTTTATACCGTTCCCATTCGCACGCAGCCAAAACACGCAGTAGGTGGAGCGATTGGAAGACGAACTGTTTGACGCGTTTAGCTGCTTTGACGAAATTTTGTAACGGACTGAGGCATTTGATGATTTACTCGTATTTTGACCGTTGAAACCTCCCTACCTACCAGTGGTGACAACTCTGAAAATTGAATTCCCTTCGTCCTAAACAACCCTTGTAACCTTACTTTCTGGACGTCCCTCGTACATTTCAAAACATCCCATTTGTTGTAATGAAAACGTTTTGGGATTAAGGTTTTATTGAACGCAAAATCTGATAGGAATACTTGAAGAACATGATATCATAATATGATATCATATTATGATCAATTTTAACAACAGTTATGCTGGAAAAGAATTACCACTCCTCTTAAACTCTGAAACTTTTTTGAAAATACCCAAGTAAACGAAAATCGTCTCTAAATTTAGTTACTTAATATATAGATATAGATTATTCCCCCAAACTAACTAGCTCCCGATATCCTGGTGTAGTGTCCCTTCAGGTGTTTCACCCTCTGGAGAACTACTTCCCAAACAGTCATTTTCCCGTCATTCCTCATCGTGTGACCTTTACTCCAACCTGGCATTCGGTTATTGTACCCTTGGTTATACTACTAATTATCTTTCATCTTTCATACACTCTTTATATACAATGAGTCCCCTTTGGGTTTTCCCCTTGTGACTTCATTTCTCTTTGCATTTCAGGGGATGCAATGGTTCATCCAGGAAAGGGGGGAGTACTGAGGATTGGCCACAACTCGTATCCTTCCTCTAGTCATTTTTTAATATACACTTATACCCGATTCGATTCATACTGCCCGCTACTACTGCTCTGTTTTTCGATTCACGCTCATATCAAACAGATGTACCTACCAAGAGACCCTTTTTTCTTCAAATATTGTTTCACCTGCCACTCACGTTTCCGCATCTTTCGTACTCGAATATCGCTTGTGCTATTTTTCGCAATATATTATACGTATATATTTTTATAATATACATATATTTGGATTTCGACCGAAAATCATCGTGTTCTAATTGAACTACAAGATCCTGATCCCGTTCACAGCGCAACAAGGTTCACAGCAGGAGGAGCTATGAAGACGTCTTGAGTACCCTAAAGACGACCATTATAAGACGCTGGTTATCTCTAAAGTATTCCATGGGGAGGGCTGTGGCCTGAAAGGTTGGTCGGGTTGAGAATCGAAGGCTCCCTGGACAATACAGCGACTTCTACTATGCCGCAATCTATGGTGGCATACAAAGATAGAAGGTCAAGTGAGGAGGGAAAAAAGTCCTCTAGGAAAGTCTCAGTGAAGAAGAAAACGCAGTACTAAAACCTTTTCTGATCTTAGACATGGCGAGCAGAGTTACACCTTCAACAAAAATAACGGTAGTATTGACTGACAGTTGAATGGGATCACGTATCAAAAATTGTGTTGTTCCTTGCGTTGTTTCCATCAAGTATGTTTTCAGAAGATCTCCACTTGTATTGCTACTCTTTGTTAAATTCATGGTTAGAGACCCCACCTTCACGTAACGATACGATTCTGTATGTTAGAAGAACTCTGGTAGAAATATTCTATACTTACAAAAACGAGAGTGATGTGTTTTCGTATTTTATACGACACGATTCAAAAGATCTACTTCTACCAAGCAAAGGTAAAGCGAAACAAGAACAAAAAATATGACGATACAGATCAATGCGCACAGAATAAATTACTATGCTACACAGAGGTTCATTCGCCATTCCAGACAGTATCTGGCTGTGGCTACATTCTAGAAATCAACAAATTTTGGCGTTGAATTAACAGAACGGTTTCAAAGTAGCTTTCATTCCCACTCTCCTACTTACTCTCTCGTACATTTTTCCGCTTTCATGTGACTAGTAAATATTTGCTTTGTATTTGAATGTAATACCAAACTGACTCATGCTTTGAGCTCTGAAAATGAAATATTCAACTACTATAACTACCTATTAAACAGAAACATACTTCCTATCAAACTGGGACTGGATTTTCGTTCTTCACACAACATAATATTATGAGATATAGAGGACCATGATATTTTCTTAGCGTTTTCACAATATTACATCAAAACAAACAAAACCCCGTTTAATCCCGGTCCTCTCGTTACAAGACAGCCACTGGTATATTACACTGGTTAGATGTGGAAATACGTCAGCTACGAACTAAAAGGAATTCAGGATTGTCAGAAAAGTTTAATTGAAAACAAACCGAAAAACGTTATTCAAATCCAAAAAGAAAATTCATTTCAATAGGTATGTGGCGCTCAAGGTAAGTTGAATAAATTGCGAAAGAATATTATTATGAGCGCGACATATTGAAATTAATTTCATTTTTGGACTTGAATAACGTTTTTCGGTTTGTTTTCAATTAAAGCAGTCAACTTGCTTTGATGTAATTGTTTCAGTGATTATTCCTGCCCAAGTTTTTCGGCTTTGTATTTAACAGTAACACTTTTTTTCCGTCTTCCAGCCCCTTCTCAAATATTTATAACTATATATTTTGAGGGAGGATCGTTAATGGCTGTGGGTATATTTTGAATACTTGGAGAGAAAAACTTGGGGCGTATATCCATAAATGTATATCCAATGCCAGTAGATTGCCTATCCCATTTCCAATTCACAGAAATTAGCTGTGAATTCATCCGGATTGTTTACTTGTATTATTTACTGACTGCGCCCCACGTTTTTCTCTCTAAGTATTCCAAGTATATCGATATAGATCTACTAACGATCCTCCCTCAAACTTGTTTTTAAGTCTTATGTCCGGGTGAAAGATTTCAATAAGGTTTGTATATGTATATGAAGAGACCCTGACAGGGCCAGTCAGGAAATTCCCCATGCATTGCACATCCTGTTAAGGTGCCAATTTCTGAAATTACAAATATTACCTAGGTATTACTTACTACGTATAATAAATAGTTCAAATTCAATTAGTCTTTTAACCCTGAAAATCAAACTAAATCAACATTTATTTTATTTTTTTTTATGTTCATGAATTAAACCAATACGATAGGCACAGAACGCAGTTTGTTAAGAGAGCAGAATGCGATGCAGATTCTGCAGTGAGAGATCCGTTTCGCATTGCCTACCATCGAACTATTTGCAGGGTTTACTATGTTTAAAATTTCAAGTCTCAAATTTAATTTGTAATTTAAACCAAACTATGTGAATATGTAATTTGGAAAGATAATTTATTACCAGGCACACATCATGATGACTGCCATTCAATTTAATTGTATTGATAAATACAATTGGTTGTCTAGTGAAACTTGTACTTCAGGTCTTCAAATGTGCAAGTAGATTACACAAGGATTTACGTACACCTTCCTGCATCTTCTCAACCGAACGACGAGTGCACTTTCCGTTCCATTGAAATTTACCGTAGTTTCTTGCATCATTCGTTGTTGACATCTTGTTGACACTAGGAAATGAGAGGAGACTAATAATTTTCTATCGTAGTTGAGTGAATAGTTTATTATACAACGTTCCGTTATGTCTTAAGGGGCTCATTCTTAAGGTATAACTGGACTTTTATGATAATCTAAGTTCATATCTAGCGCACATCTTGATACAAACTAATTTTGATTATTAGGTATACTCATTTCAACTTGCTTAAAATTACAAATTAAATGGTTGCAGATACAGTTTGTGCAGAACACCGAAGAAACACTTAGGACAACATGAATTATGTACATTATTGAGCGATATACAATGAAATATGATAGCGACCGAGCGTCGTACTGTAAACTACTATAATATACATACAAGTATTTTCTCTACATTAATTAGACGGAAGAATTCAGGTTCTCAGTTCATGAGACGGAGTAGCGATTTATTATGTACAGGAAGATTTCTATACACATTAAAACAAATTAAAGCTACACCAAAGTCCTAATCAGCAAAAACCTTTTTGCAAAATACGCGTTTTGAATAGTATAAGTGAAAATAATAATTTACTTGTGAAGTCTTCATCAGTAGGTGCTTAGCAACCGAATATGTTTGTCAGGTGGATATCACGGATTTTGCTGTTGACATTTTGGTTTCATGCTAAAAACGATTTTTTTCGATTCTAACACTACAGTGGCGTTTCCAATGGTGCCCCTCTGACCCCAGGTCCCTGTAATAAAGAGAAAAATTAAATTAGAATCGATTATAAATTCGTAGGTCAAAACTGAATAGAATCTATTCAAATACAGTAGAGTGTCGATAATCCGGATTAATTGGGACCAGACCTCATCCGGATTATAGCAACATCTGGATTTTCGAAAATATGCTGGTTTTATGTTTTAACATTATAGAAACTCAACTGAAACCTTTAGAATTCACTTAAATGTGTGTGTATGTAAACAAGTACAGTGGGTAAATACAGTTAAACCTGTTGGGTATTAATTGGTACTACACTTTAATGAAACTAAAACAATACAGAATATAATACAGCACAAAACGTGTAGAATGGTGCAGTACGGAGTTAAAGAATATTAAACTCTATACATTGTAGTTGCATTTGGCATTTTCATTTTTTTCCGGATGTTCTGGATTATCGACGGTGGATCCGGGGTATCGGCGCGCCGCGGCGGTCCAGATTTTTTACGTCCGGATTATTGAAGTTTACTCTATGTAATAACAATTTGAACTTATATAGCGATTTGTAAACATAACATTTGTCGAGTGGAAAAACACCTGTTAGGTCTGTAAATTTATAGTTGTCTACAGTTATTGACCTGTACATCTTGCTAACTCTACTATTCAATATGACAGAAGTCTTCAGGTTACCTACTTCGAAAATATTTCTTAATAGTCCTGCGTTATTGCTGTGTTGATATAAATTTGCAATGAGATGCAAACTCCATTTTCAAATGAAATTCCCATCCCTGAAATGAACTAAATAAATAATGCAATTAATGTATCGCTCATCGCAACACAGCGTCATAGGAAAGTAACCCAATCCACGGCCTTGATTGGTGCTGAACCAAATGCTGCAAAGTGTTGAAGAAGACATGGACGCAGTTGCCTCACGCCCCTCGGTCAAGGGAAGGAAACCTGTTGCGCCGACGTTCCGGCCTCGCATTTTATGCACCCCAATCCCCTATCTATTGATCAGAGCTTTAACGTCAGTTAGTATTTCCGTTACTCTCGGAATCCACTATCACACCAATTGTCCGACTCATCGGCTCGACCTACTTTTACCCGAGCAATCAATAAATTTGACCATTTGGCCCTTGTATGTATCCATGGCTAAGTTTAATAAATTAGTGCGTGAGGTGGGACCATATCCTATACGGTAATAAAACATTAAATTTAATTGAAAAGAAACCTATGTTACATACAGCTCAATATAGGAGCTACTCATTTGATAATGAAAAATATTCTGCCCCATTAAAATCGATCGGGTTTTTAAAATATATATTTAAAAAAAAAAATAGAAAAAACTCTGCGAATTCTTGACACACCGGTTTATTATCTTCTTTGTGCAGAAACTAAATGATTGAGATTTTTAATTCCTTAATTCAACAAAAATCGTCGAAATTACTGTTTCGATCGGCAACCTACGTAGGTACCTGTATAATATTAATGTTATCACCTATGTTTATAACAAAACCGACTGAGCCCCGTATTGAACCGGTTTTACCTTCCTAACCTTATACAACTAGAGATAACGGAAATCCCTACCTACCTATTCATTGATAAAAGGGTAGCAAATATCCAAAGAATCAAATGTACCGATCTAGGCTCATGAATTTATCCTGAACGGTTTTTTGGTCGGCCAACGATGTTTATCGACCATCCCTAGTCCATGCAAATTTGGTTGTATTCATGCATTGCGGGAGGACCGTCGACATTAATCCTAGAAAGTAGATGAACTAGCTTATCTCACCTTCTACTCCTATCGACAAAACAGCTCGAAGTATAATCCAATGGCACATCACCAACACTCGCGTTTTGTATCGAAATGCCCATACACTGACATCGCAAACTAGACATCGCAAACACCCCGAAACTCACGATTCAATTCTAAAGTAGTGGAAGACCAAAAGGAGTTGAATCCGTCGATATCTTGATGCAAAATCAAAATCCAAATAGAAAAAACCCACAGAAGTATCAGCACAGAAGCAGGTGTGGTCGGGAAACTGAATCTACGCAGTTATCAGGTCGCGTATCAGGTAAGCACTGCCGACTTGATCGGCCACTTTTATTTTTCCCCAAAGTATAATATTCTCGCATATCATATGAGAAGCCTACCTCACCATACCAGAGTATTACATTCATGTTGTAGAGTTCTGAAATCAATATTAACCTATTTCTTACATACATGTAGTTTAGTTCACATGGAGAAGGTTTACCAGGTTTCTTATCGGCACCTTTGGTTAAACAAAAAATATATACTTACATGTCTATTTTTTTTGTTTAACCAAAGGTGCCGATAAGAAACTTGGTAAACCTTCTCCATGTGAACTACAGGGATGTGTAGGTATTATCATACTAATGCACACTGATAAGATCGATTTGAATTCTTATCAGAATTCGATATGATTAATTATAATAAGCTGAATTGTACAAAATGTACAATTCTGCTAATTAAAATTAATGTTATTGAATTCTGATAAGAAGTAGAATTCAAATTAATCTAATCAGTGTGATCATCTTATCAGATAATACCTACACATCCCTCTAGTTTACATGGAGAAGGTTTACCAGGTTTGTTATCAGCACCTTTGGTTGAACAAAACAAAATGTAAGAAATAGGTTGAAGAAATTGATTTCAAAACTGTTCAACATGAATGTAATACTGTGTTATAGTGACGTAGGCTTCTCATATGATATGCGAGAATATTATACTTTGGAGGAAAATAATTAGTGCCCGATCAAGTCGGCAGTGCTTACCTGATACGCGAGCTGATAACTGCGTAGATTCAGTTTCCCGACCGCATCCGTTTCTGTGCTGATTCTTCTGTGTTTTAGCATGGAACATGCTTTAGCCTTGGACTAACTAGCCGAAAAATATCACGCGGAAGTGTCACGAAATGTCACGCGGAAGTGTCACGAAATATAACGATGATTTTCACGTACAACCGAGTAGGTGCTAGGGAAATGAAACTTCTTTCATTTTCATCAGACAAAAATCGTTTTCCATTCGTTGGAAAGTTCTTGATTTATACTATAACTATATAAATTGATAATATAACTATATAATTGATTTATAACTATATAAATGAATGTTAATTTAACATAATTCGAACATTCCGAATTACTGAAAGCAGCAAACAGAATAAGAAAGCGCGGCTAAAGCATGTTCCATGTTTCTTGAATTTTAGCCGTTTTTCTAAATTTTCATTTTGATGAACCTTCTCCATGTGAACTATAGGTACCTGTAGGTATTATCTTACGAATTCACACTGATAAGATTGATTTGAATTCAAGTTCTTATCAGAATTCGATAAGATTAATAATTAATACAATTATTGTAATTACCCGAATTGTACAAAGTGTGATGTTGCATCCAGATATCTCCTTTTTGTCTTCCATCACTTTCGAATTGAATCGTGAGTTTTGGGGTGTTTGCGATGTCGGAATGAAACTCGATAGCAACGGGTCAGTGTATGGGCATTTCGATACAAAACGCGAGTGTTGGTGATGTGCCATTGGATTATACTGCGAGCTGTTTCGTCGATAGGAATAAAACGTGAGTTATAAGCTAGTTCATATACTTTCTAGGATTAATGTCGACGGTCCTCCCGCAATGCATGAATACAACCAAATTTGCATGGACTAGGGATGGTCGATAAACATCCGTGGCCTTCCAAAAAACCGTTCTGGATAAATTCATGAGCCTAGAACGGTACATTTGATTCTTTGGATATTTGCTACCCTTTTATCAATGAATAGGTAGGTAGGGATTTTCGTTATCTCTAGTTGTATAAGGTTAGGAAGGTAAAACAGGTTCAATACGGGGCTCAGTCGGTTTTGTTATATAAACATAGGTGATAACATTAATATTATACAGGTACCTACGTAGGTTGACGAACGACACAGTAATTTCGTTGATTGATAGGTTGTTCAGGTTGGACTTGTAATGAGCTAATCCGTTTGGAAGGAAACCATAAATCATCTTTGGGGTAAAATCAGCTCTATGTTGAACACTAGGATTTAATGAGAAGTTATATCTAAGTTGTCGTGTTGTTGATTCTGGTTCAACTTCTGGTTTTCCGGTTTTACAGCAGGATGGTTGGTAATACCGCTCGTAAACGGATTCAGTCGTTTTTGTTATATAAACATAGGTGATATAATATATTATATTATAAACATAGGTGATAATATTGATATTATACAGGTACTGCGGTTGATTAACGACACATAGTAATTTGGTATAGTTGGTGATAGGTTGTTCAGGCTAGGACTTGTAATGAGGTAATCCGATCAGAAGGTAAGAAACCATAGATCATCTTTGGGGTAAAATCAGCTCTATGTTGATCACTAGGATTTAATGAGAAGTTAAGGAGTTATACCTAAGTTCTTCTCCTTCTTCTTTGTCGCTTCAGCCATCAAATAATCGATTCGCGAATCTCGAGAAAACCACTAATACAGAATTAATAAACCGTTGTTGTGACAATGCGCAGCGTTTTCTTTAGTTTTCTGTGGTCACTTCTCCCTCCAACATCTGCAGATCGGCCGTGAAAACTCCCGAAGGGATAACCCTCTCAACGGAGTCGAATGACCTGGCGTAATACAACGGCCACTTCTCCACACTCCTTCACGTGCCCGCGCGCCCATGAGTGGTCTCTTCAAACGCTTTGCAGCTTTTATCTCTAACCCATGAAGCCGACCTCTTACAGGCTTTCCTCTTTGAACCGCGCCCTCCTTTATTGACGCTGTTAGACCTGCTATTAATCCTCACCGAGGATATTCCTATTTCCAGTAGCTGACCCCGACATTGACCCGTAGTATTATCGACACAATCGCTCGAGTAGGAGTGGATGACCGGATTTCAAAAGTTCAACAATTCCACACAATCGCTTACATTATATTCAATTTCTACTTAGTTTTTAAATTATTGATATAAAAAATAACTAAGGGTCCATTTTTCGACACTTTGAAGGGTGATAAGCGAACCAATATTCATAACACAGTCTCAACTAATATGCTCATATAACAGCATTTGGTCATTTTTGTGTGCCATATGCAGTGTAAAGTTGGTATTTTGTTAGTCACATATTTACTTTCATTACTTGCCCACTAGGGGAGTCACCCATTTAGGTATAAGTTGCTCAGCTAATTACTGTGGCTCCCTGTTCGACTTTCGATATTCCAATGATCATATTTTCGATAGTTCGAGGATCAATCTCCTTCTTTGAAGGTCCCTCCCTACCTATTAGAGCGATAGAAATGTGAATTCTCGAACTGGGCGGTAACGGTCGAAGGCGGTGAAGTGATTCGATTCAACTGAAGTTTACTTTCGGTAGATTCGGCTGTCGATCAGATGGCCGAACCGCGCCAAACTAAACAATTGATTCGATTTCCTGGCTGAGTTCAAACTTTTTTTCTTCAGGCCGATCGCAGGAAGAAGTAACTACTTTTTTCACCTTTTCACCTGTTCGGAAAGTAAAAACGCGAATTTTCTCATTTTCAGACGTTGCCAGGAATAAGCTCAATATTGACAATGAGAATAGTCAATATCGTCTTCTCAACGACCAGAACCCAATTTATCGTCACTGTATGATGGCTCCTGTAAAAATGAAGAAATTTCGTAACTCTTATCAAAGTACACTCTATTAACTGCATAGAGTGTACACTCTGAGTTGAAAGAGCTACTGACCGTTGTTTTCGGGACTCTCAACTCACTATACTCACTGTATCACCGAACAACACTCCGTAAGAGCTGGCGTGCTGGACTCAGTATCTATTACATAGTGTTGTTTTGTAGGTATGGTGGCAATAATATTTTCGTGAACGCAGAACGAGTTTTTTTAAGCGATGAGGTGACAATTAGCATGCTAACACTACGGCTCTGACGGCTCTACTGCTTCTACAACGTAATAAATTATTACCAAGTTCCTCTCCCCCTCTGTTTCTTGAGAACCCTCTTCTCCTCCGAATACAGTGTCAACTGAGAAGAGCCACCACCTTCCTTTGTAGGAACCAGACTAAAGCAAGCTGTTTTCCATCGACGCTGTTATCACACCTGTGATAATGACGCAGAAACTCAAGAGTTGAATTTCCAGGTCGACAAACTATCTAAGCACCCGCAACTCGAATCTCCGTGAAGGTGGATCGTTACCACGTCGGCAATCACTGCTTTTCGCATGGTTTACTTGTAAGACCGCAAGATCCTTCTCGTTGATAGCGCTTCTCGTTTACAAGCCTTACGTCACCGACTCACAGTTCCTTATGATACTCATCGAATTTCTCAACAACAAAATCTTATTAAATTTCCTCAATCTCCCAGGATTTACTGAAATAGTGTGATAATGTGTAGCATTAATCTGGTATATCAGCACATCCCCTCGTAGTTCTGCATGTACGAGTATAGTGGTTCTCATCAGCTCTCTTTCCAGGATATACCAACAATGGACAACAATATCGATATACAATGCCTTTAGAGAAATATGAATAGATACCAAGATAGACTCAAAGATCTGGATAATTTGTAAGAAAATCCCAAACACTGTTATTCCAATTGGCTTGAAGCCCGAGTATGCTTATTGAATCGAATTTTCACTTAATCCTACCATAACCCCAAAGTGGTCAAATACGTCTTAACACGTTCAATGAATTGGTGATTGAAAATTCAAAAACCGCGAACAATGAAAATCGATTACGGAGGGAAGTAAGGCTTGTTGAATGAAAAATTAACTTTTGTGAAGGGCCTGAAAATGTATTAAAAAAGTACTGCTCCCGTTCATTTGAAATATTGAGATTGCCGTCACTCATCACCGCTACGGTGTTGACAGAGGAAATGTTATTTCCTCCACAGTTTTCCTCTCGTAGTTGAAGTTAAAAGTTGTTGACGACGGCGATCAAAGAACTAAATTAACTCCCGACCGCATTTTATCGAACTCGTGGGCGAGGCTGAATGTGAAGAAGTCAATTTGTCTCACGGCATTGAAATTTCATGAAATGATTTCCCACCATCTCTTCTTTTCAATTTCTGAGTATCAATTTTTTAGTCAATCACCTAAACCTAATAGGTACTTGTTATATACCTCAAATATGATGCATAATATTGTAAACTTACCTACCCAATTATTTATTATTATCATACTAAAATAATGATGCAGACTCCGTAAACATCAATGTTGTTGATCTGAATCGAAACGTATTTCGGGAAAGTCGATTGCTCTCAGTGTTACGGGATTTTTTCTAGCGGGAATGATTTTCAGCTCCCTGAGAAATCGCCTCTCCGAGGAACTGGCATCTAAATTAGTTCTCCTTCATGAGGCAGACGATCTTGGAATTTATAATTTGGTTTTAAATTGATTTTTGTCTACTTTGTCTGATTTCTAGAATAATTGCGTATTAATTCCATTGAAATTTGAATCCGTTGAAAGAACGTTGGTACCTAGGTAACGTAGTTATTTTAAGGTGTTTCATTTTCCTACAAAACATCGATGTATCGAAACGTTGAAGTTTTTGTTCCGATGTTTTCTTCATCGATACCCATCCCATGTTCAAGCTCCCCTTTTTCGTAAAACGTGCTTACAGCACTCATATCGGTGCAAGATCCCCCGGATCCTGGCTATAAAAGAGTATGAAAACGACTTGAACAAGAGGTGAATGGCAGATTGCTTTACATAAACCCCTACGCGGTTTTATTGCTCCTCGCGATGATACAGCCGGTTTTGATATTCACCGGCTCGAAGCGGTCATTTCGCTCCAGAAAGATAAGGGATTGGAATAAGCTGCTTGAACACACATGGGGCGCTTTCAGGATTCAGAAAACATCAAAAAGCCATTTCCCAACATCTCCACTATCGCTATCTGCTGTTTCCACTACTAATGCTTACAGTAATCTACTCTCAATTTCATTTAGAATAATTTCTAAAATATAATAATTCTTTATTGTTGAAAGTATGTCACACGACTCGTTTCCATTCAATCCAGTGATGGCACCAAATATATTCATAGGTTTCATAGGTTCATAAGCGCTTTAAGTGCTCAGGAATGGGGCGTACGAATTACATTACTTTAGATGGCAGAACGAGGTGTGGAATGTATTTCACTTTATTGTGGTCCAAATTACCGGGCCTGATGCTGGCCTGATTGGCTGGCCTGATTGGACATCAGGCTGGCCTGAGGCTGGTAAAGCGGAAGTACCAATTGAAGTACTACGCAACCGTAGTACTGCTGCCTTGCTCACGGCGTATTGGACATGGACTCTAACCAAGCCAATGATCTAAGAATTAACTTGTCCCATCGGTCGACCCACGCCTCGGGCTATCTTACCACGAAGAAGGAACACTAGGAATTCAACGTTTCTCCACAAGAGCAATTCATAGTTATAAACGATAGTCGTCGACAGCGAGGTCCTACTTCCTGTGCTTCGTCTTTGCATCGTCATTTTCCATTTTTGAAACTTTAAGAATTGGTTCAAAGACCGCCAACTGCCCTGGGCTCCGATGTTCCCCATTTATGGTGGATGTCAGTCACTTGCTCCCTGGTGAAGGGGCTCAACGGTGTACTGAGCCCCTCCATGCTAGATCATCCAAATCATCCCACAATGAGTTGCGCCTAATCTTCACTAACTCGCCTTTCATACAATTAAGTTCAGGGGTGACATGCTTAAACCTCCCGCCATCGTCTCACGCTGTAGAAAGGTGTGGTGGCTCTCTGTCGTCTTTAAATTGAAACTCGAATAGGTTTAGCACAACAAACATCCAGCTATTTCGAGGTTTTATTGCTCTGGATTCTCTCAATGGCTCCCAGGTGCTGTGACTGTATAAATGGGTAGATTACCGCTTGGATGGAAGGGGATGACAATATAGGACTCCACCTTGATGGAGCTAAGGTAAGTGAAGAACATCTCAAGTAACAACCACGTATCTTCACCTTCAAAGTGCTCCAGTTTGAGAACGGAATAAGATATCGCAATCCTGACTTCAACATCGTGTTTGGCGTAAAGAAAAACCTTTTAAATGAGATGTCACTCGTCAGACAGGTTCATTTTAGGAATTTATAGGCAACAAAAAGAGTATTCGAAACCCCCTTAGAGTTGGCCGATTCTGCCCATCTACAAACTTACCATTTCGACTGCCAAGACAGATTTTTTGTGCCATTTTGAACTTTTTAATTCCATTCCATCGAAAGCTATCGCTAGGAAAGACACTTACATTACATTAGTTCTCCACCTACACCCATTGACTTTAAATGTTGCACAGAGCTTCGTGTCAATTTTAACCAGTGCCTTTTAAAAGATTCTAGTCGATAGGTATAAAGTGAGCGGAGTTACGAGTATATAACTTTAAAAACCCGGTTCTTCACCCTTAAATAAATAATTAATTTATAATTTTATTAGTGTGCTTTATTATTCTTGCATATAAAAATAAATTCTACAGGCCTTTTCAACTTCAAGAACAAAAAGATGTGAAGTTCCCCAAAAACACTCTATTCCGTTTGTTAACATTTTGGACCTAAAAAATAGTTTCCTTTTCTTCAAAAATTCGACAATCGAAGTGGATTTTTTTAATAATGAAAAAGTGAATATCAGGTAGTTATCTACACTTACTTTATAACAACAATTACTCGTAATAAACAGCTATAGAAAGATTCTATGCAATATTAGACCTTCACATAATGAGAAATGAACAACATGTTCACTATACAGGCTACTATAATTACAATTTGAATGGGAGCAGCTAAGTCTAAGAGGTATCAAATTTAGAACACCTACTCCCAAATAAATAGGTCTGTTCTTCAACAAAAATGAGTTACCTAATAATTTATTAGCGGGCGTTCTCTGTCGTCTCAAAGATACCCAAGATTCTGGTAGGAGTTGCTTTACTTAGCGGTGCTAAGTGGAACCGCACTCACCGAAGTGGAAATGACGGAAAAGTTTGTTACCAGGAAGCAACGGCGGGGTAATCGGTCCTCGGTCCTCGAGTTTTCTCAAACAATTGTGGAAGAGAGGTAACAAAGGTGGGAGAGGCTGTTACAAGTTAGCTTGAACTTGATCGAATCAGGACCAAAAAGTAGTAGTCAAGTTTGGATATATGCTGGCCGAAAGTTAGGAATGCCATACCATCATATTCCTAGTAAACTGTTAGGATGGAAGCAAAAGCGCTGACAGCTCCGGTAGAGAACTCTTCTAGCATAAGTCAAGCCATCCATTAAGCCGCTCCCAGTCAGAAAGGTTATTCGTGTTGACTCATTCAGGTTCCACTTTTTACATAGTGTTTTATCGATGGCGACAGAAGGGCTGATTGGTACGATTTCTAAATATAGTCCCGTCCTAATCAAGAAGTTGAAAGCTCTCAGGGGTCTAGTTAGGAACTTCGTGAGTAGGCTAACATTCCTCGTAATCTACCCAATTTGCTTCCAGAGACTAGTTTTCTGTTGTTAACGATAAAGATAAGCTTTATACGTTTAAAGGGTTTCACTAACCTCCCACGGAACAATTAGAACATACTATTACAATCGTGCGAGAAATCTAGTTTGTCTCGAGGCTATCCTATAAAAATGAGCATGTATAATTGCCAAGTTCAAAACATTCAAAGTTTTGAGTGTGAAAGAATTTGGGGGAAAAAAATATATGTCTTCGTAATAAACCATTTGGGATCTTGATACCGTGCTGAGTTAACTAGGAACCAAGACAGATTGGGGATAAGCCAGGTGATGCAGAAGTTCTCGCAACAGGCTTAGGTTCCGTATATTGATTACCCCTTCTGCTGCTCTCAATACTGTCTCTGGGAAGATCGGTTTTACTTGATTAATCATCAGCAATTCCCTTCAATTTTGGATTTCAAACCTCCATTGTACCAATACAACACGGGAGGGGTGATTATATAACCAAAATCGATCTTCCCAAGTACAATACTGTCAAAAGCAGGAGAGGTTCTATATACACACACTAGATAGAGTAAATACGAAGACTCATCCTACCTGAACCAGGTGTTGATTCGACAATGCAGCGTAATAGCTGTTTCGCCGAACCTTTACCCAGGCTCCGATTGAGTTGACCCAGAAACGTAATGACCCCTTTAGAAGGGCTGGTTGACGAGCCGGATATGGACAGTTGACTCCCCCCACCCAAGTACTTCTGAAATGTACTTGAGAAATTCGGAGCCAATAAAATCATTGACTAGTACATAAATGTGGCTTCCATGTTATATATTGAAGTATTATAATAAACTGAAACATGATTCATTATCTCAACGGAATCATTTTGTAGTTATGTATGACATTCTTCCACGAGGGAGGACCTTCACCATTTCCCTATGACCTAGCCGGAGTTCATTTATTTACGTTGCTGGAAAGAATTGTCGTGGAGGCTTCGGTCCTTTATATTGTAGTTGACCAGTAAACTGCTCCCCGAATTTATTGGTAAAAGAATATCCAAGCCCTTACCCTCATATTCCACCACCAACACTGGTATTGCACTTTATGCCATTATATAATATTATTATGTATAGAATTGTATATCTACCTATTTCATTTTAAATTTCTTTGTTCATGTACCCGTACTTCCAGCTGACAATTGAATACCAAGCTGTAGGTACCTATTGTTTAATTGCCAAACAACGAAATGCCTACTTTCAATTGAAATAAGCTCATTTCCTTCTTCTTCCTCCTCTATGATGTTCTTTTGGTCATAACAATATTGGTGAGTCATCTCAAAATAATACACCATATTCCTGCCTTCAAACTTTGTTGTTAGCTTGACAATCTGTAAATAATGTTCTGCTTTGGTGTAGATCATTTGTAATTCCTCAGAGTGTGGGCATTTAATCAGTGCATCTCGAATCAATAGGGCTCAGACAAGTACAAGTAGCAGATCTGAGGCGGAGATGAATTATATCTACTATTACGGGGAGTTACGAAAGATTCACGTCCTCTGAGCAACTCTAGTCCGAAATTCCATTCCCATTCAGAATGGGTTACGAAGACTTTATTCTTAATTTCCATAGATTATTATCTCATTTGAATTTTCACCACTTGGGGTTGTACAACGTAAGGAAAAGAATTGAAACATTCATCACTTTCCACATTCATTTCTCTTTCAACGGTATTTTCAACCCATTGCTCAACTTGAAACCCGCTCACCAAACTTCTCTATGGTAGCGGGGAGGGGGAGGAGTTTGTTGGCCGTTTTGTCGTGGGAAAGTATAGTTAGGAGGAAGTGCCTTGTCGGATCACATTCTCCCATTCCGCCTTCTGAAAATGGCTTTGTTTTCTTACAAGTTGATTGATGATGCCTAATTAATCAACCGCTTTTTAAAACAACTCCCTCTTCGAAGAGACTCTTAGGCTCCGATTTTCCTGTCTCTAGTCTCTATCAAAAGAAACAGGTCTCTTTTCACGGCATCTTCAAGGCATTGTAACCTTAATCCTTTTCCAATACGACCCTGGTCTTTGTAGAATACCACATATGAGTCTTGGTCCCGTTTTGGTTTCTTATTTTCGATATTAGGTCAAAAGGGAGGGATACCAAACTCAAAACCTATTCAAGTTTGTATTGTATCGTTTCTGAAAATGTCATGCAATTTTACATTTAAAAAAATTTCTTGATCGATTCAAATCTTTCACCTTTGAAAATGATGAACCATAAAGCGAATAAAAACTACTTGCAATTAATCAAACGTATCGATCGAACAGATTTAAATTAGCGACAAGATGAAGGATTTTCCAACGTGAAGATGTAAATGACTGCAAAATGAAGGCGCGGAACTCCAGAAGCTTATTAAAACCCGATCACCTAGCCAGCCAGCCCTCTGACGTCATATGCTCTTACGGCATAGGCTGTGACGTACTAGTTGGCCTTCTGCCAGCCGTCTGACGTCATACGCTCGTGCGTCATAGGCTCTGACGTACTAGTTGGCCTCCGGCCAGCCGTCTGACGTCATACGCTCGTGCGTCATAGGCTCTGACGTACTAGTTGGCCTCCGGCCAGCCGTCTGACGTCATACGCTCGTGCGTCATAGGCTCTGACGTACTAGTTGGCCTCCGGCCAGCCGTCTGACGTCATACGCTCGTGCGTCATAGGCTCTGACGTAGTGGCCCGCCTGTCGCTTGTGTTCTGACGTGATCTGAGGGAAAGGGTGAATCAAGGAAACAAATTTTTCCCGTTTCAGTTTATGTGCCAAAGCAAAGACATGAAAATGTCAAACGAATGTCAACTCCATCCTGTTGTTGATACAGTCGAGAATTAAATGCTTGCATACGAGTCTGCAACACATTGGGACATTTTATGTCTTTAAAGAAGGGATTCAAGGGCCTTCGAACTATACTACATCACCTACCTCAGTAGCGTAGTTGTTATACTTAATTGAAAGGTTCATCATAAATTATGAAGCTTGCATTCGTCTTGAAAATATAAATTATTGAGAATGATCACCTGTGTGTAAACAATTATTTAAACAATCACGCTCATACCGCAGCTTGTCGGCCACGCACTCCGCAGTGGTTAACGTAATATGGTTAGGTAAATCGAGAGCTATCCAACGAGTGGTGAACGATTTTTGTACGATGATAACTGGCGAAGATAAAGTTCCGTAGCACCGAATCGGTTCTAAGCGAAAATCATCAGAAATTTTCGTGACGATTTCGTGTAACGCTTTTGTGTAACGTTTTTCGAGTTATGTGCCAGAGTAAAGACATAAAATGTCAAAAGAGGTTTAACTATTCAAAATCCCATATTACGGAATTCTGCGATACGACTGGGGAAATTATTAAATTGAATAAGATAAATAGGAACCCAGTTTATGGAGCAGTAAAGTAACCTGACTTGTTACTTTACTGCTCACATTGTGATAGTTTGGTAGTAGTTGTGATTCGAGTGGCCAATAGAAAAAAATAGTGGCCTTATCTAGAGTGGCCAATAGAAAAAAATAATTAAGTAAGATAAATCATAGGAAATTACTAGTACAACACATTGATGCCAGAAATACCCTAATAATCAAGTTTAGCTCCTCGAGAAACTAGCGGTTGAAAAATAAATGGGTAAGATCTCACAAAGATTTCTTAAAACTGAGCTGGAAATAGTTCAGCAACAGGTGGTCAATGACTGAGTAGGTTCAAACAACCACATATGAATCTACGTATTTTGATACACAAAATCAACCAGTTTTCAGAAAAAGTTGGATGATGATTTATTATTGAAAAATACTATTCGCTATTTACCCAAGTAACCCCTCCGAATTCTCTCATTATACTATTGATAGCAGAACTGGAGTTAGGCGTGTTACATGGTGTTTCCATTGAGCATCCGCAGCCAAAGTGACGCTCCCGTTTCAATGACATTTATTAGGGGCCATCCACGGGCCATTATTAAGGGATTATTCACTTTACACTTAACTTTACCTTAAAACTTGTTTTGTTATTGAAAATTATTCAGCATCACAATCTAGTGGATATAGAACTAATAAATGATTTTCATTTCTTAAATGTACATATCCATTTTACAAAACTTGCGAATGTGAGCAGTTTTATTTGAATAATGTTATCGTGGTGTCTCTCTGTCACCGGACACTATTCACAATTTTCCACTATCTAGGGACGCGGGAGCGTCCCGCCCGCCAAGAAAACCGAAGCCCTGAAAACCGAAGCGACTGAGACACTGATTACGCGACGGAACAAGTTGGTGTTTTCACCCTCTCGTAGCTCTGACCCCTGAGTGTCTCGAGAATTGATTTTTTGTACACCAACCCTCCAGGGGCACGTGAGGACGTAAACCAAAATTCAGCTCTCGGGAACATCAGGTGTCGGGGGTATAACAGTTTTAAAACCGCTATTTTTCACGTTTTTCGTGTTCTTCTTCTTCTTCTCGTTGTTGTTGTTGTTGTTGTTCATTGACGGGGCTACAGCCCAGCAGACAAATCGGATCGAGCTGAAATTTTGCACACACGTTTGTTATGCTCCAAGGGAGTGCCTTTTGGCCATTTTTTCTCCCTCCCCCCATTTCCCCCCCAATTAGGGGGGAAATAGTGTTTTTTAGGAATTTCAAATGGTCATAACTCCTTCAAAATTGAAGCTTTTTCAGATTTTCTTTTTTAGTTGTGTTCAGCTTTTCAAACTGTTTAATTTGAGATCAAAAAATGCTTCCTAAGGGGAAGAATAAAGGAGTTATGGTGATTTTTCTATTTTCAACAACAACTGCCGCAAATATTGATGAAAATTGGTGCGGTTGGTCTTAAAATGTCCGCTAGGTTGTCTAGAATATGCTCAATAATTTTGAACTAAATCTCAATCGATTTGACTAATCCACAGCCAAAAATACGTGAATAAATTCCACATCTACTGATTTGGCTAATTTCCGAAAACATCAAAGTTGAACGGTGGTCAGAAAAATTGTCGTAGAGTGGCGCCTGTTTAAGGATCGATAGGAAATTTTATGGGCTTTCGAATGAGGGTAGCGCACTTTGGCACTTTTCCCAACGGTTCTCGAGTTATTCGCGATTTTTGGTATAAAAACGTGCGTTTTACCAGTTGCAAACTTTCTCTTTCCTCTTTCTCTTCGACACCAATAATTACAATTATTGTAATGATTCTCAACAACAAAAATTTGCACAATCCCCAAGAAAAAATGCAACCAATTTTCAAAAAATTTCTAATTCAAATTTATTCAAATTTCTAATTCTTTCTATTTTTTTAAATTTAATAATAAGAATAATTGTATTAAATTTTAATAATTGTTTTTAAATTGTTGATTGTTTTAATTAATCGAAAATTTTAAAACTAATATTTAACCAATTCGCAAAAATTTTAAAACTACTTATTTTTCAAACACATTTCAGATAACAAACAATAATTTCCAAAAAATAATTATTCTTGTCACAAAAACAAGAAACAAAAAGGCAAATTAGTAGGCGTACTAATTTTAACATGAATAATGTTTTTGCGGTGCCCTACCAGAGTTGAAAAGCGTAACGAAGTTTAAGTCACGAAATTATGTCACGAAGATTTTTAATGATTTTCACGTACAACCGAGCCGTTTCTAGGGAAATGAAACTTCTTTAGTTTTCAACGGACAAAAATCGTTCTCCATTCGTTGGGAAGCCTTTAATTTATGCATAAATTATATACTGCCAAAACCGCTGTAAATATCGAAGAAGCTGAGATACAGCCCTGAGTAAATAAAAAAACTAATAAATTTTCCGCACATTTCTTAATATTTTCCATACAGACAAAGAAAAGGGATAAGGAAAAGGGGAAACGGGACGCAAAAACATTATTCATGTTTTGCATAGCAAATACCTCGTTCTATACAAAGTATAGAAGAGAAAAGATCCGGGGGGTCCAGGGGGGCTTGCCCCCCTGGCGAGGCGCGAAGCGCCGAGTTTTACTAAATTTTGACTAGGATAAAACTTCATTTAGGAAAACATTTACTAGTTACCTCGTAGGTACTTTTGTATTGTATAAGTTGTTGAACCGTATTGTATAAGTACCACTCGAAAACTAGCCATGCAAAAAGATGTGATATCCCCCCAAAAACAACTCCGTCGTAAAAACTGGCCCGCCAAAAAACCTCAGCCGCAAAAAGGAATGATATCCATTTTGCCCGCCAGCCACATATATAGGATGCTCAGTGCTTCGCACCTCGCTGTTGAGTGTGCATATAGAAACCTGATCCTCCTACCCCTAACCTCCACCGTCAATGTTTTCCTGTTCCCTGTCACCTTCCCACAACCCCCTCTCACCCTTAGTCACCCTCGGTTTCACCTAATATGTTTCCTCTGTTACACCAGCAGGGAGCTTTACGCTTCTTTCAATGCTGTTGGCGGGAGCTTTTTGCCAGATGAACAAGCCTGAATTGAAGCATTACTTCATTACAGTTGTACCACCGCTGATTACTCGTGACCACCAGTAATACTTATGTTAGCTTGTTCATCTGGCAAAAAGCTCCCGCCAACAGCATTGAAAGAAGCGTAAAGCTCCCTGCTGGTGTAACAGAGGAAACATATTAGGTGAAACCGAGGGTGACTAAGGGTGAGAGGGGGTTGTGGGAAGGTGACAGGGAACAGGAAAACATTGACGGTGGAGGTTAGGGGTAGGAGGATCAGGTTTCTATATGCACACTCAACAGCGAGGTGCGAAGCACTGAGCATCCTATATATGTGGCTGGCGGGCAAAATGGATATCATTCCTTTTTGCGGCTGAGGTTTTTTGGCGGGCCAGTTTTTACGACGGAGTTGTTTTTGGGGGGATACTATTAACTATAGTATAAGTATAAGTATAAGTATAAGTATAAGTCATGTAGTTTGATCCTGTTTAGCCTTCTTTCTAGGTGATCAACGTCGAGCAGACGTACTTTTGAAGCCTCTGCCGACGGGCTTGCAACCAAAATCGTCGTATTTCGGCTTGAACCATTTCCACTCCTAGGTCTCGGTGGATTATCATTGAAATGTACCAGGGCGCATTGACGACGTTCCTGAGCACTTTGTTCTGACATTTCTACGTTACTTTTGGCAGTACAGTCCCAGAGGCACCCATGAGTCCATACAGGCTTGAGGACTTGTTTATATGTAGAGTTTGCTTGTTTATGTGTATAAGTTTGCTCTCAACTGGTAAATTAGTTAAGTCCACATGTACCGACGTGGTCTCATTCATTTGTTTAGTATCGGATTCATTCTTGTCTTAACTAACGGCCAGGATTTTGTTTCTACTTCTGGCAGATCAGCAGTGTAGATCAAATAAGATTAGAGGTCCCAATACACTAAATTGTGGCACTCCAGCTCTGATCTCTTTGGGTTCTCCACTGCCTTTGAATAGACGTCTTCCTGTTTGCTTCTGAAGAACCTATTTGAAAGGTATGAATCAAGTATTTCTGCATACTGTTTTGGCAGTGCTTGAAAAGTTTATATTGTAGCCTTTCGTCCTTTACTTTGTCAAAGGCCACAGTTACGTTGAGGAAAATCGCTGAACAAGCTTTCTTTTCCTCTGGAGATTTTTCGATTATGTTCACAAGCCGATGTGCACTTATTCGATAGTTGAAGGTTTTTTGAATCCGAATTGGTAGGACGGAATCAAGTTATTCTGTTCAATGTAAGGAATTCGCATCATGATTAATCATTTCTCGAACAATTAGGGTAGGTATTACTGATAAATAAAATGATCTAAAATTACAATAATATAGAGTATATATAATAGACGCATTTACGTACATAACTGCCCACTTACATTAATTAGAGATATTCATATAGTGATGGGATATCTACCAGCTATACTAATAATGAAGTGGTACTAATAATACAGTCGAAGCGCGTCAAGCCGTATAATTACTATCGATGTAGTTATAATATGGGCTCTACACATTCCAGTAAGGGGCAATTATTGAAAAGTCATTACTGTATACGTCAACAATGTCGTTCTGGCTTCCGTCAACTCATTACACAGTTAATACAATGTCAAAGCCGATCAGTCGACTTAGCGATGTCATGAAGAGGTGAGTGGGGTAGCGTTTACTCTTAAAGGTGGATTCATTTTCATATTTTTCAACATGCAGGTATAGAAAATATAAAATACCGATGGAGGCAAGAAAACACATGCATTATATAAGAAATAACTTGTGTTCTTGTTGTAGCTATACATTTAATGAGTGGTGTCTCAAATTACCTGAACGGAAAATTGCCTAGTAAGGTTTCCGAGTGTCGTGATACACCACGAATACACATGAGGAGGTAGACGGGTATGAAATTTCTCATCACATTCGCGTCTCGTTTCCCGTGTGGTTGATTAAACGAGGGCAATAACCATCTCGTAAATTTTAGCGTATTACCATGAAAAGGCTTGTCTAATTACATTATCTAAATCACAAGAAGAGAATCATGAAGTGTGGAAAGATGATTAAATCTTATGTAGTATACATTCTATCTCCTAGTATAATGTATTGTGTGATTTCTAATGCGTCATCAAGATCAAACTAGCTGAGTAGTGGCTTTTAGGATCCCCACAACTGCTTCAAGGAATTTCAAGTAGTTGGTTGTTAATTTATGTGGAGCAATTGAGGTTCAAAAAACCTAATGCAAACAAGTTGAATTTTTTTTTTAAAGATTTGAGGCACACGTAAGTCAACAGGTGACCTTCCCAATATATTAATGGCACAGAACGTATCTCAATTTTTAATCAAGGTTTCCCCTTCACGCTCTATTTGCCGACTGAAATAGACAAGTTCCTGATAAGTCCTTAATGACTTAGCCTTAGCTTGAAGTAAGCCGTTCAATTAGTTACCTTTTTGCTTCGCTCGATTAACGTCATCGGCTACAACGGCTCAGTTCTGTGCCCCTTCATGGTAGGATGGATTCCGTTGAAGGTGCGTGTTATTTTCATTCTGTCTAGTTTTGAAATTGTCTGACAAAGCAATCACTTACCGTTCTCTTCTTTTACCCGCTATACACAACATAATCTAAATCCCCCACTCCCATTAAAAAAAAAGAAAAAACGGGCACCGGTATTCTTCATGATTAATTAATTTCGTAGATTTCTTCAAGACTAATATTGACAATGCAAACTTTCCAACTTACTAGGATAAAGTCTTCGAACTTCTTGTTTCTTTTGTCAATAATTTAGTTTTGGTGGTATTTGGGAGTTTGGTTTATAGTTTTTAATAATGGGCTATTGATATCGAACGAGAAATAAATAAATGTAATCCATTCTGAAAAGCTGTTGTTTTACGTTTTACGTAAGCTGTGTTTTACGGTATGTGGAATCCAAATCCAGAATTAATAAACGCAGCAAATTCTTCCTCGGTAGGTCATTATTTTCCCAACCTTCCGCCCACAATGAGGGTTTGTAAAACCGGTAAAAACAACATCAACACGCCCGTTAATTGAATAAGCGGAACCTCAAGCAAATTTTCGCACTGGGAACTGCAAATTCAAACCACACATGGTTTTGCGGTATCGATTTAGTTGTTTTTAGAAGTTAGTTGTTAAACGTTAAGCCAGTGGTTGATTATAGAAATTTCTCCGAGTATAAACTTTCGGTAAACTCCGAGTATAAACTTAAGAACCTCATAGCTTATTGAATCACTCACAGCTCACTCGATCAATTCATCATACGGTAGAAGACGTTTAGAGGCGTTTTACTCAATGCACAATTAGTAATTTTTCCAAGTGGGTAATAACGTTTGCTGGTTCAGTTTAGGCGTTGATAGAGATGGAAAACCCTTGCAAACTCTAATCAGAGTATGTTATTCTCTCTCAAATCCGTAATTTCTGTAAAAATGTCACTTGTTATAAGTTAAAGTCGGTTTCATAAAACTCAACACGTAACAAATAAAATGGGTGGGTGGATCATTAGAAATGACAACCGGCAAAACCAATGTACACGGATAGGTGTTAATTTCAAGCAGGAAATGCCTTCGCTCTATTTCAAAGCCTCAATTTTGATTTGGCTACTCTCATCAGTGCATCTTCCAATTTCAGTCAACTCAGATCATCTAGATGAAAATAACTACGTGATGCTCCTCCTCGTTCAAATGCTGGTCCGATTTCAACAACTTCATTAAGCCTATATTTGATTTGGGTAATATTCTGAAAGTTCATCAAAGTAGACTACACGGTATGTATACAAAATGAGATCAAATTCGTATTAAACCAAGTAGGCTACAATCAAAAAGAATTTAGCGATTTATGCGAGTGGCAAGGTGTTCTAAGTACAACAAGTCTTGTTGTATCACGTGAGCTATAAGTTTATGTGGTTAAATGTTGAAATTTTTTGAAGTCTTGACGTAAGTTTAATATTGAAGGTCTTTTCAGATGATTTCATCACTGCTGATATTCATCATTGCGTTCGACTGTTCTTCAATCAGTGAAGCGTCGCCAATACGTTCGGGAGTTCTTCGGAATAAAGTTTTCACGAACCTAAGCCAATCTTTCGCCCAGGCGGTTAGGTTTGATATGTCATCCGCAGTGAGCCAAGGAGAACTCCCAAATATAAGTTTGGGATCTGCCGGATCGCAGGTAAGGTGTAAAAGAGAATGGAAAACTGCTTGTACAGTTGTAGGCTCAGGTTTGAAAAGAACGGGAAATCAGTCTTGAAATATCAAGATTTGAAAGGAGGAACTTGAAAGTTACCGTGATACATTCAGACAAATTCATGTTTACGTTGCGATATGCATGTTTATCCAACTTTACGCTTTTACGCGTATGCTAATACGTATCTCTACGTCAACTCTGGTTGTAACTCCTTTTCACAAGCTGGGAGCTCTGATGTTGAACGGTCCCAATTTTCATTACATTATTTCCTTGGTCTGTTTAATATAATATATTATGTAGCTAATTAAAACCTACTTACAGGTTGGAAAGATCGGGGCAGCTAGTTCATATGGAATTGGACAGTTGAAATTCATGAAGATACTGATCGGCGTAAGCGCAGCAAAAGCGAAAACCTCTGAAGCCGTCAGCAAGGTTATTCACACACATCTTGGAATAAGGAGGCAAAAAAGTCGGCTCTACAGGTTCAAAAGGTGACGATGATCAAACCATTATTTTGTTTCAATTATCCGATTCAGTTAGTTTTTTCTGTTCAATCATCTCAATAAATTTTCGGTATGCAATATTCTTGTGTATCATAGTATTTTCTGTATTGTAAATCATGGTTTCCTAAAATGAATATAATTTGGCTAAATTGTTTGTGAGTAATCAAAGTATGAGGACATTGCGCTTTGTCGAAATGTAACAATTAACATTTTTTAGGGATAACGTCAATGCGGCAACATCTCTCAACGAGGTGGTGGGCCAAGGAGCCAAATCCGTCATGGGATCTACTGGTGTCAACGCCGGTCCAGTAGCAACTTCGATCAGCCTTGGGGCGATGCTACTCGCTGCTCGTAACACTTTCTCCGGTGTCAATGCTGGGGCTGTGGCAGCGCACGCTGGTAATACCGACGCAGCTAACACGTTTTCATACTCAAATATTGCAGGCCACTCTGGTTCGAGGAGCAGAAATACAGATGATGAAAACGATGAACGAGGGGTAGAAGATATCGATTCAAAAAACGAAGGAGTTGAAAATAGTGATGGTGACGTTGATGAAGAAGACAAAACAGAGAGTGAAGATAATGCAGAGGAAGAGGTCAATGCTGAAGAAGAACAAAGATAACAGTTAGGTAAATATTCAAAGTTGAAAAAAAAAAACCGTGTGAAATAAACTAGATTTTTATATAAAAAGTATGTGGAAGAAATGCCTGGATCATATTCTTTGACGTAGGTTTTTGAACAATCAGATGGTTAAAATGGTGACGAGAACCCCCAAATAGAAATGTTTACCTACCGTAGTTTCCAAGAGGAGTTGACAATAAATCTTCCCTAGTCTTTGGTGTTGACTACCAAGATCATTTTGTTCTCCAGTAGTAAATAATCGCGTCGAGTTTTCTGTTCTGAATTTAGGTAGCAGTTCCCTCTGAATCACGTTCCCTCCCGGATGAACGATATTGAACAATGATATTTAGGATCTTCGCATTCCAACTCAACCTTCCGTGAATTCAAAGCCAAGCGAATTCAAGACATGGGTTAACAGCATTTCAAGTTTCAGCCTTTGAATGACCCTCTAGCGGGGGGGTTTTCATCAAAGCCCGACCGTAGCTACTATGTTCGCATGCTCAATTGAGATTTAATTTAGAAAGCCAATACAAAATATAGGACACAATGGTTGTATTAAGCTGAAATCTAGAGGGAATGTGATTTAGTGTACAGCTAACCCCGCATGAATTTAATCAAAATATATCTATAACTTTCGTTTGTGCATTTTGTGTCCTGCCATGAAGAGATTTAATCAATGAATTACACTTGCCCTTGTGGTTATTCCTGTAAATAACATTTGTGATCGTTTGTAAGACCCAGTTACCCCAATATTTCCGCCCAAAGTCAATCAACATCAGTCAGTATTCGTGATTAAGAAAATCATGACTAAAGGGAACGAGAATGGGCAAGACAATAATATTATGACATACGTACAATCTTGGAAAAGGCCGGAACACGAATGATTATAAGGATTTGGTTAGAAGTTGAGAGTGCTCCGATGTCATGCTCTCACTTGGAAGGGTCATCACTGGGAACCCTCACAAATACTCCTTGAGTCTGATGTAACTCACTTCTTTTCTGCTCAGTATTTCAGCAATTTGGTCCTTGATGGTCCAGGGAACGTTGGTAAGTTGCGAAACCATAGACGAGCGCATTCGTGGTTGTAGTCAATTCACGCTAAATGCTTTGGTTGGCTAAATGTATAAACCGTGACTCTTTAAGTGTTTATATTGACCTGATGAACCCGGGGGTGTGCTGGTAAACCCTAGCGAGTTGAGAGAATGAGAAGGGCGGTAACCAACGAGAGAAAATAGGGAAATTAGGGCAATTCCTAACCCGGCCCTTTAATTTCAAGATGCCCTGCGGAATTTTGAAGAGCTTCACTTTCAAAATGGGAGCTACGTTATTGGTACTCTGGGAAGCTTTTACCGCTTTAGACAGCGTTCTCTGAAAAGTCCAAACCCTTCAAACGCTCATACCAGATGGAGTTTTAAGCGTTGTTGAGAGGGGCTACTTTAAAAGGATTGGCCTAGCTTCCTAGAGTAAACGCCGAATAAATTCCCATAACCTGATTTTAGGTATAGCCTACGTTTAGACATGCAAATAACAATCAAATTCTGATATAACTACCATTGTAGTCCATTCTAGGTTTAAAGTGTCCAACTATTTTTATTGTTCAACTGTGTAGTTTATTTATCAACTGTGTAGTTTGCACAACCTTAAACGTAGACAATAGCAGGTCTATGATTTATTTGTTCGATCGAGCTTACTACAGTCATGTAGTAGCATTAAATGCTATCATCGCTAAATTTTATCATTGCAGAGATCTATGACACTTGCTTAGTTCTGAATGTATGATTACAGTTGTTAACTTGGGTGTTTTGAGGATTTCACTCCAAGCGTTTATCGCTACGCGTTGTAACATCTAGACATGTATAGGTGGTCTCCTCTGTGACTATCCAGAGCTTCATGTTTATCCTGGACGATGATGTATTTGCTTAACGTTGGAACAAGGGAGGAAGGACTCAATTAGGGCACCTTCAAACGGTCGGTTCACGAAGTCGTACCTGCGCTTGGTCCTCAGCTCTCCTACCTTACCACAGTCAAAGAACGTGGGATTTACATAGTGTAGTGGTAATTAAATCGTATTAAATCAAATTTAAAAGAATTTATTTCATAAATCGAACGCATACAATAAAAATACGAGTACCATTCCGAATGCCGAAGAGCTAGGAGTCCACGTAGTGATGCGTGGGGGAAGCTCGAAGTCAACGTAGTGATGCGTGGGGAGTCTCAATATATTGAGTATTTAAGGACCACAATTGATACAATGTCATCTCATAATGTTCACATCTCATAATGTTTACAAAATTTGTAAACTTATGATTTAATCATAAGTCAAACCAGCTCAAATACGAGCTGTAACAGATGACTACGAACGGATTTTGTGAATGGTTCTAAGTAGGCATGTCAACAGTGTGAACAGTTCCCCAGTTTTTGATAGAACCACTCGAAATGGGGGTGAATCTGCTGAAAGAACTCTATTATTGCTTCCAAGCTTCCTTTGGAGACTACCGTCACATGCCTCTCTACATTTGAGCGAGGAGACAGTGAAGCTATCTTGTATGGTCTGTTAGATTACCACCACCCTGTCGTATACTTCATCCACTGTTTGAGGGCTTTCGAAGAAAGCCCTTGCCGCACGACCGTTATTGGCAGGCTAAGTACCTTATATTGGCTCAATTTCTCTACTCCCCTTGTTTTAACCAATTGAGCTATTATAAATAGCAAACAATGCTACAGTTTGATTTTGTATAATCAATTAACACCCCCGTTAAACACCTGGAGGATGTTCAGATAATCTCTCAGAATACCTTTCATAACTGGTTGTAGAAGCATTGTTCTCCACCAATAAATACTTTCCAGTAATACCGTTATGATGGATTCTCGTTGCTTTGAAGTAGTTCAGATGATTATTTTCCAAACTAAACTTCAGACTGCTTTCCATTCCATTTTTCCTTCCTCGCATACTTCTGCGCAATGGTATGATAATTATGAGTGTCGAAATTCGACATACTCCAAAATTTTTGTGTGGGAAGTTCTCACATTCTACTGAGACTCAGAGAGCATGCTCATTATTTTTTGTTGGAACGAAAACAGTATTTATAACCGTCTAGAAGGTCCGACGTGTCCTGAGTTTTCGGTAGTAGGACTTGAGATGGAGGCGAATCCGTAGAAACAAACCATATCCCGAACCAAGCTATGCAATAAAGTATCTTTACAAAGGGAGAGATGAAATTGAGGGGTTATAGGTTAATGAATAATAGACGAATTTCTCCGTTGTTTGCATGAATAAATTATTTGGGAAAAGGCATAGGCGTCACATTGCGACTAGATTAACTTCATTCCAATGTGATAAAAATCTCAATAAACTGGAAGGAATCTTAAATAGAGATTTCATAACTTTTTCCCCTTACAAGCATTAGGTATAGAAAATTGTGGTGTACTTCTGTCGGTTACTATCAACGAACAGTATAGTCTCGGATTACTCTCTTATATCAAACGACTCTCGGGATAGTTGGTGTATCCCCTATGAGCTTGAAAAACGCGTTTCCCCAAGTGTGCACTCGAGTTCCCTCCCGTATCCAATTATAAATAAATCCCTTTTATCTCATTCAAGGTGCGTTATTTTGCCAGTCGTCAGACTAAGCTCGTGTAATATTGTAGTTCGGCCAAAGCAGTGAATAGAACAACCTATGTCATAAATACATTCTTGCTCACAATACCACTTTGCAATGTTCTTATAGTTACAAATTTTACAACTGGGCTGGATGTCTCAAAGTAATCTACACCCCTTTTTCTGGGTAAATCCTCTTACGATGTGTCGAGTCTTGTTTCGAACGACAGACTCGAACTCATGTCCATCAATCTTCATTTAGTAAACCCACTTTGCTGGTTTTACTGATTTTTCCCCTGGCAACTCCACAAAAACCCAACGTGGTTAACCCCTGAGTGCATTGATTTCACTATCCTTATCCGCTTGTATTCTTTTCATTACTTTATGGTATTTACATGGTTATTCCAGTGAGAACAGCTCAGATGACGGAAGTCAATACCCGAACCTATCCGGTGACTTCTTGGACATTCGTGGGACATGTTGCACTGGGGACATCTCAACCTGGACTTCATAGCCATCCTGGCCTTCATCTTCAAGATGAATCTTTAACCTAGAGAACCCATCTCAATAGAAACCACTTACAATAATAAAATTAAAATATAATATAGTATATTATACATAATAATTATGTCAAATAATTATGTAGTAGGTACTGTATTATTATAATATATTTCGTATATTTTGTGATAGGATTCGCCAAGACTATTTTTTGAATGCTTCAAGCCTATTGCTTGAATGTAATTATTCTGTCTGTCATTCTATGTATGTATATAAATCAAATCATACACCAATTCATACACATATATATCTGAACGACCTATAAATTGGCGACAATTTCCATAGCAACAGTTGTTTTGCCATCTTAGTCATATTCAGACCATGAATCTTCCAAAATGGTCTCCTCTTGAAGGCAAACGCGCAAAGAATTACTTACTCAATATTATTCAGTACCTACCTACAGTTGTACTACAAACTTGAAGAAATGCCAGTTTTCTGGTAACACGCGAATGTCTTTGTATTCTTTTCCTCTCTTCTTGACAGTAAAAATCGTCCGACGCCGCAACAGCACGAAACCACTTAGAATCACCATAACTCTGAGATCCTTCCCTCCCCTTACCACCTCTACTTTATCTAACGAAAGGTCGTCTCGTAATACACGGAGGATGGGGAGGGCAGTAAAGTGGAACCGACGTCGGGGGCAAGTAACGCCAGGACTGCTCCAATAAGGAAGGATCTCAGAATTTATTCGGGACGATGACGCTCAGCAGCCACTACCTCCTTCCACACGTCTACATGGACTACAAACCATCTTTTCTTTTCTTCGCGACCTAAAACGTCACTTTAACGAGACCGATAAAGTTGTCCCTTTTTCCTTTCTCGCAAACAGGACTTTCTCGTTTTCTCGTTTCGTACCTTTTAACCTCCAAACACGTTTTGATCACTTCACTTCACTGGTGATTCAGCCTGTATATTTTCTTTCGTTCGCTTAGTGAACTTAATCATACAGTTCACAAAGTTTCTTCATATTACTCTACAAGTTAAATGTTTGAGTTATGGTTGATTTATCTAACGAAATCGTTTTTCCAAGCTGATTATTCTTGTCCACTCCAACAGTCATCTACATCCACCCTTTTCCCCCTTTTTCTCCTCTCTCGCTTGAATTCTTCATGATCAGCAATAGTCTCCACTTTCTGCACAATTTTCTTGGCTAGATTTTTCTCATCCATTCTTGGTAGGCCTAATTAACACTTGAGTGTTCGGTGGGATGAAGGAATTGTGATTCTTTGCTATACTTTGGCGACGAGCATGTATTGGGGGGGGGGGGGGGGCAAGTAGGGATTACTGGTGGTGTTCCTATACAGTTATATTCCAGTTCTCCTCTCACCTAAATAGAAACTTGCAATTACATGAACTAACAGGTGTCGCGCGATAACATATGAAACACACAGCCTATTATCAAACCAAGTGTTTCTCTTTGCCATGACTTAACAATCACGTCATGACAGCCGCAACCAAAAAATTCCTTGGTCTTGTTAACAGGAAGATAGTAATTCAAAAATGAAGTATAATATATTTCTTTATATATTATGCAAATAATATACTATGTAAATACTTATTAATGTATTTTTATAGTAATATAAATGCAATTTAATTGGTAATAGTTTGGTTGATGAGATTCAGTATTAGGTGTATATTTTACCGATCGTCTTCCTTATAGAATGGACTCTCATTGTCATTATTCGGTTTCATTTTCTGTTCGTAATAATGATTGAATTCCAGAGAACTCGACCCATTTAGTTAGTTAAAATCCCTTTCAAACGTTCCCCCTTCTAATGAACTAACTCTCCACCCGTTGTTCATTAGTGGATTTTCTCCAGTACTAATGAGTAGATTACAAAGTTCTTCTTCGATCAGGGAACCGTTTAATGGAATGAATAATAACTCTATGTTAATTTTACGTCTTTGAAAATGCAAGAATTGGTAATTGTTCCTCTAAAGTCGTTATGGATTACACAGCAGGTTTTGAAATTTCAAGATTGCTCACAACACTAGGTAGCATTCATACAATATTGAATATTGAAGTTGGTACATCAAATTTTGATGTACCAACTTCAACTGTCTTCATGTATATTTTAGTAATTTTCTTCTGAAACGCTACTGCGTATGTTGTTACAGCAAAAGTACATTGTTCGCTAATGCTCACAAATGTAAGGAACGTTCGCGAGGAAAGACTGATTTATTTCATATTCATCAGAGTAATAGTGCATAAATTAACCCATAGTTCATATCATGATCATTATATTTTGATTGTCTTAACATTGTAAAAAATGTCTGATTTATAGATAAAGGCATGACAGTACTACCGTACCAATTGCAATGGAAATGGCAAACCCACGTTTGACTGTTCCTTAGGTTAATATGAAAATTGAACGCGAAAATATCTCTATTGCCAAAGATCTGTTTCGTATAGTTCCAAAAGGCATATACGAGTCCATCTGAAGCCGTAACCTGCATAATCTTTGAGCGAAATCATGTCAATTACACGTGTACACCTACAAACCTGTAATAGAGAACCTACATTCACTACCATTCATCTCTGAGTTATACAGACTCGGTCATCATAATGAGATTGGAGGAGCAGTGTCACAGGATGTTGCTATAAAGGAAACTTTCGAAGCAGTATCTGGGGGGGGGTTCTTTCTTCATAAAAATGTTCCCCTACCCTTCGCTGTTAACGGCTTCTACCACCGCCAATTAAAGTGGACGGCTTCATTTTCTCTAAGCTTCCAGCCCCTTGTACTCTCTTCACAGAGAAGAAATGAGAACTCCAGGAGAACTCTCCAGAACTATTTTAGGATTCATTACTTGGTTATGTAGATTGCAAAACTGAATGGATTTTTGGGGTGAGAAAAACTCTTTTCCCTCTTCCTTTTAATGTTCTTGGTTGGTCGGAAATATTTCATGAAATAACGAGTGCTTGGTCCGGAAGTAAATGTATCGAGGCATTTCCATGAGTCAGAAAATGTTATTGACATATCTGAGTTATGTTATTGACGATACGACAAAATAGACAGCACCCGTTTTTTCGAAAATCCCGCGATAATTCTGCCAGCGGTACTCTTCCTCATTCGCTATAATGATGCTTGAAGATTGAGCAAAAGTGTGGTATATCATCACAATTACCTAATAAGGAGTGTTTCTCAGCAAAAAAATCACTAACGTTGAGAATGAGACGAAAGAAGAAAGCCGCAGCCCTTCATTCATGAAGTATTATAATTGAAGAAATGAGCGACGAACAAAAAACTTTATAACTTCCAGGGCTTTTGTCCCCAAAGAATCCGCTTGAGTAATTTTACAAGCGAAATTCTCTCATTCTTTGGTAACTGTACCAACTCCTGTTATTGTCCAAAATTTGCTGCTTCTAAACATAAAATACGTTAAACGAATAAAATATCCCGCCTATGAAGTTTTCTTTCCTGATACATATTATTATAAAGAACGTTTCCATATAGTTTACTAGTATCACCCTTCTATGAAATATTGTAACAATTTCAATAACGGGAGTATTGTAATAATTTCAACTGCTAAAGAAATAAGGTAAATCATAAATACATCTAGAGGCAAGCATCTTAGGGTCTCGGTATATTAAACTGCAGCGTCCATAATGTACCAAATTTTAAATTCAACATTAGTCTTGTTTTAAGGTAGAATGGGACGGCTATGGTGGATGGGATGCCATTCAATCGATGTATGAAGGGAGAATTATGGAAGTTTGGATCCAAATAAAAGTAGAAAGATGATACTTACGAATCAAACAACATGTTGCGCCACTGGTGGAGGTTGGGGAGAAAGTTGGTCGATCTGGACAGCGTCCTCACCCGCCGAATACGCCACGAGCACCACCTCCACGCTGTCGTGGCTCTTCAGCTTCCTCTCCAACGTATTATCATCAGGCTGTAACAAGACAATTTCGAAATTCGCGGCGAAAATTCCAGAAATTCCATGTAATGTCATCTGTTATTTCGAGTGGATTATGCTGTACATAGCATTTCTCTCGAACAGATCATGAAATATAATATATTTGGTGGGGTATAATGGAAGCAATAATATTACCTCCTAAAATAATGGAATCAATAATACTGTCTCCTAAAACCATGACTTGAAACAAGGGGAATGGATACTCTCGTGGAAAAATATAGGTGGCAAAATGTACCGTTCAATAAATGCCTCATTATTGACGGAATGAGTTTTGGAAAAGGGCCTGGAAAAGGGAATGGATACTGTACTGGACACACTTCCAAAAGGTAGACTTGATTAGGAGATGTGCGAGTGACAAACCGCTCCAGATTTTCATCAATCAACGGTTCTGTTACGCTAACGAGATCCGTAGGTAATGGCATGGGGATGGACTGTATAGGGCTTCCAAAATCGCCCTGTTAATCAGTGGCAGGTGTGCACTTGTTGCCACCTACAGTCGATAATGTAGGCTCTTCTGCTAGTGGTGGTGATGATGAGGTAGATGTGACGTCGTTTGAATACAATGGTGAAGTCAGAATTGCGATATCGTATTCCGTTCTCAAATTGAAGCAGTTTGAAGAAACGCGTTTGGTAGGTACTTGAGATATTTTTCACGTTTCATCTGCTCCAATTTGATATCGCAATTCTGACTTCACCATCATGTTCAGCGTTGAAAAATCTATAAACTGAGGTGCTATTCGTAAAAAAGGAGACAAAATTTGTTATAAAACCAGTAAAATGGAGACCTTTCACATAAAACCAGTTATTTCTTCGAAAATTAGCTCTCATAGCCATGCTGCATGCCTGTGGATTTTAAAGATCAACTTCTCACATCTTGCTCTTGATCATTTAATGATCTTTGCTCTCGCCCTAAGCCAATAGTGATCCAACTTCCGCTGTTTTCTTCTTCAATAATAAACCATTGGAATCGACCAAGGAAAAACTCAATTTTCAACCTCCCTAAAAATGTGCGGGTTTTCGTTCCAAGATACGTAGATTCAGAAGATCTTCTGAATTAGACGAATAAAACCGTCCGTCCGCTATGAATTATATATACAGGTCGGCCAAAATTTATTATGTAGTTTTTTCCCGAAATTATTTCGTTCTTCCTCTCGTGTAGTTCTATAGATATGGGACTTCCAAGAATATTGTAAATAGATCATTGACCTAGACTACATGGGAGGAAGAACGAAATAATTCCGGGAAAATAAACTACATAATAAATTTGGGTCGACCTGTATATATAATTCACAGCGGACGAACGGTTTTTATTAATCTTATTCGATCTTCTGAACCCGCATATTTTTAGCGAGCTTGAAAATTTAGTTTTTCCTTGGTCGATTCCAATGGTTTATACCTTAATGTATATTCCAATGTATATAATGTATATATACATATACATTATATACATTGGATACCATAATTTATCTAGAAGATTCTTATACCATTTTGTACGAATTTGCGTCGTTCTTTATGATATAAAGAATAATGGAAAAATTGAACCCGTGTTCGTGACCCCTTTGCCCTTGAATCTGCCACTAAGGCAATAACAAATTAAATATTTTAAAACTTGTAAAATCCTCATACTATGTACTGCGGAGTTTCACAAATATAACCCTTCATTCATGGAGATTGCTCAGCAAATGTGTATTACCCTCGAGATGTGGAGTTGGTGAATAGGTAGGAAATTATGTACGGTGTAGTTATCAAGTACTCATCAGGATAATTACGTAGGAGGGAGTGCAGTTCCCAACTCACCTCTCGCTTGAAGCGCTTACGACCCGCTTTCTCATTAGCAGCACACTTCATAGGAAAAGAAGTTGAATGCTCAGGAAGTGAAAAAAAGTTGTAAGAAGCTCGAGAAGAGAAACGGGGCTGAATTTTTCATCTTTGTGAGGGGTGAGGGGTGGGGTCTGAAATGCCACGCTGCGGTTCCGGATCTGAAGTCGAGCATTGTCGAGGATTTTCATGGGCACAGAATTCAGATTGTAGAAAGATTTTCAATTTTTTGTTTCTATGAGAATGCGCCTGAGCCTCCGCCAGCATGTAGTTCGTTACAGCCTCGTAACTGTAATTCTACATATTATAAAAACTAAGCCAATCAATTTTGAGGGGGTCAACAATTTTTCCTTGGTCAATCCCGATGATTGATTATAATCCCGGTATTATGATTATTACTTTTGGTTACGTGCTTATAATAATAATTATTGTAACTTTGTTTGGAACTGTATTGCTACTTTTGGTCACGTTCTTATAATAATTATTATTATAAGAACGTGACCAAAAGTAACAATACAGTTCCAAACAAATATGTTGATCAGTTATCACGATCAGGTTTCGCTAAGTTTATACATTTGATTATACATTTGATAACCTACTTATCTACAGTAGGTAAATAAATTCGCATGTTAATTTTTTTTTGTTTATTAGGAATTGTTTGAGACCGTTTACAATAAACATACCTCAATGACAATAGGCGAAACACATTCATTGTAAAACGCAATAACAGTGTTCTTTCATGGAAGAAGCACTTGGTGGTCATGATTTTCAAAATTACGTGGATTGAGTTGAAAGTCCAGTGAAAAATTGAGTAATATTAAAATTAGATGGTCCTGTGTTGTACGATATCCTCGTAATATGCATGCCAATTTTCATTTCATTTTATGAAACACTATGTGATAATGTCCATGATGTGACGAGGTCGCATTAGTCGTCGGACTTCCGGTCTTCTGAAGCCGTCGTTGACAAGTGGGTTAAAATGGCCTTGATTTCCTTTCACAAAGTTGGTTAGGTGTTGGTTCAGGATCTGCGTGGGAGTGTACAGCTCAAAGTCGTGGTATATTGTCTCATTCCTGACAAACGGTGGCGTCTGTATTATTCGACGTTGGTGAATGGAGTTTTGCTGTTACTTCAGCTTCTTGAACTGCGATCGCGAGCAGGTGCCCAACACATTTATGGCGTAGGTCCATAATGAACGAATAAGCGTCTTGTAAATTATGATTTTGTTGATGAGTGAGACATGATGACTGTGAAGAGGGAATTTCAAACATGTAGCCTGAATGTTAAATAGCTACTTTTGTTTAGACTATCGAGTTTGAACCCCCAAATTGGAGGGTTTAATATGTCATTTTGAACATATCTTATCAAATTGAGAACACTACATTGACCTTTCCACTCCTTGACTCAGTCTGTCAACATGTTCCTTTATATTACACCTTAACAAACCACCCGTTTCCAGTGTTTCGACTTCAAACCACCATTTGAAGAGTAATCGTAAAGGAAGTGATTGATTTCGATTCATGTAGCTTAGCAAATTTTCTTCATAATATTTAAGATTTTCTCAACAATTACTGCCCCTTTATTTGGACGCCTACTAATGATGAAAAACGGATTAATCGAACGTGGACTTTTTGGATGTTGGAGGGACAACTAGAAACGAGGATTTAATTTAACAGAGTGTGGAGGATCTTTAGCAAGGTGAGTTACCACTATCTTTGAATGCCTACCAGAAGAATGTACAACACTTTTTGTGTCACTGGGTTCGACGATAGCTTGGATATCGACAAGTTCGGCCGGTCGCCTTTGTACAAATGACAACTAAAAACTGGTCAGAGATTGGAGATGATAAAACGGCGGGCTAAGAGGCCCTCGAGGGAGCAAATGGAACGCCTTGGCTTTGACAAGTAGGGTCCGGCGAAAGAGCGTTCAACGCCAATTCAATACCCAATCTCCGATCACCGCGAGGGTCGGTGGGTCCCTTCGTGCTTCATCGCCCTTTTCATGGGCGGCTGGAAGGCCTCTCCACTCCGTCAGATTATCGTCTTGAAAACGTTTAGAAACCCTTCGTTGAATGTTAGTGGTCAGAAACAACTTCTCCTTTTATATTATTGAGTTACACTGATGTTAAGATTAACAACTTGGTCGGGAATGAGATTTCCACGAGGTGATTTTATAGATTCGTGAAGGTTCGAGGATATTTTGTTCTAACCACTTCACCAGCAACGTACACGTTTCGAAATCTTCCCATGGCGCTATGGCGAGATGTTTTTGTTACTCCACACTATTTAATATTTTATTAGTTGCTTGTGAAAGTCAGTTACAACATGTCATATTATCGCTAAAACATCCATAATATCCTCGAACCTTCACGAATCAGGCAGGGGAAGTGGAAAAGTGGAAAAGGCAGAAGAAGTGGAAAAGTGGGTACGATTTTTACGCTACGGGTAGAGTTTTACACGGAGTGTCTTCTGGGAGATATCAAATCTTTTTGTTCTTGAAGTTGAAAAGGCTGTAGAGGCAATTTGCAAGAATCAATTAAGCAAATTAATAAAATTATAGATTAGTTATTTATTACAACATAATAAATTACCTACCTATTTATTTATAAAAAAATTATAAATTAATAAAATAAATAAATAAAGCGAGATTAGCAGAGAGGATGTAGCCTTGGTTATCAGAATAAGAAGAAGAACATGGTAAGGGTGAAGAACCGGGTTTTGGAAGTTACATAACTCGGCTCCCTTTAGACCTAGTGACTTGAAAGCTTCTGAGCATTCTATTATCCACACAAAAAAGATCCGAAATTTCAAGTTGATCGGCTGTGGATCCGACAAAGAGACCAAAATTAGCCCTAATTTTAGTTTTTTGTTCCTAAAATTTACTTGGGTTGAGATAATGGTGGAGTGGCTGTCACCTTGTGTCACTGAATAAGTAGGAAAAGATGGTAAGGGGTTTTCGAAGTTATATAACTCGTCTCCCTTTCGACCTAGCGAAATGTGGAATATGTGGGAATGTGATGAATACTATTTGATTCAATAAAATAAATTACTATCGCAATCTCAGCTTACTACGAGTATTATTAATTTAATTCTATTGACAAAAGTCCTTGAATTAATGTTAAAATAGTGATCGATATCACGGGAAAGGAATTGTTAAGCTTTTACCTGAATCGAACTAATGAAGAAATTGTAACAAGCTTCACTTCAACCTCAGCCATCCAATCGATGTGACCTGCTTCAATTCAAGTTTCAACATCGGACGACCTTCTTGTCATCCAGTTCATACTTGTTTCAGCTCGGCAATTCGAGTGAGATAACTACCGGCAGCTCTGCCGAGATCTGGAGACCGCTGATGGGCGGTTGGCTTCACCCTTTGAAGCTCAGGGGAGAGAAATATCGACATCTCTAACGAGATTACTCGCCATCAGTTACGTCACGGCCCCTACGTAAGCCTGTGGCTGCGGACTCTGCCCTACCACCCCTCATACAGTTCATTTAATAATATCTTTAGGGATGTTCTATTATCTTTATCTTGTATCGATCAGATTTCCTGCCTCCAGATATTACTAAATGTCCCTGAAATATTGTTTTCTTCTTTCCACTTACGAATTTCTGAATTAGTTTTTATTCGCAAACTATCGAGTCATATTATGCCACACCAATACTGTCCAGAAATGTGGAAAAAAATGCAATGCAATACCTATGTCCCTACAAGAATGCCATTGATGAGTGGTTGCAATGTGAATTTGCAACTGCTCTACACCTCCTTTTCCTAACAAATGTTTACAGATAAGGTTTATTTTAAAACATGTGTATTTTCCGAATAAACTTTGGTTAACAAGAAATCTAGGACTTTTCTGAAAATTACAGCAGCACCTAGAACAATTTTTATTTTTAGCCATGTGAAGAGGACTTTTCCCTGTGATTTGGACGGTTTCATTCGTTTGTAAACCATTTAGGAGTTCTTTATTTGCGATTTTTAGTTTTTCAAGTTCTACTCTTCGTGCATTGCTTTAAACTAGCGTTCTTTAGGTCGTTTTAATGTTTGACATGATCAAACGTTCCATGGAAATTACTGAAGGTAATTACGTTCCACGGTCTTGTAAATTTGAGCAACAAATTTGAGAATAATTCTAATAATTATAAGGCTAATAATTATTAGCAATTCGATTACACTAAACTTACTGAGTCGGATTTTAGCATTTCAGATACGACTACATTCACTGCTTATTTTTGTAGCGTCTATATATGGTTAGTTATAGCGATACTTGTACCTACATGTTTTTGCTATTATAAATGACCATTCGCACAAGTCGTCTTGAACTTCTAGTTTCTTTCCAACTTTAAACGTTGATCTACTTAATCGGATTCTCATTCCGTCAGCCAAATCCGATTAAGTACCACTCCGTCCCAATGAAAAAAATCTCGGCCGGTGACTCCCCTCATACAACTCGGCCTTATACAACGAATCCAGCGTTCTAATGAACCTTTACGTGATTTTGTCGAGCATGTCTTTGCCGCTATTACTATTTTACAGGCCACTGATAGATTAATCCACATCATCCTCTCCCATGTTCACATGGACGATTTCCAATACCTCGCCCGCACGGAGAAAATTACTACGGTGGAGCAGCTGAATACCTTCGTCTCGACTTGGAGCAATTGAAGTACCAATCTCAACCACTCTCGTCAGTCATACAATTATTCTTCTAATGCGCGATATAATTCTAATATCACGCCTATATAATCATATTTTTAAAATCAGGCTCAAGTTGAGGTAAATATTAACCTTACTGAAATGGCACTCCAGTGAAGTGAAAAGTGGTAAACTCCCACTAAGAGAAGACCTACTCAAACGAACACCCAATAGTGTTTTACCTCATCACCTCATTTACTTCTGTATACAAAGATATTGTAGACTGTGATTAGGACAGAAAAAGTGATCAGTACAGGTAATAAACGCTGTGGATCAATTTGTAGCTCTTTTGTTGCTATTCATTCCGCTTGAATAGAGAAGGTTTTATTTTCTTCTTTTATTTTCTTAATTCACTCCGTGGCTCTTTTATAGTTTTCTTTTCATCATTTTTTTTCCAATATTTTCTTTTCTCTATCTTTCATTTTTTATTTATTTTGAAACTAAAATACCAGAAACTGCTAAAGAGCTATATTTTGTTCCAACGTAAGAGTTACTGGGAACAATGTCGATAGCTGCTGGTACACTTCCCCAAACTAGACCAGTAACCTTCATTTAAACGCATATTTAAACATGCTAAAACAGGTGGAAGGAGGACTATGAAAGATTGAGTGAACTAAAACTTCAGTAATACGAAACTGCTGAGTGAATACTCGTAGTAATGTAGCACTTCACATTTAATTGCGGCATTAACTGCCTGGGTGGAAATTATTTCATTTATGAATCGGATGGTTCGGCTTATTGTGGAGTCTGGCAGTATGACTGCTGGGAAGCAGTATAACACTTGACGACAAAAGCATTAAAGCTCTGAGGGTGTCAGAGGAGGGGGCTAATTACGTCATAAGAGGAGTAATTTGGAACATGATTTTAATTATTCATTTCATGCCGCAATTTGGATCCGAATGCTATTTAGGAGTTGTGATTTGGATGGGAAACGCGTCTGTTATTAGATAACAACCGCTGTTTGTCCGAATGGCGCTGAATTGATATAAAAAGTCCTAATTCAAGACGTGAGAGCTGGAGAATGTGTTTGCTCGGTGAAGCCGCGAACTGATTAGTTGCGCCACTTTTTGGGATAATTAATTGTGGTGCTCAGGTCACAAAAACCGATCGCGGTTTCACCCTGAATAATGCACGTCCCCGTTTTCCCGGGTGACCCTTGCGATCCACGTGTTCGGCATTCCGGGTAGTTCGCGTGCGGGAGAGAAAGCTCGTTTTTATGGGTGTCGAGAGGGTTTATATGGACCGTCGGATTCCGGCGTAGAGCAAATTTTCAATACAGTGCAGATGACAGGGTTGAGATAAACACTCTGAATGTACCTGGTTGTTTATTTATCACTAGACCCCTAGACAAACAGCTGAGCTCAGCTGAAGCTCGAACGAATACTCGATTGTTTGAGGTTCAGAACGTTTCAATGGCTCCTGTATACCTAATTTTCTCCGGACATTGAATATGAGAATACAACAATAGGTATAGTATTCGTCATTCGAAATGTATAGGGGCATTTGCATTCACGGAAGCATGAATAATGCACTAGATTCCCAAACACGGAGGTTTCCATAAGTGAGTCACACAAAAACCAATAATAAATTCACAATTGGAGCTCACCGATCTTCAATAAAAAACGGAGGTATAGGATGAGAGAGTCTATTTCCATGAAAAACAATAAGTACAATTGTTAAATCGATTTCGACGATTAGGTCATCATCAGTAACAAACATGAACTGTTCATTCATGAAATGTTCATGTTTGTTACTGATGATGACCTAATCGTCGAAATCGATTAAACAATGTAATTATTAATAACGTCAGATCGGTGAACGGCGCTCGAGGTTGCCCTCTCCTCACGACTGATCAGTCTTGCGGGATTTGCATACGCGATCCAACTCCACAATAACCCTACAGTAATTATTACTGGATAGACCACACTTTCAAGCCTAATAAAACAAAATTTGTATAGTAATTTAATTGTATAGTAGAAGCTCGATCAACCGGGGTAATGGTGGGGAGAAGGGCCACGGATAAGAGAAATCAAGGTTAATCCGCCGATAAAAAAAGAGGCTGAAATGCACAATTTAATGAAAGAATCCATGTTTTAATACGTAGACTATGCCTAATTTAAGTGTAAATTACATTTTACCTGCTCGGAAAAGAGTATCAAGTGTATCAAGAGTTAAAAGTAATGTCATTAGGCTACTGTAACCAAAATATAAGTCCAACCCAAAAATACTTCTGTCTTATAAAAAACACCAACCGGATTGACCCTCGGTTAATCGAGGTTCCACTGTGTAGCCCTGAATGAATTACGGTTCGTGCGTATTCCATTGATTACTTTATTAGAATTACGAATCCGGATTCATCTTAAGTTAATTATTTCCTGTATCTAATTCCTATAAACCTTTCGGTATGTACGTAGGAATATATTATGATACCTACATAAATATATTGTAGGGAGACGAAGGGATTTTCGTAATTTTTCATGATACCTCGATTTTATTTTTAATGTGTCGTCTTCAAATGAAATTATCGTTATGGCGCATTTGTTTCCTACTGTTATTCACTGGAAGGGGCAAATAAGTTAGTAGTAAAAAAAAAAAAAATTATTTATTGGTAGCAATGGGAAAAAAATTACTACATCTAGGTACTTAGATGAGAGTGCAAAGCTCGTCTTTTATTATAACTCTCTCGGCGAGCAAACTTTAGCTGAGCGTTTTGATGAGGATGAAAATTGCCGTTTCTCATTAGTCGTTGTCTCAGCTTACTAGGAGAATTATGGAAAGAACAACAAAAATGCTAATGACAGAGTTGTAAAAAGGGGGCTGGCTGTCTTAGAAGTGTTTGCTCACGACCAAGTTAACGAAGAGTGGTAAACGCCGAGACGGCGAAAACATGACAGAGTGAATGATACAATACTTGGAGGATGATGATGTTCGCCCTTCAAGTTATTTCGATTACTAACCATTACTTCATGACGCACAAAGAGAGAAAAGTTTTGTGAATCTTGCTCAATACAAAAAGTGTGTACCTAGTTAGTGTATTTATTAAAAGCCCTGGAGCTACAAGAAAGGGGCACCTCTCTTGAACTTACGACCTTCAAAGTTCTTCAGAATCGTTCTTAGTGCAGTATGAATACTGGTCAAGCATTTCAAGCCTCTCGTCAATCTAATGAAACGATCCGAGAGGTATCCTATTTTTACCCAAATCAGCCGTCTTAATCCTGAAGAGTGGAATGTGCCTTACAGGAAAACTTAACCCTACAGGATAGGAAGACACGGGACCCCAATCCAGCCTTCTTCTATATTAGAATTCAGTCTCAATAATATATAGTGTTCCATTGAACCAAATCAGTGGTAATAGTGGTGGTGCCTTCGCATAACAAGATCACAATAATTACTATTCGATAAATCGACACCTCATCGAAATTCGGTCTTCCCAAAGATACTTACACCAAGATTAACGAGGGGCGGCGACGGCTTAGAGCATGGAATGACCACCGACGTCGGCAAGAGAGTTTCTTGGCAGGTCTCATTGCCGTTGCACGTCCTCTCACTCCTCCAGTTACCCAGCCTGCTTGAGCCCTGGTGACCAGAAGCATTGAAGCACGGCAATACCTGAAACAGATTTTATGTGACTCAGGTATCTAAAAATTGACATTTTAAAAGGAATATTCCAACATTCCCAGGCAATTTGACATTATTCAATAAACCACACCGATATTTCCCTTTCAATCCATCTTGTGTTGCTCAACCACGAAGCAGCTGAAAATATCGTACAATATAATGATTTCCGCAGTTTCACGTTCTGATAACCGGCAAAATGAACGGACTTGCCAGTACCGGGGTCGGTTTTATTAGACCCTTTAGCTTTTAGCATTCAATCATAGTCAATTTCATCTCTGAAACAGTTACCTGTCTGTATCTTCATTATGAGAATGATCTTCATGTCATCTGTACCTTCATTATGAGAATGATCTTCATATCATCATCTTCACTCCTCTTAAATTTTCAATTTCAACAATTTCTTAAACCCTCCCACATCCAGCGAATGTGGACCAATCATTCGCTGGATGTGTTTAGTGTACATAAAGAGCAATGAAAGTTAGTGAACGTGTCTGTTTGGTTCATCCAAAGTTTATGGCTTTGATAAAATTATCTACGAAAAATCCAGGACAAACACAGAATCCGACGGTGCAAAACGGAACAACCTCCTGGCGGAATGAGTGAGTTTTCGAAGTGCTGGATAGTAATTTTGTGTGGCTACTCGCTCACATCTTGTACAAAACCACTAAATTTCCCCTAAAAGATCAGATAATTAAAAAATAAAAATAAAAATATCGGTTTATATGCCCCCACGAGTATTTATGTGAAAGTAACCTGGTGTAATTCACAAATATTATTATATGTATCGACACAGAAGTAGTTGAAATTTGAATTGAAAATTAAGAGGAGTGAAGAGGATTGAAATAATCGCCTAGCGAATGAGATTTCGTTCGACCTGTAACAGTTGGAACTTCTCCTACACGACCATCTTCTCTGATTGAGGGTAGGATAACAATAAAAATATTTAAAAAATGAAATAAAAATATATAAATAAGTAAAACACAATTACACACACAAACGCTGTTTTTCAAACTTTTGGAAACTGTAAAAAAAAGAAGCTTAAATTGGATACTGACAGAATACTCTGAAAAAAGTCCACTCTCCAATAAATAGAACATTTGGGGGGGCTTTCTATGACGGATTCCATTGTCCCTTAGCCATTCAACATTTGGTTTATTTGGTCTAACGAATAAATAAACCCCTTTGCGACCCAACCGAGCTGCTTGACCCTCGAACTCGAGTGACCTTAATAACCTCATGTTCGTAGGGCTTTGACGGAGCTCCTCCGGCAACTCATTAAGTTGTCAGCCAGTTTCAGTTCACGGGTTGGAGAGGAGGTTTCTCTGAGGTCCTGTTTATTTGATGCGGAAACTATCAATAGAGAGGATTTCGTACAATTAGAACCGAGAGGTTTCTCGACAGGAGTTTTTTTCTCGTTTCAATGGGTAGGTAATGAACCTTTGTTCACGGATGAGATTTTTTATTTTTTTTTTCATCTCCTTTCCCGTTCCCTGTTCAATATTTGTTTGTTTCTCGTTATCAATTTTCGCGTGGATTCAATTCAATTCAATTCGATTCTATTGTATTTATATTGACAATTCGTACTCACCAACGGCGAGTAATTCATATTGAAAATTCGTCAACCCCGATCGTGAATTTCAATACGCTATAAAGTCTTTAGTTATACGAAAATAATGACTTCGTATTTACGGAAAAGAGGTAATTTCAGATATTTATTGATCGATACCATTTGTTGTGCCTCATTATTGCCAATGTAAGTAGGAAAGTAATAAACGCTCTCATGGCAGTCCCTTCTTGACGGTACTAAATTGGATTTCCCATTGCTGAGTATATTAGATCAAGGTGTCGCGTGATTATTTACCGCACGGCAAATATTGTCGATGCTCTTCCAGTTACTGTGTACGAATCCAATTAATCAGGCGGGCTGTTTACTTAATAACTTGATGGATTCCTGACCGTAAATGCATGGGGTTGGATAAATATGGACGAAGCAACACATTATTATCTCGAGAACGACTCATTCATGGGTTCGACTCGTTTGAGTTTGTTACCGTCAAGTAGAAAGAAACCCGCTCTTAATATTTCTGGTCGATTTGATTATCTTTCGAAAAACTGCTTGAATATCTGTTCATCTTCAAAATACAAACCAACTGTCTGAATGAGAACTTATCTATTATTTTATAAATAATTCCAGCAAATAATAAACCAGTAATTTTTTGGGAGGCCTTGTTTTTGAATTAGTTCCCGATTATATGTGGATTGGTTTTTACGTGCTGCTCTTCCTTCAGTTTACCTATCAATAGTATCACCTTATATTCAATAGATGTAGATGCAATATAACCTCACTATAACACTCTATAACCCCTCACTATTCACTATAACCAACAAAACACAAAATTCTACGAAGTACCAGTTACCAGCTGATGTATAAATGGTAATTCTCTCGGCAATGATGTACCAATGTAAATATGTGATGTGTATTGTTTGATATCTGTACGATTCCCATCCACTTTGCAATGTGTCGCTATAAGAAAAACATCGATTTGAATCGAATGTTGGCAGAGAAAAAAACTCGTTTTTTTTATAGGAGTAACTAATATGAGTTCAAAATGGTTTCCTGAAATATAATAATGGCTGTTGTGCTCGTAAAACATGACACACATCTACTCAGGAGGCATATTGCGTTGAGTCAGAATATTTTAAACCTCACCAATTCGGGGAATAACTAATTGGCTGGGTTTTGATTTTTTCATTCGTTATTAGTATTTTCAGGAGTCAAAAATAGTTTTCCTTGATTGATTCCAATAGTTTATTACTTTGAATATCCGTTTTTTTCTATTAGATTACTTTTTTCCGTTATTGTAATTTTGTATTATTCCGCTTTTTTCTATTGGATTGCATACAGCACAATTTTAAGTGAATTTAGCAATTTGAATCATTCCTTAACTCTGAAAAATATCAAGAAGGTATGAAGTTTAAGGTCGTTTTTCTCAAAATCCACTGTTTCTATGATAAAACATTGAAATACGCAGCTTCGTCAATTTTTGAGCTAAAAGGGTGCTTTTGGTCTTAAATTATTCGTAAATCTATACAGATTGAGTGAATAGCAATAACTTCACCTCGACGGACGCCGACAAGAGGTCCCTTTTTTCTTTCCCCCTCACATATTATCATACAGGTGTGATATTGGGCAGTCTTTGGTAGTAATATCTTTGGAGTCATAGTCACGGGTAATTTTTCAGTTGGAGTACCTACCTGCTTGAACTCTTTTCTGAAGTTGTCGTTGAGCCAGGCATAGAGTACTGGATTGTAGCACGTGGAAGACATAGCGATGGCGTGCCCGACGAAGAAAAAGAGCTGGTAGTAATGCCAATGAGCGAACTCTTCGTTTAGGTCGTTGTAGAGATTGATGATGTTCAAGGGGAGCCAGGAGACCCCGAATATCGTCACCATCGCAATGAGCATTCTGTTTGTCCTGCGCTTCCGCTCCCGATCGGCTTCCTCCTTCCTGCTATTCTTCGCACCTGGCTTACTCCGCGCCCGATCGTTGAGTTTCATCGAGACCCGGATATAGCAGAAGGAGATTATGAAGAACGGCAGAACGAACTGCAGCGTCGTCGTGATACCACTGAACCACTGAAACAGTGAGAAAACTACATGAAAACATACACGTGGATGAAAACAAACTGCGCCCTCAATGTCGATTTAGAAGGCTACATAAATGGCCATTTAAGAATCGGATACGGGCCAACATTTCGTTAATAGTCTACTGTTGTTCTCAATCTGCTGGCCACCACGTAGGCGTGTAGAAAGCGGATCTGTCATTGGAAACGTAAGTCCATCTGAGAAAAGGATTGAGAAGCGGTAGGTATATCCCTTCACGGTCCAGCGGATTGATTGCAGCTTCACCTTGGGCGAATCTCCCTTTTCATCTCATACCGACCGTCCAATCCCACCTATTCATCAATGTTACCCTAACCCCGTACTGTTTCTACTTCAATAGCAAATTCTCGGACAAACTCTGTCCCCCGAGCCACATGGTTTGGAGGAGTAATGGGTGTGAATTTATCTAGTTAACCTCCGACATTTCTTTCGTGAAAGAAAGGGTTACTTTTCACCCAGACATATAATTTTAATTGTACTGGTGTTTTTTGAAACTCATTGAGAAATCAACAGGTTCTGGAATTGCTATTGCGACAAGTTAAAACAAGAAAACGAAGGAACAGGTGTGTTTGTGATGAATTGCGTAGGTATTTATTAACGCTTCAAAAACATCAACAAGCTTTGAATAATATGAATGAGAGATAACTCCTACCCTCTGTATTTTTTGGTGCTTTTATAATAATAATATCAGAGGCTCTTTGCTAACTTTTAACGGGAGGGCAATTTTTTTAACAAATTATTTTCAATTGCTTTGGGATGATCCTTCATTTAATTTTGCAGTGTTTATGTTTTAAAATGCAATAAAAGGCTCGCGTTGTGGGCGGTCAACTAAATTGTTAGCCTCTTGAGTGTTTTAATTTCGGCCGTTATCAGCGATTAACTAAAATTTGGATTTTTGAGATACGTGCAAACTAAGTAACCGTCGTACCTATGTTATTATCAACGATATGAGGTATCTGACGATAGCGCTCGTTTCTACGCAGTATCAAACAACTGGGGTTGGCAAGACATAATTTTAGATCTATTTTGGAGAGAAGAACATGCGAAAACTCTTGCATGTAGGTACCTATTCATTACTATGTTAGGAAGTAAAAGAGGTGCACAAGATTCGGGTGCTGGCCGATTCGGTTCTGAGAAGATAATCGCGAAATGGTAGGAGTACTTATGGAGTCAGATCATTCAGTTGTAACACAGTTCGAGACGGCATTTATTTTATAGGACGCTCGCTTTTGGGAGGAGAGAATACAATGAAGCAAATTGGAATGTAGATTGAGTCGTAAGTCAGATGAGACTTCCTAACGAGTTTGTAGCAACATCTCATATAAAAGATATTACCCACAGAACGAGTACCGGTGAGAAGCAATCTGCAATCGTTCTGTAATCGTTGTATAATATACCTATCCTTATAATAGGTACCTATTATAACTGTTTGCATTTTAACTCGTTGTTATAATCATTGATATTCCATCAATACAATTACCTAAAATAGCAAACTAAATAAGGATATAAATTGAGGAGCAAAGAGATGAAAATAAAAATCATCAGCAGCATTCATCTTCAGGGGCGGCGTCAAAAAGGGCGAAGTGTCAATCGCATCCCTAATTACTTGAACAGCTGTGGAAGAAATGCTGCTTAATGAGTTCTTTTAATCCCGGAAACTCTCTGCAATTACGCAATATACTTAGATTAATTAAGCGGAAAGAACGAGAAGATTTATGGAGGTAATTGGTGGAATCCTCACTCAGTGATTTGGTGATTACGTTCCCTGTGAGAGAAAGAAGGGAAAGGATGAGCGAAAAGTGAGAATTCCACAGCGTAAATTGAGCAATACGTTTCCAGCTATGGAGAATAACGTACTTGAAATACCACAACGCTACAACTACCTTATGGAATTTTTCACAATAATTGTAAAAATCATTATTGGACATAATTATAATAATTATTATTATTGAACATCGACCACCCAATGTCAGAAATTAATTTTTTGATAACAGTAATAATTGTCTACACAGACTGAGGAAATTATAATGATTTTGCAATATAGAAAACACAACCACACGGTCAGTACATGCAAGATAAGCGTTGCTTATGTACTTCGGCGCAGAATATTTAATTTTTACTTGAACGCAACATCTGCAGGCACCTCGGTATGGCATTTCCTCAATCCTTACTGGTGATTATTTCTTTGCATTAAAACGAAATTCCTTGTCAATCTAGTACCTTCAGCCTCATAAGTGCGTATAGATTGATCATTGGATCTCGAAGTGAACAACTTGTTTCATTCGAATGGCTAACGAATTGAACTTATTTCGATTGGGATGTGAGGGTTCGGGTGGTTTTTGCGAAAGGGAACACGTTGCAATTTCCATTGTTTGCATGAATTCAATTATGTTACTAATGAAATAGTTGATATATATTCATTTCAAGATAAGATGAACTTATGAATTCAGAACCACTCGAGTATGCTGATTTTATGCTCATATCAATGAAATAGCGATTCATACTCCGCATATACATCTCTAAGGAAGCAATGATGCATAAGTTATCAACACGTATATTGATTTTATAAGCTCTATGCGCCCCTCTCTAATCAAACAGCCGCCGTTTTACATTGAAGCCCGTCGTCCAGAATATTCATGCAGAATCAACAGTGTTGCGGAACCGTCCTTTGTCCAACGGGGCTTAATTGGATTACCGGGACGGGCGGTAGAAGATATGAGACACAATGGGCGTACCGAGAGGGCTAGGGGCTGTCTGAATGTAGAATTGTGCTTGCTGTTTGATATCTCGGTAACCATGCAGCATCTTAATAATGTCGGCTTCCGAGTCTCCATCGCCTTGGTAGCGGGACCAAAGTTCCGGCCGGATAGTTCGGTGTAATCACAAGGCTAACAGGGAAATTACAAAATATCTTCGAGCTAATATAGAACCACTGGATCCCCTTCTCCTCTCAATATTCCTATATGAAGAATTTTGTATCAATTAAAAAATAATATCGTTTTCAATGTACTATAACCAAAATCTGTCTGAAAAAATTGGGATCACGCCAGAAGACTGAAAGTTGGACGGTTAGATGGGTATGTTTTGACGTGAGGGCAGGCCTTTGCGTGATACCGATGGACGCACGTTTGCATTGCAGTTTTGGTTTATTTTATTCTAGAACACATTTCGTCCACACAATGAAGGTAAGTTTAGATATCCCTCAATAGGTACTTTATGGTATAAATCGACAAAGTGAATAGGTAGACACAAGTATTAATCCATAAATTACATGCACGAGACCATCCTGATGTTGCTTCATGAACAATAGCGTCTAATTTTGTTCCAGATATTTATTTACTTTGTGCTATAATCCGTTAATTTCAAAGGCTCATTAATAATAACAATAAGCCAGAAAATTCTGTTCGCTCTTTGCCGTTTTAAAATTAACCGAGAACTTTAAAATTTGGCACCAGGGCATTGAGACAAGGATGAAACTTTATCATAACCGTGGAACGACGGGGGAGGGTGAAAATACGGTTTGAATTATTCAGAACCCTTCACTCGGAAAAGGCCATCTGGTGACCTACTCGAACGATCGCACAATATTTTACCTCATTACTCCAATTATTTGGTGAAGACGAGGAAGTTACAAAGATATTGTCCTGTGCTGAGCAGTATTGTAGGTACAGAAGGTTGGTGCAGAAACATAGTCGATAGTTCGGTGTGAATTAATTTACAGAGAGTTTGCATTCACTCCACAAAGTTTTGATCGAATTTGGATTCAGTTCGTTAGTAAGGCCGTTCATGGGAGTTTCAACATTGTTTGAAATTGTATAAATCGAGTTACATGGAATTTATAGTACGAACTAATTGAAATAAAAATGAGTGGACATTGTCATGCTCGAAGCTTAAAATTCTTGACACAACGGTTTATTATCATATTCGTGTAGATCACTAAATGGGAGACTATGAATTATCATTAAGTAATTATAAATAATCATTATAAAGTAGTGTAAATTATTATTAGTAATTATTAATTATCTATAATAATTATTAGTAATTATTAATTATTTATAATAATTATTAGTAATTATTAATTATTTATAATAATTATTAGTAATCATTAATTATTTATAATAATTATTAGTAATCATTAATTATTTATAATAATTATTAGTAATTATTAATTATTTATAATAATTATTAGTAGGTAATTATTAATTATTTATAATAATTATTAGTAATTATTTATAATAATTATTAGTACCTAATAATTTATTATTTATAAATTTATTTATATTATGGTGTTCGAATCAGCTTGGCCAGTATAGACATTGAACCGACAGGCTGCCGACTTTCGATCTGCTCCAACTGTGAGCCCTCACTGGGCAAATTGCCGCGGACGGACGGATTTTTTTTTAATTCGATTTTCTGAATCTACGTATCTTGAAACGTAAACCCTCAAATTTTGAGGGATAAGGGAGGGGGGATATTTTTTTTCTCGGGCGATTCCAATGGTTCATTATCGAAGATTGTAAAAAAATAAGATTATAAAAAAAATCGATGGGATTCAAACGCGTTATAAAAAATACGATTAATCTCAAGGGTTTATTTATTCCTAATTAGAGGCTTTTAGAAAGATCTGTGTTGTTCATCAGTAACACCAATAATCATTGGTGTATCACAATTTACATGAAAGTTTTTGTAATTGTTCTTCTATAGAGCAACCTTCTATACAATTACGTATTTTCCATGCCTCTCTGTGTCACTCTGGACGAGAGTCGTTGATGTGGTTACGCTAAGCCTGCATGACTTCCCGGTCTTGAAGGAGGGGTAGGTCTTGTGAGCCGCGCCGTCTCCAAACCACGAGACATCATCGACAATTTGAGAACATTCTGAGCAAATGGCATCCGCCCTAGTTTAAGAGAGGGAAGATCTCGGTATTCCTCATATTTCGTATACCAAGGAAATTCCTCTGTTGAAATGAGTTAACGGAGTGAACCATAGATATTAGCTATGGAATGCTATGCAGACAAGGAATTGTTCAAATATAGAATCACACTCTCCAAACTGTTCTCATCTCATTCATTAATTCATTACCTGTTCGTTCCCTCGGATTCTAGTTCAACGATGGTTTACTACGATATTAGTTAGAATGTACGGCATCCCTATGAAAAAACTTTTCATGACCCTGGCTCAATAGGAAGAGATGATTAATAGGGGTAAAAATATTATGAACAGACTAGAAAACTTTAAATGGAACGGTAAAGTTTTTCAACTCCGATTTAGAGAATTTTTAATACCACACGTGCGTTAAACAACCAACCATTCGTCCACAATGGTGGAAAAAACATCATCAATATGAGAATAAATGGTGTTATGATATTAAATTCATTGTTCTGAGATACTGTTAGTGTCTCATGGTGTTTCTATTTCTCCTTTCTGACGAGGAATATGAAGTGATTTGCCATATTTTTCCGAGATTGGACTTTGTTTTTCTTGTAACTAGATTCCTACTTTAGTTCTATGCAAAATGTTGTAATAACTGGCAATTAAAAAATTTAATAACTCCCACTAATAATACGTACTGCTAATAATATTTATTTGATACGTAATTACACAACATACCTACCTGAATAGTGAATATCACCTCCTACAGGAAAAAAAAAAATGTGTTGAAATGTCTTTAAAAATATAAAAACAGGGCATTTAAATGAGTATTTCCAAAAAAATATCTCCTCCAATTTTTAGAGCTGAACGATGGTTCCAACTATTTCCTATTATGCGGAATGAGATTTTATAGCCCACGGATTGCTGACAGTAGGTAGATACCTGAAACCAATCTGCATGCTATGTTTACAATTAAGGAGGTAGTAATTGAAAACCTGGCACATCAATCAGGATACGACGAGCCCTCAAGGGGTGGTTGGGATGATCTCAAGGTTGGGCGCAAAGTAAACTGGGTACCCTTCTCCTGTCACAACTGTCAACCCTTTCGATGAACTTCCGACGCCCTAAGTTATAAGACACTCGGCTTTATGAAGGGGCTAACAGATTGAAAAGAGCCGAAATACTGTCGAAAACCTTCACACAACAAATGCGACACATTTGGAAAATCATTTCGTGCGCCTAGTATTTTCTGGGAGAAAAAGAAAGAAAAAGATACGAAAATCACAACTGTTCAAGAATAGATAAATTCTACTTGTTCCCTTCGTTAGTTCACGTCATAATCATGACGAATTTGAATCAGCAGCGGGAAGGCTGGGAGCGTTATAAATTAAAAACAATTATGTGACATTCACTATCAATATGAGCTCACTATCAGCCAAGGCAGCCTAATTAATTATTTTTCTACGGGAAGCTGAATAACTTCAACTGTTCCTTTCAAAAATGTTGACCTGGTGAACTTCACTTAGCATCAATACCTGAGTAAATTTCGGTATGGATCATCCTTCTGCACAAATCACGATTCTATATCCTCGTCAATCCCATATTTATCAATTTCAAATCAAATTATTAATTTATTAATTAAAGTAGGTATTTCAAAACATTTAACCAAAAGCAGGCTGTTGGATATCTATAATATAATCAATAAGATAATATAAGATAATCCATAAGATAATACAATCAAGATATGTATATTATACATATCTTGATAGTGTTGAGTGCTCCACTTTTTGTCAATATAATATAATTATATTATCAACATGCATCAAAGAAATTAACATCAACTAAGAAATTCACTTTCATCAGTCGGGAAGAGCACAAAGATGCCATAATTCTTTGCTTAGGTGTAATTAAACTAAAAGCCTTCTATGTGTATTGTAAAAATGATAAGGCAAAAAAATATGGAAGCAATTACCTAGAAATATCGACCCTAGAGTGAAGAAAATAAAAATAGTTCAGATAGTAAACACTGAATGATGAGAAGTTTGAAAATTAACTAGTTGCGTGTCCTTGCATAAGCTTTGAGTCTCTACAATGAATTGAGCAGTAGATACTATCAGTAATGGAAGTTGATCATATCCAATACCTAACGTATTTTTGAAATTGACTAATAGAGCGATAAAAAATTAACGCTTCGTAATTAGTTGACGGTAGGTATATGATCTATGATATACTAAACATTAAATGGTTCTGCCCATTTGATTTACGTAACGTAAAGAAATTTGGCGTGTGTTTGGATTGGGTTGAACCTAAAACTTTCACACATTCCTCTTGTCGATACACGGAAGTTAGTTAGAAAAGTGATCACATTTTCAAATCACTTCAAATTCATGGCTCATTGTTTTCTGTACGAATATGCTGAACGGATTGACGTATAACGTACCGCATGGTTTAACAATGCTCCAACCCAAAATCTATTCAAAGTTGTATAAAACATTCTGAATAATTTTAACCATATTTTTATCCTCTTATTGACTTAATTAAAGAAAGTTTCAAGTTTCCTTGGCTGAATCCTCCTCACAAAATTCGTAAGTTCCAATTGCTGAGAATATTATGGTCTTTTCTCTGAGGGATAGGGGTTTTTATTACTTCTTCCTTCTCCCTGTTAGGTTAGGGAGAGCGGTCTGAGGGCCCGCCCTGTTGGTAGAGTAGGGACTATTCTGATTCGTCTCGAATCCTCTCCATCTCGCGTCTCATCTTTATTTGATTATTATTATTTGAATTGATTTTAATATTACGATGCTGGGGCATTATAGGTAATTGCAGGGTTGAGGGAGTTTGTTAGAAAGCGTGAAGCAAGGTTATATTAGTTTACCGGTTCTTGTACTTCAGCTAAAGATGACAGTTCCTGTTAATCTAATGTTACTCGTACATTATGTAAATAACAGTACACACGTTACAGGGGAGTAAATATGCAATATAGAAATCATCGTGGTAAACTAATATACTCTGAATAATTTATCAACGCTTCATTATCATCTCTCCGTAGGAGTAAAAAAAAAAAAAAACAAAAAAACAATAAGTCCCTTCAACTTGTGACTTAACGAAGGACAAATTATATAATCCGTTCCCGTCACACTTTTACCGTCATTTCTCACTTTGACGTAACGTTTTTCTTCTTGGCTAAAGCTTTTACTCGAACTGAGATGAAGGACGGCATAACAAGGGCTCTGCCTGGGGAAGCGGAGGGAAGGAGGTTATACAAACCACGATAAAGGGAATAAGTGGACCGTGGAGTGGTTTGTAAATGTTTGTCCGGATTATGTAACGGGGAAAAAATTATTGTTAAAACCAACAGAATCGTCGGAGTCGCCTTAAACACCCAAGCAACTCGTATACAGAGAAATTGCGATAAAACAAGGATGAACGGAGTTTTTATGTAATTCGGTTGAGAAAAACCAGGGGCTCCACCAAAGGGTCGTTTAGCTTCCCAGGAAATGGTTCTTCCATCTGATTATCGATTGTTCCTTCATATTTTATTTAAGACTATATCTTTCTTCCATTTATTTCTTATCTCCGTATTTTCCTTGGGCGTAATTGGGAAACGATAGAGTGGATTTATCCATCAGGTAGAAGGGCAATGAACAGGTCTGGTGTTATCGGGAGATAGTCACCGGTTTTGGGGGATGTTTCATGCGTATAATGAAGACATTTTCATTAGGTCGGCCACAGAAACCCGTTCTTGGTAGTATAAACTCTACTCGTGGTAACCCCAACTTTGATTATGTTCTAAAAAACTGATATTTCCGAGCAGGAGAACAATTTTTAAACTGAACTCTAGGATTCATACATTTATAACCAAGACATGATGTGTTGGTTATTATTAACCCATTAACTCACTATAATAATATTATAGTACTCACTATATTATAGTACTCACTATATTAACTCACTATATTATATTATAATAGTACTATTGTGGTATAGTAACCAGTGTACTAATAGTAGTATAGTATGCTACTTATATGAGAATCTCATTATCTGTTAATTTAACATTTACAAGGAGCTCCAGAACCATGCTGATGTGTGTTCATAACTCCTCCAGGTGGGGGGTAGATAGTAGCAAGGGGGTGATGGAAATGGTTTGTATTGAATAAAATAACACTGAACTACAAAATCACCTGTATTTTCTTATTCGTCTTCAAGAGGATTATCCACTTCTACTTGACGTTTCTTAAAAACACTTGTTATGGAGATTGCATTTTTTTTCTTGCCATTTTGAATTTACCGCTTGACACTTTACATAGAATTTCGCTCTTTACGTACACAATTCTGTTCGAAAACGGGCAACCAAATACGGGGATAGGTCTGCAATAAACTGCCAGCTATTTCGATTCTCATCGAAAGCGTGTCTTTCCTGAATCACGAATGTTTGGCATTAGGATTCTCGTATTGTGATGAGGAGATCAAATGGTCTTTGGGTTCACTCTACCAAGGTCCCAAGCAAGCAAAGATTGGCCTCGTCCTTTTGACTTTGTGACTTTCAAATCTCTTTGTGACTCTTTCTTTTTACGGTGGCAAACGGATATCTCCCCCCCCCCCCATCTATCCTACTTTATCATATTCTTTCTTTCATCATTGTAATGTTGAGAGTCATATATAAAAAAGAGCTATGCCGGTCTTGGAGCTGCTCATATTTCACTAAGCAAGTTAGCAAAACGGTATCGCAATATAAATATTATGAAAAATATTCAGCTGGGAAAAACCATAGTAGCCATGACAAGAGTATGAAACCTATCATCTCTTGTCGGGTTCTGGTACATTCAGGATCCTGTGTTTGTTCAATCGACGACAATTCACACCAGATAAAGGCAATGCCTATCAATAGATGAATATAATTATACTATAAGAATTATAATTATAAGAACTCTCGGCCTTTCTTCGTTTTCTTTCAAAAATCATTCCCTTTCTCCATAATACATATGCCACGAAGACACCGATGACAACAGATCACACCAACAACACTCCCCAAATCAATTGTTGACCCCTACCACGCACGTGGGTCAGTAGCCGGTGTCGAAAGGCAACCCCAGGGAGGGCCGGTCACTTTGTTTTCCCTAAATAAAGTTGTTTCTCTCAATAATTATACGAGCTATTAGAGCTACTAAGGCTATGGCTTTGATTTTTTTTCCCGATCATATTGAGGCCTTATGTTCACGAGCAAAGGGAGCCTTAGGATTCCTAGAGTGCAATACGCGGGATTTCTACAGCGTCTGTGCCATCACACTTCTCTACGAAGCGTTGGTGCTTCCCATCGGTGGAAACCACTGAGTCATACGGTCGTCGTGCTATGAAACTCATAAACTACGGATCGATCGTAGGGAGGTCTAATGGAGGTTTACGACGTTTTATACCATTCAAGCTTCATCTGCCCTTAGTCAATCTTGATTACGAGGGTTTGGCTGTGCGATATAATCTTTCCTTCCACCATAAGTTAATTAAAGGTTCACTGGATTGTCCATCAATTTTTGACAATATTGCGCTCCAAAAGACACGTATTACCTCGCGGCCGTGTCCCCTATTTTGAGTCCCTTTCTGTGCGGTTGATGAACCACAACCACCTCATGTGCCGCATGCTCCATGAGGCCTATTGAACTTCAATCCAGTTTTATTGTCTGACGACCCCATTTCATCGATTTCCTCTCTGGACACGTTTGGGTGTGCGGTCATGTCTGCAATTATTCTCTTGCGGTTGGTTTTCGCTTCACCGACTTCACGAAAAACCTTGGAATACAGCCAGAAGAAGCATAGAATGTTCTTTCGAGCGAGTGAAAGACTAAGAGGGACTGTGGATAACTGGGGTCTATAGGTATTATTTTAAAACTATTGGTAAAACTGGTAATGGTGAGGAAAATGTCTGAAGCTCTAGAAATGATTATAATAGGCACTTGAAGCTCTGGTTTGTTGTTCACGGGGATTCACCAGGTATCTCAGACTCTTTGGAATTCCAAATCAAGAAGCGACATTGAAGTAGACAAGCGAGGATGGTAGCTAATGAACACGGGAACTTCTGGAAACCCTGAATGTCACTTAATGCGGGGTATAATTACCTTCATGGTACGTAGTACTCCAATACAACTTAAATGGTCATAACAAGTCGAGGTGCTTTAATTATCAAAGCCTCCTACATCTTGCATGTGCAAACAGAGTTTATGGCGGTAACGAGTTCCACGTCAAATGAATGAATGAAAAGCCGGGCAACTCATCAATTATTTGCTACCTGTACAAACTCGTATTATAGGTCCTGAATGTAGAGGGTAGTGACGTAGGTACTTCTTTAAAAGCAATTACGGATTCTGACCATGTATTTAAAAATTCAATAGCTTTCAACCTTCTCTAGAGAGAAAGAGAGAAACATGGATTTATTAAGTAGGCATAAGTTACATCACATACATTTTTACATACGTTACATTAGATACCTTTTTTTATTATTGGTATTAATTAGGGACATGGTATATGACAATGGGCTATGCCCGTCTGTCACAGTAAGTGCTTTACAAACAATACATAACATACGATGACTAAATTAATGTCTATGTATTTTGTTCAACACTCAAGATTTCGGTCCGCTGTTTCCCCAATTGAAATTCGGGATTTGTTCGGCACGTAGCTGCATGCCATCCTGCAGAACATTGCCAATGGGAGCCACTTCGACTCGTTCAAGACGCCTATGGAGCTGAGGAGTCCCTGAATTCCGAAAAGACAGGACCACCGTTTCCCTGAGGCATGTGTGGTCGGCTATCGAGCTTCAGCAGGTCTTCCCGAACCCCGCTCACCCAGCGCAGGACGAACATTGACGTTCTCTGCTCCTTCCCTGTCAGCTCCAAGTTGCGAATACCCATATTCAGGTGCCTTTAGATGCGGTGGCTGGAAGCAAGTGCCCTTGTTATTTTAGCACTCAACCACGATTCTTTGAAGCTCTCTTGCAGCCAGCGCGTCCCTTTCAACCTCCTCTATAGATTGGTATTTCTATTTCCTGGGATAAGCGGTTTGCTCTTCAAATTGGGATTTTTCTTCTTTCTGTATAACTCACGTAATTGAGTACCGTCATGTCCAAAGGGCGTAACTACAAGTGCGTTGCGGAAACCCTTCCGGTGGTCCTAAAGATCCGAAATAATTCCAGATATCTTAGTTTTCATAACTGAACCGATTAAGATTTCAGCCCATCAACATTTTGAACCTTCGTGAAAAAAAAAACTCCTCTACTTCAGGGTAGACGCTTGCAAACTTTCTTAATAAGTTTGGTAATATGGTCAGTGAACGTCAACCGCGTATCCAAGTATACTCCAAGATAGTTGTGGCCTTCCGCCTTTGGTATGGGTTGTCCAGGATAGTATAAATGTGGTTATTCATATTTAAGGTTGTACGTTTCTGTCACTTCACTTTTGTATAAGTTACTACGTGCGTAGCCTCCACGTACACTGGCAGAATAGAAAATTATTTATGTGGGTGCTTGTGGTGCGAAATGAAGTCACGAGGGATCTCGGTCCACGAAGTCTCATAAAAAAGGATCCCTTCTGCTAAATCAGCATTTAATTTTCGAAGAAAATTAAGTTGCGTTGCCTCGGAGCTGTGGAGGAGCGCAATGATTACAAGAGAATGGGTCTCATAAACTTGGAGAGTTAAACCTCCTTTTTTTTTATTTCCTCTATTTGCCGTAGCATATTGACAAGACGTTTCTTCTGTTCCGCGTTCTGCCTTGAGGTTATTTGAATTCCCTTCATTTTCTTTCAAATACGACCAAAATGCAGATTGTAGTTTTCATAGCACCGTCACAGACGGAGGTTCGAACGGAATGCATGTTCAGTAGAGATGCCACGACCCGCCAGAGTTTATTACCGAGCTTCATCTTCGTGTTATTCTGTACTTTGTACTCAAAATGAGTGTATGACCAACTATTGCTTACAGCTACAAGTTATTTGACGTCCCAAACTTGAACGCTCCAAATATTTTCCCAAGGGGTGTACTATCTAGACTATTATTGTTCTGTTGAATTCTGTAGGAAACGATTCTAATCAACAGTAACGTATTATGATAATCTTGAGCACTAATGTTATTGTCGTTAAGAAAATAACACAGCTCTCCACATAAGCAGCGATAACATACAGCGAACCGCTAAACGGTTGGAGCTGGAACGAATGTCGAGTTCGCTTTGATCACTCATGCTATTGATCTCGGCAGTTCAGCACCTATGTCACAAGTACTTACATACGCGAGGATGAGCATTATGGTGATGTCGAAATTTCGCCGTTTATTAACTTGTATCGTGCCATGAATATTACCGACTCCCAACGGCTTGGAAGCCCCCTTTCCCGCACGTTTCCAACCTCGGGACACGCGAGTGTGCTAGTAACCGGGGACGTTAATTCCATTAATCAAGGCCCCGGCACCTCAATGATGAAGGCTTAGCTTGTTATTTGTTGAATAAGAGGAACGCCTAGGGTTCAATGGTCCCTCAGTGTGGGAATTGGGTGTAACGCGCCTTCGGGAGGAAACAAATCTTGTAGCACGTGTTCAACTCTGAACAAGGACGGCAATACATTATAACGAGTATAACCAATTAAGTGTGATCCACAACTAACCTTCGATCACGCTTTCAATATTTAGTGGCCAACTTTTCGGGGCGGTTCTCTGAATTAGGCTTTTGCAGGCTGATAGTAGATAGTTGGCTAATGAAAGTAAGCTAATGAGCATGTAAATAAGCACAAAGAAGTTTGATTTACATCTGGACTCAATGTCGTACTGAACCATGTACTATTGAATGAATTCCCGCCTACGCCTGGTTGTTGTAATGACCAAGAACTATGCCCAAGGCTTCCATTTCATTTTTGAGAAGTTTTCGGATAAGAGATACAAAGTGAGAATGAAATACATCTGAGGGGTACTGTAAGTGTCGCATTTATACAGGGGAACCTGTACCGCTTTCGCCACTTTCCCATTCGTTTGAGCCGTTCCATGTTCTTCATGGACATCATGTTCTTTAATGGAGACATTTGACATAAAACCAGCAATTTATTCGAAAATTCGCTCCTATAGCCATGCTGCACGACTGTGGATTTTTGATATGTCTTACGCAAAACGTTTTTGCAGCTACGAGCGGATCACTTTGACAAAGAGCAACTTAACAGCTGTAAATAAAACTCATTTGCTGATACAGGAGCTAACTACAAAACGTACTATTTTCAACCAAGGCAGAATTTATATCGAAATTCATTTCTCGTTTGAGAGATTGCATTAGGTACCCAAAACGACAACTCCATCAGTTAATTAAACTCTTTGATTTCCAGATAGATCCTAATAAGTAAGCATCTTGTAGCCGCTTGTAGTTACATCTCTGAGGTGTAGGACAGTAAAGCGGGTTGTAAATGAGCTTGGCGCTCTATTGAATGAAACAATGAATGGAAGTTAACAATCGACTGACGCCTTGGATAAGAGGCTTTTCAATGTCTGCTAATTGAGTGAAGTACACATAACGATAATTACTTAACTGATTAGCAGCGGTTCTCGTCATCAAGAGGGGAGACAATTCTTGGAAGAATGTTGGAATGAGCGGAGGAATGAATGGAATTTCTGTTGAGCAGCTTAAAGAGAAGGGATGATTGAAGAGAGCATTGAAGCTGCTTGAAGTGAGGGTTCTGTTTCGCGGTAGGTATTCCCTGTTGCAAATTCATCGGAATTTGTTTTCAACGATCGGTTTCCGATTTTAGCGGTGGTTTTGATATCCCTATAGGAGCTATCAGACATTCTCGGAATACGATGAGGGATAAAATTGTTCAAAATGGACTTCCCAGTCATGACAAGCCTTTTGGGAGATTATCTCTAATCAAATCACCCATAAAAAATGTCCCATACATTAAATAGATCTGTCAGAAGGTTGTTGAAACACGGCAGTCACTAAGCTAAATGTCGAGTAGGTACTCCACAACGAGAAAGCCATAATATATTATGGTCACCTACTTCAAACGAACTAACAACATTTCACCTCATGTCTCCCGTTTTGTGTAGTTTTGTATATTTATGGGGGACATCAAGGGATGTTGTAAGCAAAACAGTGATGTGGACAGGAGGGTGATTTATACACAAAATAATGAACGTTGTGGTATATTCGCAATTCTATTTTTTTTTTTTTTTTTGCTGTTATTCTTCAAATGGATTTGACTGTTAACACAGACCTCATGCTCAAAAAACCTTCCAAGACGGAAGGTCAGCGGAAGGGATCCCGGATCTATAAATGATCCAAATTAACCTTCATCCAAAAATTGCAAGTTGCGGTCTCGCTAAATACGCCAGCCATTAGGTTTGGAGGCCACTTGCAGCACGTTGCACACGTTGCAGCAGACATTCAAAGCCCGCACCATCCTTGCTTTTGAGTTTGTTGAGCCGGTTGAAGCAGGCCAGAGTCGTGAAAACTTCACCTTTTCCGAATCACTCAATCGCTAGTAGTTAATTAAACTAATAAAATAAAAGTACCGAATCAGTCATGGAACGGTGGAAACGTCAAGTCGCTAGAAATACTAGCAAAATAAACACACGAGTTTATAAACAACGAGAACAAGCAACAAGATGCCAAACGAGATAACTAACGTGGCCAAAGGCAAGGAACCCTCCGATACTTTCAATATTTCTGGCTACACACGATTCGCTACTTTATCTTAAAATGTCGAAAGAAAAATAGCGTTTCTTCTTTTCACAACGTTTCTTCTTTTCCTTAAAATAAATATACGCATAAGTATGCGTATATTCGTACGGTTGACGGGATGGGGGAGAAAAATGTACTAGAAGAACAAATTCTCCTGTTAGTTGCTAGACGTTTTTGGTGCCGAAAAATAGGAGTTTATATATATTCGCACCACAATGTTGTATTGATTAGCCTGTTGATTTCTTATTTTTCATCTAGCGAAACAATCAATATATTATTGTCATTTCATTACAACGTTTTAATGATAACTTACACCTCTCAGCGTCTCGCTAGGCCACGTTTCTTCGCACAAGAACCTCCCTTCGAAGTGGAAGTACTTTACGTACAGGCCGTAGGGGAACATGAGGACAAGTGATACGACCCAAATGAAAACTATGATAACGCCGCAGGTCCTCAGTTTCATTCTCGGTTTGAATGGGTAGATTATCACGAAGAACCTGTCGACCGCTATACTAGTCAGCGTCAGCGTGCTGATGTAGACCGACGTTCCCTGAGCGTACGCTACCATGTAGCATAGGAGAGGCCCGAAAGCCCACCTTTCTGTGAACAAAAAACATTACTAATTATTTTTGAAGGGTAAATCATCACATAAAAAACTTGAACTAGTGTCACAAAACATCGAATTCTTTTGTAGATATCAACAATATTGAATCTATCAACATCATATCAACCATGTTTAATTTACATTTCACAGGGGTAATTTATATCAACCTTCTGACTAGATAACAATCCTGTGAACATTATCCTTGTAAACATCCATCACTTAGATTAGATTAGGAAGATTTTATATAAGACGATAATATATTAGACGATCTTTCGAGTAGATTCTCACCAATTTGCTTACTAAATTCTGGGTTGAGTTATATACCTATCGGATGAGTAAATAACAACATTACAATTATAAAACTATAAGCATATTAAAAACGGAGGTTTCATGTTATTGAGTTTTAAAACGGTAAACTCCAATTTTTCATCCCTTCCCATTGACCAAGGATAATGAACAGTTTCAAGGATCATCCTCATCCCAGTCGGAGTCAACATTCCAAACTGCAAACTCCTTTTATTTGTGAAAGGGCAGATTGGTCTGGAGTGCGGACGGTGGCAGAATGAACCATCAGAAAATACCGAGAGGGAAAAAAGCCCTGTCAGAGTTTGTTGGCTTACGTTTCAAGGAACTCAAAATCCGAATATTGAGATAATAGGATAAAATGGCTCCGTCTGCCGTTTGCCGACCACATCTTGAAACGAAAACACACGTAGGGCCGATTTCACCAACCCGAAGTGCTATTGGATTCCACCACATTCGTCAAATTCGTTTCTCACATCGAGCGTTTACCTACAACGTCAGCGTTGTTTCGTACTTTTTTGCTCGTGTTTTCTTGTTCAGAATGCCTCGTGCATTACTGCGTTCATTCGCATTACCGTTTGAGGAAGAGGAGTTCTTTATCCGCCGACCTAGATGGCTAAAGGAAGGTAAGGATGATTTTCTTGATTTGGATGACTTCGCAGTGCGATACCGGTAGACTCAAGAGACGGTTCTCAGGGTGGTAGAACAAAATTTGTTCTATTTAGTAGAAGGTCAGCTGAAATACTCGATAGAAATTATACGAAAGAAAGAAATTAAGAAAGGAAAATATACGAGTGGAATATACGAAAGGAATAAGGAAGGAATAGGAAAATATACAAAAGAAAGAAATTAAGGAATTACGATTATAACTTGAAGCGGTGTAACCTTATTTACTCCAAGTATCATCCATGCTGGGGTTAATCATGTTTAGTGAAGCTGATTGTGTAACCTTAGTTTGCGGAAATCACGATTAGCATGGTGGAATCCGAACGACGTTAATCACGATTACGATTGTCGGTTTACTAAAACCTTGATTTACCTATTCAAGATTAGTGAGTTTCTGGTGGCATCAGCCCTTAAACGGAACGATTGGAACAAACATTTAAGGAATGATGGGGGATGATGATATTTTTACACCCTCCATAACTATACGAAATAAATGGAGTGACGATCAATCTTCCTTCAGAATGAGCAGAACCATAACGACGGTCAAGTGAATATTGTCAGTTCACGGGATGCGTCTTTGGAACCTTTTTCATACTGTAATTTATCTCGCGAATGTGTGCGTCCGGTTTAATGTTCATAGAAACAGGATTATAAGCCTTTTATCCCACTTGGTACTGAACGTCAAGGAGTTTTGACACTCCCTTATTCGGATGAGTATATAAAACTGCCATCCGACCTTGTTGACGAAAGCTATAGACAGTTTTCGGGTCCTCCCCCTCGTATTAACTCCAACAGAGAACAAACCGCAGTGGATCGTAAACCACAAGTTAACGGCGTCAACCATCGGTAAATATGAGAGGACTCCCATAAACTCGTTCGGGCCCGGAGGGTAATAAATGGAGCTGGATATTGGAGACTTGAGTTGGAAAAAGGCTCAACTTTAACCACAACTGGAAGTATGTATTAAGGTTCCATTACCGCATAAATAAAAAATTGATTATCAGGGCGTTGAGTGTGTGTTGATATGAAATGAGTAGATACGTTAGTTATAATGTTTATTCCAGGAAGATTGCATCTCAGAATTCAATTATGAAATATATCTACGCTCAGCACAGGTGGGATGATCGGATAATACTTTGGCAGTGCAGATTGTGAGGTTCAATTTTATTGTAGCAGATTTCATGTGTATATAAAGCGTTTCAATAGTAGCAACAACGTTGAGTGGCCTCGGAATAATCCATTCCATTCTATCTCTTCCCTTTCAGTGATTCTCATATGAATAGTACCTACGTAACAGTGCTTCACTAACATAATACTGGAAGGAAAAATTGGATGAAACCAAGCTCATAACAAATGACAAAGCACAACCCACTGTTAAACTACCCACTAACATATCACATCTCTTGTCACGTTTTTGCCACATCTACGTATTGAGTGTGGCAAATTTGAGAACATCCGCCGTGCCCTCTTTTGATTGACTCCGTAAACTCAGTCATTTATAGAGAATGATGCATTACTGCTGATGATTATAGTTTATCAAGAACTTGTTATGCCGACATTCCCCAATCAGCGGGACTTTATCGGTTTTAGCAAGTTAACGTCCTTGATTGTCAGCAGCAGGTCGAGAGCGGTATTAAGAGAGTTAAGCCCTCCCAAGTTAACTAGCTTTCTGATCTGCCCAGCTCGATCTCCAAGTTCAGAGCATCTCAGTTCGTTCCGACGGTAGGTGGTCGGGGAAATCGGAAGATTAGAATTCAAAAGACGTCCGACCCCTCAGAAGGCAGAGACCCCGCAACCTATATAATTCTCTCCATAGCAAGGAGGGGTTCTGCGTAATTCATTTGATAGAAACTGACTGAACTCGGTTTGAATAATATTCTGGTTTTCGGAAATGATGTGTACGATTCTACACGAGAGGAAGTAATAAACGTAGCGAAGTGAAGTTTATGAAGGCTTTTCATTAAACAACCCCCAGACCCCTCAAATTTCCATCTAAATAATATAGGGTTCACTGGAGGGAAATCAAGAGACTTCTCTCCAAATTTATTCTTCAATAACTGAAATGCAAAAGACAAGCGAAACTTTGGTCATGAAACTCGTATGAAATTACCTCATATCTCAATATCGTTCGTAGTAATTTTGGGAATAGAGTAGAATTTAATGTCACTTATTCGCTCGTGTTTACCCACCCCCTTCCCCATACCGGTATCGATTCAAGGTTTCATTAAGCCCTGGTCTGCCACAGTAAATTCGTATTACACCTTGTTCAACACCCCACCTATGCGCTGAGGTTATTTAATTAAAGATTTTCGAGATTAGTAAGAGAGCCTGCGCAGGCGTCGTCATATCGTCCATTTCATAGTATTGTTGCTACGTTTAATTTTGTAGATACTCCTTTTGAACTTAAATTACCTCTTATTTGCCCGGATCATGTTGCTCCATTTTACAAAGCTTATACGACCATTCTCGTAAATTCAGATTAGCGTGCTGTAGGTAAAAGGTAAGAAGCAAAATAGGTCATTTTTCGATGAAGCCATGTACTGCAATTAGTTTTTGCAAAACAAATTGTATTTGGATGGTTTTTTTGCTAAAGCAACTAGAGGGTGATAAATTTGAAAAATGCACAGTCATGCAGCATGTCTATAAGAGCAAATTTTCGAAGACATAACTGGTTTTATGTAAAATGTGTCCATTTTACTAGTTTTTAAACAAGATTTTGTCTCATTCTTTTTGGAGAGTAATACCTCACTTTATAGATTTTTCAACACTGAATACGAATGAATAAATACGCTGAATGGTGAAGTCAGAATTGCAATATCCCATTCCGTAATTAGATTAGACCAGATTAACCATGAAGAACATGAAGAACCATGAAGAAGTAACAACCACGTTTCTTCATCTTCAAGGTGCTCCAGTTTGAGAACGGAATACGATATCGCACTTCTGATTTCACCATCGGTTTCAGCGTAAATAAATCTTCAAAATGAGGTGGCACTTGTTGGACTGTTTCCTTTTGGGAATTATGGGTAATTTCACCCTTTGCCTTTCGGTTGCCGAAAAATATGGTTTATATATTTAAAAAAAATTAATTCCTTTAAATATTTTTCTGTTAGGTTTTTGACAATCTCTACTTCTCCTAATTGTAGGCTCTACGGACGTGTGGTATCTGTGAACTTTAGATTACGTTTGCCCATCCAGCACCACCAAATGGGAACGGGAGTTTGACTCAAACATCAGGAATGTTGTTGACGGCTGAGGACATGAAACAACCCCAACTGATATACGGTTGCCCCGGGTGATCAGATGTATAAGATCATCCCAGTACACCTACCATCCGTGTACTAACAGTGGTGAGGAGGTGAGGGGAAATCCATAACACCGCCGGGATATTTGAATATGATTATACAAATACTGTTTTAGCGCGATGCTTGACGCCATTGTCTTTTCGAATAACGAATTTTAAGTAAGTAACCAAACGGTAAGTGCTAAAAATGGAATTTTACTGGGGAGCATTTTGAAGTTTATATTATATTTGATGCCACAACCGTTATTTCAGCTAGCCCTCGGCCTGTCATCCTATCTTATTGCAGAATGAAAAGTGGTGAGTCAAGAGGCAACTTAGTCTGATTGTTGTGATCAAGTTCCCGACGCCCGAAAGCATAAGGCCAGCGCATAGAACCGTAGCTCGCTATTTTCTAAAAAATACCCTACAATGTCATCAACTGTGTAGATGTGATTAATATCCATCTGATATTCCTGTGAGGGTTTATACTCTAGGGAGAGGATATGCTGGGTAAATTTCGGCGTTCATCCACAGAATGGCCGACGAGTGATGTATGTATGTGCATCGACACCTACCTAACTCTCCGCTGCCCATAAAACCGTCCAGTTCAATTCCAGGTCTCCCATTTAAATGCATTACTCACTGAAGCTGAGGGACTTACCGGACACCGTCAAGCCTACCCAAACGGCGTGGGTCGCAATAATAATTTATAGGTTATTCGTTCAACAAACACTTTCACGATAACGCAGCCTCTCTGATTTATTTCCGTTTTCGTCCGCCTCTTCGTAGTGAAGGCGACACGGAGGAGAGGTTCAAAGAAAAATGTGTTTGGACAGCATGAACTCATCAATATTCATGGAAAGGAGACTTCCGCCTTTTTCGAATTTCTGAGACATTTTACCGCTGAGACGTAAAACAGAGGGGTTGAATCGAATAGCTCCCACACGTTGGGATTAAAGAGTGTAAAATACAAACCCTCTAATACCATGAGAACGAATTAGGTTTCAGGAGAATGTATTGATGTTCTGCCCTACTCTCGCGTCAATCGCTATCACATTGTTATACCACAGTTTCTATTTAGGTTTAGATACGAGTTTAATTATTTGTATACCTACATAATGATAATCACCTTATGCGTAGGTACGAGTTTCCTAATAACTCTTTACCTCGACATCTGTCTCACATCCCGTCAGATCATCGTTTGATTCATCGTTCCAGATCCTTTAAATCCAATAGAGTCCGTGAATCGGATAACTCAAGATACATTTTTATGGGAATATTAGGTAAATAATGCTGTGCGCATTCCTGTTGCAGGGGGTTATTATTAGAATTATTAAACTAAAATTTCCTAACATTGAAAAATTCCAAAAGTTTTCTAGTAAACGGTTTCGAATTACTTTGGTACAATGATTATATCGTTCATTATTAATGAACACGACAAACAAATCTTGTTCCGCTGAGCCAGGAAAGTTCTAGTTCCTACGTTAATTGGGATGGATTTGTCCTTTCAATAGAAACGATTCAGTATAATTACATAATATTATTATGTAATTATAAAATCGTCGACATAATTCACAAACTTTCAACAAACTTTGTCGAATCAATCATGATTACTACCGATACCAACACTCCACACCATCGTTCATGGACAGGTTGAAATACGTGTTCAGTTTATTCGGTATGCATTCTGAATTTATAAATTGGTACCTATTTGAAATGAACCTACTTTGAGTAGTTTCACTGGTTGAATAATACGCATTTGGTATCAATGGTTTCAATTTTGGGCACGAGGCCTTAATTGTGGTATAGTGATTGATCTACCGACCTGTTAGTTTGCTGATTTCATTATTACGAGTATAATAAGAAATTATTATATACCATTATTCATAAATCATATGAAATCTCAATGAAGTTATGACCATTGACAAAATTTGGGAGTAAATTCTGAACAAAAAGATGGGACATGATAATATAACAATGTCAATTTCTAACAGACACCGCAGACCACTGAAAACCTATCAGGTATACCGAATCATGGGTATACAAACATGTTATTCCTGATTGAAGGAAGCCACGAAAAGCTTAGATCTTCTGAGATATTATGAAAGTGGTAACTGAATCATGATGCTGCATGAGCGCTGTACTGTTCATAGTGATGTTATTCAAGTATCAACACATGTAACTGTACCAAAGCGTTGGCTGCTGAAAAATTTAGTTCCACGAACCGTTTGCCAATTCTTGTAAGCTTCTTTGGCTCTTAGCCAGAAATGTTCAACCTTTGTTTGAGAGAGGGATAAAGAACTAGCGAAGAATCCTGTTTTATTCTACAACAAAGGTTTCTCCATCAGATTTCTGTTCAATTATTATTCTTGGTTCTATTGGGAATTTATGAGGTTTACGATGATTTCACCTAAGTATATGGGTCTTGAGAAAACTTATGAATTTTGTAACTGTTTCCCGGGGCTGAAAATGAACGGGTAGCCAATTTTGTCCTGGTGGAGACCCAATCATTACATTAATGCCCCTCGCCCCCTCTCTTTAGAACGAATTTTCTCGCTCTATCAACAGTGCCGTACAATGGCCGCATCATCCAATTGGTTCATTACCGAGCCCAAGATGTATTGACAAGGAAGGCGTCGACAAGACCCACAGCCCCTCATCAGTCACCTCTTTCCTTCCCTCGAGCTAACTAACTCCTCTTCTGGCCTCTGGAGAAACAAAAGCTGTCCACTGGATGGATTCAATACAACTACGACAACTTCTAGAAAACTCGGAAGGATGTTGGACTTGATGTGATCGTTGTATGCTGAGAGAGACCACATTTCGGCAAAAATAAGTTATTGACGTCATCGTCTCTTATTTTGTAGACACATGTTCGTTTGTTTCCTCCATATGAAAAGACTCTCTTGAATATGACTCCACCGACTCCCGAAGAAAGCTCGCCTGAGATCCTTCATAGAAGCCCAAAAATGACTTGCGAGTGAATTCCGGATATCTCAAAACCTCATCCTACTACAGAATGTATTTTGCACTGCTCACCAACCGAATGAAATTCCGTGGGACAGGGCCGGCGTCCTTCCGATTCAGCGGATTGGAAAACCGCTATGCCATTTAAAAGTGTGAGTAGGAATACTAACGATTTCAATTAGACGCGAACGTTGTAGAAAAACCGGTTCCAGCTGCAAAGGGTTAAAAGAGATTAGAATTTAGAACGGATGTGGGAGAATGTGGTTGGGAGGTGAATCACGGCTAATAGCGTTATTATTACTTACATACTAGTGAAATAGGATATTACACAGACGGCTTGATCGATAAGGAAAAATAAAGCGGACCTCCATTCTTTCTCAAGGTTACAACGAAATTAGGGAGAATTTTTATCCTCCTTGAAGTTAGAAACAAGGTACCTAATTTGACAATCTGTAATGTCCTTCTTTTTGTGGCACCGCCCCCACTTTTGAAGAGATACCAACGACATGAAGTCCAGTTTAATCTCAAAAATTAGCATAAGGAGTTCGGGAACGGTGCCAAATGTGATCTCGTACACCTCATTTCTACGCTAGAAAAGAGGATGAAATCACCCATAATATACTTTTCCCTGAATACCGTAAGTCGATAAATGGGATGGCCGGACACCGAATGTTGGTGTCTCTAACGTTCCAAGTCTGTTCCAGTGGCCTTTATCGATTTGTTTTACTGGAGGTCATTTCAGTGAACTTTCATTATTATTTTGTCATTAACATCTTGTAATTCCTTGCAGCATTTCGTTTTGGTTTATTATCTTCGATAATGAACCATTGGAATCGCCCAAAGAAAAAAAAATTTTAACCCCCCCTCAAAATTTGTTGGTTTACGTTTCAAGATACGTAGATTCAGAAAATCGAATAAAAAAAAATCCGTCCGTCCGCCGTACGCCGTCCGCCGTACGCCGTCCGCCGTACGCCGTCCGCCGTCCGAGGCACTTTGCCCAGTTAGCGTTGAGTTAAAATTACGAAATTTGGTTTCTGGGTTTGGACCAGCCCCACAATGATCCACGAAACTTTTCATAACCCTAGGTCAAGGGGAAGGGGTTCAAAACGAATTTTGAAATGTTGAAAATTCCATATCTCGAAAAATTCCCATCAAACGGTATGTTTTTTATTTCATATTTAGATAGAGTTTGTTCCGTAGAATTTTTTAAGACCATCCGCGGCTTTGTACGACCAGCCGTTCGTTCACAATGACGGCTCAAAGGTTGAGCCTGTCGACGCGATCTTGAATCAAACGGTTGAAATACAGGTCCATTTTCATACTAACAAGCTCTTTGGAACATCATATGGCTTAAGTGATGTCGAGTTTGTTGTTCTGAGGTGCGTTTCGTGCTACGGAAATGAAGGTAATTTCGAATGTTTGTTGGTAGGTACTTCTTTTATAAAAAAATTATTACCGACGTAGTATTAAAAACCCCAGAATTATATCGTACTAATTAATCATAATTAATAATAATTATTATTAATAATAAATACGAATTATCAATACCTAACAATAAATTATAATAATTTTCAGTAGGTTTATTTCATATTTAGATAGAGTTTGTTCCGTAGAATTTTTTAAGACCATCCGCGGCTTTGTACGACCAGCCGTTCGTTCACAATGACGGCTCAAAGGTTGAGCCTGTCGACGCGATCTTGAATCAAACGGTTGAAATACAGGTCGATTAAATACAGGTCGACTCGATTTTCATACTAACTAGCTGTTTAGAACATCATATGGTTTTAGTGATGTCGAGTTTGTTGTTCTGAGGTACGTTTCGTGCTACGGAAATGAAGGTAATTTCGAATGTTTGTTGGTAGGTAGGTACATACTTCTTTTATAGAAAAATTAAAAAGTATTAAAAACCCTAGAATTATATCGTATTAATTAAATACAAATTATTAACATTTAACAATAAATTATAATAATTTTTGCTAGGTATCTACTTGATAAACTTATTAATAATTAGTGATAATTCATAATAATAATTAATCTAACATTAAATGTTAATCTAAATTAATCTAAATTTTAGGATCTAGACATTTAGAACTAGTGATCTAGACAGAAGGGTGATCTGTAAATTCTTGACACAACGGTTCATTATCTTCTTTGCACAGATCACCCTTCTGTCTAGATCACTAGGTCTAAATGTCTAGATCCTAAATGTTAGATTAATTATTATTATCAACTATTTCTCATTGCGAACCTGTTCATTGTGTACCCACGATCCTTCCCTAAAAGACCTGGCAGCGGGAAATATTATTCAACATGGTTTGAAAAGGGAAAAACAAGTTTTGTAAAAAATCCCAATGCTCTAGGTAGTAGTCGATACCAGTGACCAACATTTTCTTCAGTAGTCGACATGGTTTTGCACTAGTAGTCGACCTACATCTGTTAGAAGTCGACAGTATCACTTGAGTCAGTAGTCGACAGGTTTCGTCATTCCATCGTTTTCGAATTTTACGACATCTAAATAAAATACATTCAACTGTGAATCGGAACTTGAAAATAGATTAATAAGATGTAATAAAGTAGTTATCAGACTTTTTATTTGCAAACAGCTCATTATCAGTCTCAAATTGCAATAAGTACTTAAGTAAAAAGGTATGAAAACAATAGTCGAAAACTCATTGTCAGAAAATTGACATTACAGTTGGGCTTAGGTACCTATTTACATATTTTTTTGACATTTTCATGTCTTTGCTTTGGCACATGAATGAAACGGGAAAAATTTGTTCCCTTGATTCACCCTTTCCCTCAGATCACGTCAGAACACAAGCGACCGGCGGGCCATTACGTCAGAGCCTATGACGCACGAGCGTATGACGTAAGACGGCTGGCAGGAGGCTAACTAGTACGTCAGAGCCTATGACGCACGAGCGTATGACGTAAGACGGCTGGCAGGAGGCCAAAAAGTACGTCTGAGCCTATGACGCACGAGCGTATGACGTAAGACGGCTGGCAGGAGGCCAACAAGTACGTCAGAGCCTATGACGCACGAGCGTATGACGTAAGACGGCTGGCAGGAGGCCAACAAGTACGTCAGAGCCTATGACGCACGAGCGTATGACGTAAGACGGCTGGCAAGAGGCCAAAAAGTACGTCATAGCCTATGACGCACGAGCGTATGACGTAAGACGGCTAGCAGGAGGCTAACTAGTGCGTCAGAGCCTATGACGCACGAGCGTATGACGTAAGACGGCTGGCAGGTGGCCAACAAGTACGTCAGAGCCTATGACGCACGAGCGTATGACGTAAGACGGCTGGCAGGAGACCAACTAGTGTGTCAGAAGCTATGACGCACGAGCGTCAAGGGGAAGGGGTTCAAAACGAATTTTGGTACGACATGGTATGACTATGGTATGGTATATTATTGTATGTATGATTTAGTATAGTACAGTACGGTATGATAGGAAAGAAATGGTATGAGTACGGTGAGAATATGGTATGGTGCCGATTTGCAACACAGTCTGGTATAGTCAGAAGGGTGATCTGCACAAGGAAGATAATAAACCGTTGTGTCAAGAATTTTTTTTTTTTTGTTCTGCTAGAGGGGAACCATCTTACTGCTTCTTCCACTACGGTATATCGCTTTAAGCTTTATTTCTCATTTTGATGTTATTTTGTCTCTAAAAAAAATTGTTGCTAATGGAAGTAGCAGTGTGGACTATGAGATAAAATAAAATCCATTTTGTGAAAATGAAGACGAAAATGGAAAATAAATGAGATCGTCATTGACAAGAACTTTTATCATAATTATATTATTATGTATAGGTACATAATATTATTATCTATGTATGTAATATTTAGTACGTCTACTTAGTATTTCAAGTCCACTTATTTTGTTGCAAGACTAGTATAGACTTTTCAACTTTCCGATGCTTTTCCTGACAAAATCATCCCTTACCAGATCTATTGGGTAATTACCCATAAAATGATCTTCCTTTCAGTTGACCCGAAATTATCCACGAACATAAAATTGAATTCACAGACCCATGTAAAACAGTTGTACCTCCTCAATAGAAATTGGGCCAAAGTTTTCTCTATACTGGGCCCGTCTATAATATACCGAGCACTATGAAATTGGGCCGAGGACGATCCTTGAAACTTTTCATAACTTTAAGTCAATAGAAAAGAGCACGAAACTGGGGATGGAGTTTCCTAAATGATGTAAATCAAAAACTTTAAATTGGACGGTATAGTTATTTTCGTAGAAGTTGGAATAGATTTTGGTTTGGAATATTTTTTTACGACCATCGGTCCGTTCAGAGTAAGGGCTCGCACATAGAACCGAGAAACCCTCCAAAAAAACGCTGCAAGTTTTTCCACGACGGATTAGTATTTTCTATAGGTATAGATAACCCGTCTTTCTGGATCACTGATGTTCAAGCAATATACTTCTGAGTCCTATCACTATAAGAAATAATTGGGACGTATAATGAGCGAAATGATTGGTATATTGTGTGTTCATTCGAGAGGCGATCAGATGATGGAGTGTAGGTAGTCAGTGACTAGTTCAGTGACGGTATCTTCAGTTTTTCAACAAATTTCCATTGTGCGCGAATCGCACATTGGAACTTGATGCCAATTTTTTAACTACACAGGGTTTTTTGGTACCAAGTTTCTACTTTGTAGACTCGAAAAGCAAGTCATTTAGGGTATTTGTTGGTGAGTACTTCTTGATATAAATTATTGCTGACGTAAGTAGGTGCAATTAATGACTACCTACACAATTCGTAATAACTACATACTTACGAGTACATAAGTCGTCATGGAAATTAGTGAGAATATTGTGGAGACCGTTACTGAGAAAGTTACTGACCACCCCGACTCTAAGAGTACTATCTGGTCACACGTGTGTTTGTTCCATTAGGTGACCAGATGGTACTCGTCGAGTCGGCGTTGTCGGTAGCTTTCTCAGTAACGGTCTCCTCAATATTCTCACTAGTTTCCACAATGTCATTATTTCACCTCTTAACTTCAATTAGTTCGTACAGTATGGGGCCTTGTATACAGACATGTCTGTAGACAATAGCCTGCAGTGATCTAGCTAGAAGGGTGATCTATTCAGAAAATAATCGAGAATTCGCAGACTTTTTTTCAACAAACAGCACTACTCCACGAGTTTATGATTAAATGCTGAATATGCTTATGCATGGATCATGATTTTCGCTTTCACCTGTCGTTTGGTGATTATTACCAAGTCCTGGTTTATCATTTGTATCAATAGCACGAGTAGGTAACTAATTGTTTGGTAGAGAGTCAGCAACTAGCTGTAAATTTTTCTTTCTGTAAACAAAGTTCACTGATGCTCTCGAGTATTTGGAACCATTTCAAACGATCCAATCGATGGGAAACGACTCAGTAGACTGAAATTATGAGGCGTGAGGGTGAGCTGGTCTTTCGATTTACTTGAATCCCTCATAACACTGTCCATTAGAGCCAATGTTTCCTTTTCGTGGCCATCAGAACCCGCTGGAATAAATCCAAACTGCGAGTACTTCCTTCGTAAATCATCCCACTCCCTTTGTTTCATGAATTATCTAAGTAATCAGCGTAAATTTACGTACCTAGTGGATTTGCAATACGTCTCAAAGTGTTCAACAAGAGTTACTCTACTGTAGAGCAAGCTAGATACAAATATTGTGTGAGATAAATATTGTATGAGATACCTATATGAAAGTGTAGGATGAAGTGAGAGATTTTGCAGTACGGCGAGAATTGTTTTCAAAAATATGAATTCGTTTGAATAAAATTTAATGTATACATTTATTCATTTATACATTTTTTACTATTTATACATTTAATGTATAAATAGTGGAGGGTTTTTTTTTACTAGGAGTAGAGTAGTCTGTAAAAGAAGGGAAACCAATGACTCCTAGCTAAGCGCGATTACAAGAGGATCACTGGTATAATTTCAGTTCAGTATATGATTTCAATTCAGCACGGCGATATTTAGCCTTCAATATTAGCGATAAATATTCTGATAATTATAAAAATTCTAGAGCAGAATCCCTTATGGATACACGAATAAATCATCTCAGGATAAAACCCCTGGGCTAAAGAATAATACAAACAGACTACAATTGATGTCAAACTGTTATATAAAAATATTATAACTCACGATAATTGTTTCTTTTCTTGTTCTCGTTATTAATAGAATATTTGTTGACGGCACAATAACAGTTCTACTTGACAAATAAATCTGAAAGTGGAGGTGAAGGCAAAGGAAGACAGCAGTCGCCAGGGTGTTTGCTCAGCTGGGGTAAATATTGAATTACTTGGATTATATAAATCTTCCGGCACCGGAGAAATGGTGACTTTTCATTAAAACCCTTGCGAAGCTCGTGCCAAGCTCTGGTACAACCGAGTGGGTGGTTAGTTTATGTCAGAAGTTGGAAGAAGATAAGATGACGTTTATGATCAAACGACACCTTTGCCCAAATCCAAGATCCGAGATTCCCCCCGAAAGAAGAATGAAGGTAATTTCGAATCTTTATTGATAGGCACGTGATCTGTATGGAAGGTTATACACCTCCGTGGAAAAATTTGCAGCGTTTTTAATATGATTTTCGGATTCTCCGTATCTTGAAACACAAAACTCACAACACTTTTGTCATGTGGTCGTTGTCGTATTTTTTTGTCAATTCCAACATTTCATTATAGAAAATAAGAAACCAAAAAAACAGAATTGCCAAAAAGATAACGAGTGCAGTGGATGGTAATTACAACCCTTGTGCGATCAATAGGAAACATTTATATGCTCGTAGAACAACCCTTGTTTGGCGTGCTGGAACAGCAATTGTAACGGTTTTGCAGGCTTTGTGAGTCGCTCAAATGAATTTTACCTTACAAACTACAAATATAAATATATAGAGTATGGAGAAGTGCCTGTCAAGATGCATCAACGGCTGATATATGGTCTCGAAAGAGGGAGTTATATTTATGCGGTTCGCCGAAGGGAAAGTTGTCATACCTCCCGCTGTCAACAACAACTTTCTCATGCATCCTTTCAGTCCTAATATTACATACGAATTACTGCGTTATAAATCATTCGGAGAACAGTATTTTCTTGGATTTCACAGAGTACGGACATAATATTTGTCCGAATGTTGGAGAGTTCGTCTTGACACGATAATGCAGTCTTTTAATAAGGTTGATGGAAACATAGTGCGGTAATTCTGAGCAATTATCCGGTCAACTCCGATATTTCTGTTACTGAACGCTGTTGCTGCAGGACAGTTCTGTGCGTGATGTCGGCTAGTACTAGTAGTGCGAACCCGTTTCTATGTGTTGAATGTGAAAATACTATTTTGAGTTTTGCTGTGTTGTCAGATGATTCCGATCGTTTAGATACATTTTTGTATAATCATGGTGTTTTGCCACGAAATAAAATATGCCCGTCATGTAGTAGTGTTATGTCATTAAACATTAATAAACACAACCCTATATGGTACTAATCAGTTGATTGGGGGATGTTTTTATTCCGCAACCCCGTCCACTTGATCTATATGCCCAACTGATCTACGAGTATATGGTACTAATCAGTTGATTGGAGGATGTTTTTATTCCGCAACCCCGTCCACTTGATCTATATGTCCAACTAATCTACGAGTATATGGTACTAATCAGTTGATTGGGGGAGGTTTATCGGAGGAACCACTAGCCATAACGGTACTGTCACAACTGGCCTTCCGCGCGTCTCCCGCAAGCCACTGTTATCGCGTGGACTTTTCCGACACTTATTTCGGTCTGAATATTGATATTTACTACTCTACATATATCATGGTTAAGTATGAGAAATATCGGAGTTGACCGGATAATTGCTCAGAATTACCCATAGTGCTATGAAATTTGAGTTCCTAGGTTCGGATTGGTACGAGTATCTTGCATATAATAAACAACCATAATATAGCACATTAATAATATTCTTTCAATGTTGTTTTTCGTCGATGCTACAGGAAGCGAATTCCGGAGATGAGTTGACTACTTTGATTCTATGGATTCCATTCATGAAAACCCAGCTCCAACATATGAACAAAAGCGATTTAAATATTACCCAATTTCTAAGCCTCAGAAACATTAAACGGAGCAAAAACCAGAGAACGAGAAGATTGATAGGGGAGATTCCAATCAAAAATGATATTATGTCGTCAGATGTTTGGAGTGCGGTAATTCTTTTTAGAAACTCTCGAGCGATCAACTAGAAAACCCTTTTTGAAGATAACGTAATTGAAATTTCCACCCAACGACTCCGTAAATGGTGCTTGCTCAACGAACGTTCCGGCAACTCCTTTATTTTGTTCCTTCAAGCTTCAATGCAACTGAAAAGGCGGTGGCATTTTGAATCATTCTTGTTGAAGAGGACTGGAAGAGATAGAATGAGAGGCGGTAATACATAATTACCAATTTAAGGAATATAATAAGTCGTGCTTCCTCAATTGGAATATATCACTCATTTTATGTTGGTAATGAATAGTTCGGTTCATTTGAAATGTTCTCAGTAATTCGTTAACTATGAAGGTTCATTTTATTATTATCCAATTTTAACCATTTATTCACTTTACACTTCAATACCTCGATGGTATTTATCCTCCAATACAGTTCATCACACAGTTCAACCAGCACAACTTGAAATATTCATCATGAATAAATATAGGGACCTGATTTTAGAAATACTCTTGAGAAATAAAATTGAAAAGAAGCTCATTTCCAAGTTGTTGCGTGGTAAGGGTTTTGGATTACCAACGATTCCACATCTTCTGTATTTGTCGTTCTTGAAGGATCAGCCCGGAATGATACTCATCGAAAAGAAAATCTAAAAAGAAAACGGACCTCGAAACTGAATCAGTCGTTTGAGAAACTAGAACTTCCGAAAGACCAAGAAAAACGAATCAAAACTGGCCGTATGTTAATATAGTTAGTAAGTTAGTAATTCGGCGGGTATGAGTTTGAGAATACGAAATGAGGTTTGAAATTCGCCCTAGACAAGGTTGCCATTTTGTTCTCGAGAGCAGCTGAGTAATGCGGAGCGTCTGAACGGGAGTAGTCGGGATAGTCCGGGATAGTTCGGGATAGTCCGTGTGTGAAGGAATCGAGTAGATAATATCACATATTATGCGCTTTGTTCTAAAGAAAAAAAAATACTTTCTAGTTGTCCCGGGATGAATTATCTAAGTATATACATGATAAGATTATTAATATTAATTTTATTATTATTAATATTCATAATATGATGGTTGTGGTTGTCATGCTATAAAATAGTTGCATGTTTTCTCGACAAGTGGGATATCTGTTGGTTGCACGAATGAAAACTCTTCTGAGAATTTTGAACAGAACATTTTTATTGGAATAGCAAACTTGAGAAACGCCAAATAATAAGTGTATGACCATAGCAACTTGTTGCAGGTTTAGTAGGAGTATTTCAAACTTATGTTTCTTCGGTTACTATTTCTAGACTGTCCGCGGTGGTGACAGGCCAAGCGTAAACGGTTTTCCAAAATAGTTGAACGTCTTTGGTTTTCTACAAGTACTTACTTCTTAATTTTTTTCAGATCTTCCTGTTTTTTTTTTTTTTTTTTTTTTTTTTCTCACTGATGGGGCCCAGAAGGATACATTTTGATGGGGCCCAGAAGGATTCACTGACCCAGAAGGATACATTTTGCTGACTGGAAACGTGATTTCTTTTGGGGTCCTGCTTTCACGTTGAATGTAGATAATAACGATTCTCCAACAACGACAACTCTCCATCACTTTCTCAATGTTTTCTTAAGACGGGGCAGACGAGGTTCACACTGATACAGGTAGATCTACATCACACTATACCGAATACTCGAAAAACAGAAAATTGATTTCTCCGGGGAAGTGGGGTTTCTCAAACGACTGATTCAATTGGTTCCTACATTGAAACCTGTAGAAGACAATAGGTGTCAAGAGCAGGGAAGATGACAGGACTGGCTGGAAATGGGTTTAATGGCGTCGTGCTCCACAGTTCTATCTACCGGAGAAAGGAGCTGAGGAAAACTCTGGTCGAGAAATCTTGGCGACGTGGATGGTTGAAAAAGGTATGTTATGCTGTTGTAAGGCTGTCAGGAGCTAAAGTGGATAGCTCCATTTTTTTGTCAAAACGATATTATTGGGTCTGTCACAAGTACAGACTACGAATAAGATGTCGTGAATGTTTCAGTACCAAAATCCAAGACTCGTGTCCTACGTGGACGGTGAATGAGAGCTGAGCAAAAGAACGGACTTCGCAACGGCCGCCTCGCTCGCGTGTTACTCTTGTGATATTCGGGTAGTAATCAGCAACTATTTTCGATGCTTGTGGATATTTTTCAAATAAAATGGAAGTGAAGGTAGGTAATAAACAAAAGAAATCCGGTGGTCTAGAGTAAACTCGATAAACAATGTAAAAATGGTTTTGTGGTCGACACGACCTGAGGAGCCAAAACTGCAAACGTTTCAAGGAAGTAACACTCATTTATGTTGTAATTAAGTAGCTGCCTACATTAGCCATAAAACCATTTGAAAAATGACTGCGTCACAAAATTTCACCAAACTAAAATAGAACAGATATTTCACGAACCTAAACAACAACTAGAAAGAGGTAAAACCAAAGCGTAATCGACGATACAGAGTTTCTTGCTCAGTTTCTGTCGTTCGTTTGTCCTTCAGACCATAAAATAAAATAAAATTAAATTAAATTTTTCAATATCGAAACCAGTTCAAAAATTCTTTTTAAAATACTTATCTCTGATAGTGAAATGATATTGGTGCAGTATAGCGGCGTGCACCAATATGAAATCGAAGATAATAAACCAAAATCATGAATTTAAAAAAGATTTCTTTGAAAAAGGAAGTTTTTGGTTATTATGAAAAGCGTACTCATTATTTTTCTTCATACTTTCGAGTGAAATGGAGTAGTGTCAACAGTTGGACTAATTCAAAATCTTCTGAATTTAATCGTCAACTATTTACTAGTTTGTGTAGGCATTTAGTATTTAAAACTAATTTAAAGTTGGTTTTAAGCGGTAATCACTGTTGTCAGTGGCCGCTTACTACGTACTGGTGAGTATATTATTAAACGCACTTCTACTAACGTCGCACACTTGAACCAGCATAGTTTAATTGATATAACTACAATGGAATCCTTTTCAAACATGGTGGATATGGTATTGACCCCTTCCCAACACTGTCCGTATCTATAATATTGAGGTTCTGTAATATATGAAATTGACTTACGAAGAAAGGAGTATGTAGGCGTGAAGGGGACCGCGAGTGCGCATAGAAGTATATCCGACAAAGCAAGATTCGTGATGAAGCAGTTGGTAACCGTGTGCATGGCTCTGTTCCTTCCAACTACGTAGCAGACTAGCCCATTTCCGAATATTCCCAGCACGAATATCGACGTGTAGAGGATACAGAAGAGAGACTGGATGATCTTGTCGTGAATAACGTTGACCTCTCCTGTATTCGTGATATTGGTCCCATTATCAAGCTCCAAGTCAAAGTCTGAGGCGTTCATCACTCCACCGCCGGGATAAGCCCTCCTCTTCTCAAAGCCAGCTTGTCATTTCTGAAACACAAAAGGGCAAAAATTGTAGTGGGCATAAAAGTGTTTTGAGGAATTGCATTCTGAAAAAGTGGGTGGAAAGGAATCTCGCGAAGGCGACCTAATTGAATCGAAGCAGAGAAATTGAACAAAAACAATCATATCTCAAACCTGTACATTTAGAACCCTAGCATTACACTACGCCCTGGTTCGGTAAAGAACCGTCCTGAAAAAGGTTCGGGGTTTGGATCGTTAAGAACTCAAAGGTTCAAAAGTTCATTGAAATTTCACTTCAATACATAAAAGGTGAAAATCCGATGAAACTAGCACGGTTCTCTGAGTGTATATTCGAAGCGTTGATACCAGTAGAAGAAACCCCGAGGTTCCTATTCAATTCGTGTATTTGGTATCATCAATGACTTGTAACTAATCGGCCCTTCGTGCGATATAAATATCAAACAAGATCACAACATTAGTTGCATCTTGAGTTTTGAATAAACCCACAGATATCAAGTGTATTATTGGATATTTGTTTTCAGTAAAGGTAGTATAGATAACTTCCAATCATCTAACAAAATATCACAAAATAATACACATAACTCAACGTATTTTATACGTTGAAAATCGATTCAGTATTCAAAAATGCTCGAAGATTGGTACGAAATTTTCTCCACTAAGAAAGAACAATCTTACTGATAGAAACAGTTTCCAAACCCCCACATCAAATTCCTTTAAACATAACTAAAGTTATTTTCTTTTTCAGTCTCCCAAAACGAATGAGATTATGTGGTATAGGTTTCTGGGAGATATTCTGTTTGGAGGCAAATGAATTGACCCCTCGAGACTGAAGATAATTTTCCACTTTCGATCAAAGTGGTCTTTGAGTTTGCCCTTCATACATCTTCGCCGTTCTCCACTTGAACAGAAGAAATTATCAATATATATTTCCAATTGGCGACAAATACAGTTTCGATATAATAATTACATTTTTCGATTACACGCGGAATGCTTCGCAAATTTCTAAAAAGGCTTCTACAGTCTTCATTCGAATATTCAATTTAACCATTTTTTTATCGATTCATTTCTTTCATTCGATATAGTGAGTCAAAAATTGATCCGGACAGTTCTCTGACAAAGTAAAGATTGAAAGTGACGGAGATGAATTGTCCATTTTCGTTAAGATCTGAAGGTTCCAAAAGAACTTCACATTCGTCATTAAATTCGTCATTAAATTCTACACAAATTTTGGGTAGAATAAAGATTCATTCCTGACGGTTCAATCGAAGAATATTTTTATGTTTGCACGCTTCGGCCCGTAATTTTATAAAGTAATTATCCATAACGATTTAATTGCATTGCGAATGATTACACAAGGCCACTATCTATAACTTGGTGTGAATCGAGGTTCTCACCGTATCAAGTTAATGTATGGCCCACCTGTTCCAAGTAGGCACATAGCCTCATATAAGGGAGAGCAGGTAATTAATATGAATGTTTCAGACTGCAAGTTTAGTCGTGGTTGCCCTCGAATTTAGGTGGTTGTCCTTCAGCCTGGTTTTGGAGGTTCTTGAACTTCCACAAAATTAAAGCCGCAATGTAGTTTCCGTGGTGCACCACTCTTCACAAAGTTAGTTCATCGTGCTGTCAACCATTTTTCTACTTTTAATTAAAACCAGTAGCTATTACACTTGTAAACTTGTGAGAAATTTGTGTTTTTCGAATGGTAATTAGCGACAACAAAGTAGTCTTCGCTAAAGCCGATATTGCCTGTGAGGAGGAGTGCGAGGTCAACCTGATGATATACGAGTATAACATCGTACTAACGAGTATAATAGCTCCCAAGCATCGGCGTTGAAAAAAACAAAAACATTATGACGTCTTAATACATAGTGCATAGCATGTAGAAAATAACTCACGAGGAGGGACAGTGCCACACCCCGAACAGCTGAATTATTCATTTCCACTTTTAGATACCGAATCCCCATTTTACATGTTTCATGACCCTAGACGCCCTACACATTTCTGCTCACTAAAAGGTCAGGTAGGTCCACCAGCTGGGCCCCTTTCATCTTCTATCAGTGCGTTGTGCCAAGAGTCAGATTTCATTGTAAGATACAGAAGCACTGAAGGATACAGTTATGTTCTTTGAAATACTTATGCTCCAAATAGGGTGTCCCTCGATAATACCACTCATTTTCGAACTAGCATAAATATAACACATCAGGTAAATTGAAAAAAAAAAAAAAAAAATGTTCGTTGAATCGGACACTAGAATAAACCCTCCTTATAATGAACTTCCTTTTAGTGAACCGATCTGATGAACGAAATTACATGGTATATAATATATCAACATAAATATATTTGATGGAATTTCACATATTATGTTAACTTGAACAAGTGCATGTGATGATTTGTAATCATAACTGAATTGTATAGTTCGGTCAAGTTCTACGCTTGCATAACTGCGATATTGGTACTATATTGATTTGTGTGGTGATACGGTGAGTGGTTAATCTGGGCTTGAGAGCTCATTCTGATTTTGGTCTCCTCGACTCTATAATTTGCCACTGCGCCAACAATTTCACCCGTAAAAGCCGAGTTTATGGGAGAATAGACGACATACAAGGGCTTTCTGTGGGAGAAATTGTTGACAACGGTGAGGGGAGAACAAAGGATTGCATTAGTTTGATCTGAACCCAACAGTGATATCCCCCACTTCTCACATCTATATTTCCACAGACTACTGGCAATTTCCACTTCTGTGCAGCAATTAGTGACGTTTGTGTTATTTGTGTACTATTCAATTTTGTCATTCATTCAGCCACCCTTGTACAAACAAGGTGGGTATCCGCCACGCAAAACACGGGATGTTTGCGAAGTTAATTGTCATACCTAGTGGCACACTACATCCAATCACTTAGTCCTGAGGACGAGTCACCACTACAAATGTACGATATTCACCAATCTACAGTAATGTAAAGCGAGCACTCTCATATAGGTAAGTAAATGGTATCAATAAAATCAGGTAGATCAATAATTAGAAGTGGAGGAATCTGTTTTATGAAATGGATGTGAAGGGTCAGTGAAGAGAGTGAAGAGGATTCAAAGAGCAGAACTTTATAGTTAATTTATTGGTGGAAGCAATAAAGTTAGGGACATCTTCATCGGAAGTTGGTCCTCATTTGTACATAGACGAGGAGAATGAAAAGTCAGAGACAGAAGAAACAAAGGGCGAGTTTCTAGAGTAATGATATACTAGTATTCTAAACCAGAGTTTCACTCCATTTATGAGAGGAATTTTCCTTTCTTATTACGGTATTGTAATACCGTTGAACTAATGAGAAATATTTGTTACACCTCGAATAATGTTTTTAATCATTTAATAGGTTCATTTGTTAGTAGACATCCCACCGTTCAAACTAAATTATCAATCAATGCCTGAATATTTTCTTAATCTTGATTTCACAGAAGATAATAAGTTTTTAACGGTCAGGTCGAAGAAGATAAGGAATCCGATACCTGACTGAGTGAAATTCAATATAAATCATTAAACAAAGATAACCGGTATGAAAAGATTCATTTTTAGACATTCAGGTTAATTAACACCATCTTTTCCCATTTATCAGGTTTTCTGACGTCAAAACCATTTTAAACATCCCCTCAAAAATCACAAAGTTGACTACTTATCAAAGCAGTTGTGGTATGTAATTATGTAAACAACCGGGAACAATTCAAAGAAGACAACCCCTCTAAACTTTCATTTGTTCACTCACTGAACGGTCGGAGTATCTACTATAACGACTTGAGAGATTTCTTCTTTGAACCAATTTGAAGCTCGTTTCATGGAAGCAGTCTTTCAAATGGTTCAAAAGGTCGAATTTTCCTTGAGTGAAGAAAATCTTCCATGGTTTTTAAATCTAATTTCATAAAGCCAGTCGACCTCTTACGTTGTGTCAGAGATGCGGTTGAACGAACGCCTTGACGGCTGATGTCACAAGTTGCGAGAGAAGCAGCTATTTAAATCCCCCAAACCCGGTTGTCAGTTACCATCCTGTGGAACCTGTCACAGTTTCTCTTCAGAATACCATCAAGGACGATGAATGTTTGCAGGGGTTGACAGTGTGCTTGAAAAATTAGGGAACATTGCTCAACCTCGTTGTTTTGAGAGTCTCAAAGCCCATGGCTTCCTTCTGGAAAACGAGCAGTTGCTTTGGAATTGGTTCATGAATCCTATTTAGGGCATGGAAGTTTTTCAAGTCTGTAAAAAGACGCTGAAAACGGTGAGATATAAGTACATAAATAGGGTAGCGTTGTGGGAGTGAATCGTGAATAAGTGAATTGTTGACTTACTTGTAGCTCATCCTTTCCATTCGCTCTTTTTTCCGTTTCCCGAGGCATTCGCACGTCATCAAACTTGACCAAAGGAAACATTACTATGTTGATTCTAAATTATCTTCATCTAGTACTCGTAACTTGACTAGGTATTTTCCTTAAGTAAGTGCCCGTATCTAACTTGTTAGATAAATGTATTGACTTTTCGATGACCATCCATGCATACCGACGACATCGTGTTTTTATAGTATATCAACTTACTTATTTGTAATATTTGATAACACGTGTATATCATTATAATCATATTCCCGTGGTTTTCAGCAGGGAGCGGAGTACAGATCAGTGTTTTGTCCGATTGTGCACTTCATACCGTTTTCGATCCTGCCCAGAGGCCACCTCCACCTACGTTTTCAACGTCATGTGATGACGTTATAATTGTCCGGCATAGACAAGTCGATAAAACAGTCTTTGATAAAACAATATAACTTATACCTTGCTTACCATCCTGCGGTTCCTTGTATTGGAAGTGTGATCTGCACAAAGAAGATAATAACTTGTTGTGTCAAGAATTTGCAGTTTTTCTTTTGTTTCCATTTAATTTTCCAAATCTGCATCTCGCATAAGTTTTCTTATATCAGGTTCGACAAACACTCCTTCCTTCAGGTTTGCCTCGGATAAACCAGGAAACTGCTCGCATGGTTTTGGTTATGCCTTCACAACTTGTTTCATTGAATCCAATTCAATATGAAGTGGTGGAAGTCTTGCTTTCAACAATTTAATATGAAGTGGTGGAGGTCTTGCGTTCAACAAGACTCTTCCTATCAACTTGGTGAAGTACGAATTATATGTTTGTTTGCATAATAAAAAATCTCAAAAGAAGAGGAAACGGCGATATAAGGGCCACGCGGAAGGATGTACACAGGGGTGGATATGCAGTGTAGGAAACGGTAGCGTTTCCCTTTCTTAACCCAATTTATTAAATAGCTTTATTCATGGTGGTAAACAACATTGTATCTCCGCGTTGTAGGAATTGATTTGGGAAATGTTCTGAATCATTACTTATCGGTAATTTATTAGCTCGAAGCGTCAAGGTTCGGGCCCTACCAAATTTGCCAAAAGTAGTAACGGGGAAGGATTGTACGATATCTACCTTGAAATTTCAGACGTAACCATCACCATTCACATTAGAATTTGAGAAGTGGTATGCCAACGTTTCGTTTATTGCTTATCAAACGAGAAATGTTGATTAGAATTCTACGTCACTATCGGCAAACACCAAGATGGCCATGACTCTTTCGTCTCGCCTTCTTTCGTTTACTCTTCGGCGAGCGTCGGTCATTTGCCGTGTTTGCTCTGTCTACGTATAAACCACGCTTACATTCAACAGCGTTTTCTGAGAAAAGTTTTCTCCCTCCAATTTTCTCTGAACAACAAATAATTCTGCATCGCGAAGGCCACGGCATTCTCGTCCGGCCTTTGTTATTATAATTGACATCATACGAAAGACATTAATCAACAAACCATTTGATTAACTAACAGAGTTTCGAATTACGAGCCCATAAATACCTAAGTGTTTAATATTTTGTCCTGAGTAGCACACGCTGAAACTGATTGCATCATTTTGAAAACAACCAGCTAAGCCGCCGCCAGTAAATTGTTATGACACTAGTTATCGAAGAGGACGACCTAAACAGCCTTTTCATTCCAACATGCTACTTTCCCGTCCCTATATTATATAGGGGGAGAAATTAAACTATTTTCCCTTAACTGAGAATGAGTTAGTATTTGGTGATGTTCAAAACCAAACGAGGAGGGCTCATACCTCAGTTTTCGTGAGTCGAAAACCAACATTTATTGTAAATTGGGAGTGATGTTCGTTATTTCTGGTAGGACTTCGCCCCACCGGTAAGCAGGGCTTCAACTGTTTAGAGGCGACTGTTTTTAGAACAGAGAATGTCCATTATTACAATATTATTGTACCACTCAAGCGAGTTTTCATCTAATCTCCTACTGTGCTGACATTATTGTTATTAATATAACAGTACAGAGCATCGAGTAATGCGACACTTGTTGTGTTAGGTAATCTCATTTCCCCAAAAACATTGAGTGTAAAAATCACCCCGGAAAAAGTTATTATAACCACTTTCGCCCGCTTTAAAGAGATGTCTTAGTCACTTCACAAGCACCGTACCCGTTTCGAAATCTCCCCTTGGCGCCATGGCGATACGTTTTTATTACTACACATCTATGTAGTAGTAATAGATTAAATGTGTATTAGATGTGTAGTAATAAAAACTTCTTACCATGGCGATAAGGGAAGATTTTGAAACGGGTACGGTGCTTGTGAAGAGGCTAGAACATCTTTTAGAGCGGTGGATATCATAACTATTTCCGGCTGCTGTACAATGATTTTTCGAAGCGGGGCGATTTTTACACGGAGTGTTTTTCGGGGAGATCACATCTTTTTTTGCAAAGTTTCAAGTGAATGGTGAAGGTGGGGACTTGACCGTCTGAACAAGAAGAAGGAGAAGATGATCAAGGTAAGGGCGAAAACCCGGGTGTTTGAAGTTATATAACTCGGCTCCCTTCAAATCTAACGACTTGACACTTTCAGGGCTTTGTATTATCCACACCAAGAAGATCCACACCTAATTTCAAGATGATCGGTCAAATAGAAGCCGAGATATGGATACCTAAAAAACACGTCTCGTGACGTTCGTTTTTCTCAACTTGTTTGCTTGGCGGAGCATAACGCTGATACATCCCTGGATATTTATCTCCGACCTGTCTGCATTAGAATTTATCTTTATACAATATTGCTCTCCAGTGTTGAAACAACTGCTACCATTGAATGAACTTTCGCCCACATTTTTAAATGAAATAACAGAAAATAGGTTCTGCCGACTTGTAAGGGACAGTTACATTATCGTACGTCCGCTGTGAATGCTATTTGTGTAGAAACTAATTTGATGCCCATATTGATAACGTACTGATAAAATAACGTTATAATATAACATATTAACTTATTACATTATTAACATATTATTAACTTATTACATTATTAACATATTAACTTATTAACATATTAAATATTATTATGTTCTACAAATCTGGAGGGGAACTACTCGTAATTGGTTGAAGCGTACGTTATACACACTCATGTGATTTATTGTTCAATAGGAGAATTCACAATGGCTTGCAAATAATATATTCAGAAAGGAATTAATCTAGAATATCTCTAAATGAGAACATGCAATACAAATATGCATACAGATATTTATGAGAATCTATTAATAATATACCTACTCCCAAGTTCATAATAGCGCTATAGGAACAGAACGCTTTATGTATACTGAGGGGTGGACTTGAACTCCCATATTAATTGAACCAAAATTACTGGTTATATAGTTCTAATTTATTATCATTATCATTACTAACCATTGCAGCACAAAAAATTAAGATATATCCTACTAATGTTATTTTATCAATCAACTTCAACGGCAATTATTTAATTCATTAGATGAGTTGAAGTTATCGTCACACTTATGTTACGATTCTTTGAAGATCGTGATCAGCATTTCTTCAACGATATCAACATTTTAAAGAAATATAAGATAAATTGGATAAATAAAATAGATCATTTCAGGTACCTACCTATTTCGGTTTATCCAAATGGAAGATGAGTTTTGATACTTCGGTGGTAAAATGGATCTTGTGCACGCAATGAAGGAAATATTGGAGTACTGGGTATGTTATACATCCCCCTTGGCCGTTCGTTTCTCCGCTTAACAAAGATTTTCAACTTTCTCCGTTGAAGGTAGAACACCGTAAACTTTCCGGTTCTGACGTACACAAGAAACCAAATCAAAATAGTAACTGTACGTATCAAAATGGAAGAAGTGGTCGAAATGAATGAGTTACAGCAGGTCGGACAATTCGTGCGCCTTCAGGCGAATGTGAGTAGAAGGCCACAGTAGACGTTTTTGAGCGACGCCTTCTTGGAAACGTTGGAAAAAGTTCCTGAAAACTCAACTCGAGTGGAAACCGTCGAACCAGCGATATATTCTGTTCTCTAAGAAAAACGCGGAGCATAAGAAGCACCTACGGAACTTTTTGGTTAGAAGGATGAGACGAAAAAGTTCAACAAACAGCATTAGAGTATGTCAGAAGTTCAGAGCTGAGATCATGACTGGTGGGAACGGAGTTTTTTTGCTGGGTTCGCTGATCCTTTTTGGTCAAGCTACCAACAGGACGTGGACAATAATATGTTCTCCGCCGTGGGCGGCAGTAGCTAATTTCCTTAATGTACATTCGTTCGTGAAAAACTATTGGAAATCGGATAACAAGAAGAGTTTAGTTCTAATATCGCACTGATTCAGATAATACTCAGATAATTGGTAGATGGCAACTCACATCTCTAGATTTAGAATATCTCAAAAATACTAACGTATAACAAAAACACTAACTAATATATATACGTAATATATATTCCTACAAGAACGTTAGTGTATTTGAGATATTCTAAATCTAGAGATGAGAGTTGCCATCTACCAATTATCTGAACATTATCTGAATCAGTGCGATATTAGAACTAAACTATACTATGTCTAATAAGGGATCATCAAACAATGAAAATAGTATTCTAATCAAATTTTCATGCTGAAAGACTGAAGCAAGTTCACAATGAAAACGATATTGTTGTAGTAATCTAGCTCACCTTATTTCAACATCTATTTAGAATAGGTTCAGAAGCTATAGAATCCCTAGCTCACGTATAAAGTAATAGAATAAACGCGATTGTAACTGTATGTTGAGTGTACTGAGGGTATAAAATTGAAATTGGAATAACCAAACATAACATAGTACCTAAATATTATTTACGATCTTTATTTACACAGTAATGCCACAAAAATTATTACTCTATTTTATTTACACCTTGTAACCACGTAAAACTACGACCAAATTTCATCAGATTTATTGTTGAACCCATTTTTATTGGATTCTTCTTTGAATAGATTTTTATACATTTTTCCTTGAACTCTTCTTTTTCTCTGTACTCGACAATTTGAAAGGTAAGTGTGGATTTTGAATTGTGTATATAGCCTCTAGGATTTAGGGCTTCAATGAGAAATAGCCTTACAGGCTTATATACGGTGTATTGAAGTAATTGGACAACGAGGATGGTTGCTGTAATAATCATCTGATTCGAGAACCCAATCAAACCAATACTAATTGGAATTGAGATAGAACGACTCTCATAACCATAGTGGCTCGTGATGGGCTTCTAATGAGATTAATTAGCGTATATTGCACCTTTTTGCATGAATAGTCACTGAACTAGATGAGCTTAGATTAAGCTTTGAAATTATATGCAGTATAGGTACAAGATATATATTTGAATATATATCAGGATGCGGTGATGTTCGGCAGTATTTTTAGTTCTTAGATTTTTAGGTTCGTCAATACCAAACGTCTGTTATCACTAATCGAAGCATCAGGCCAAATACTGTAGACAATGATACTAAACATGTAAGTATGTACCAATGGTAGGGTAGCTCAGTACTAATGGTAGGGAAGCTTTTTATTTCTCGTGAACCATTTTGTGGTTTTTTAGATAACTATAATGTACGAATTTTACATTAATGTTGAGGATATCACATATATATATTGCATAATACATAGTATTATGCATGAAACATGCAGTAGGGTGCTATCCATTGATAGTCCTACGAGTGGTCCAAAATTGTACTTTCAACTTTAGTTTGGATTTTATAACTTCCTGGAAAAATCCGTCCTAGTCTGTATGACTGACCGTCTGTGGTCAAACCCTCGCCCATACATACTTTAAAGAAATTCTAGCACTAATTAGAATGCGCATGCGATAGCTATATCACGACTTACAACCTTTCGCTTTCAAGTGACCATGGTATTAGGAGAAATGTCCAATAAAGGTCGCTCATAAATTCCATCGCAATTAGAACACTGGTAGCGTCCCACACGAACGGCTATAATAATCCATGGGTTTCTTGCTTTGTGCAGAATTCGAATTCGTCCAAGGGCATGTGCCACAAATTATCCACTTCCACTAAATAAAATGCCTATTGATATAATCTATTGATAATATCCAAATACTCAAGTATTGGTAGGTAATGACGTAATTGGTCGGCAATTCTACATTGAATGCAACTAATATTCGGATTGTGAACGATCCTGTACCTCAATACTTCCATTACTTTGTTTAGCTATAGGACTAGTCGTGGAGGGATCTTCTGGTTAAAAAAAAAAAAAATACGATCAAAAGGAATAGGGGATTTTGCTTATAGATTACCTAGAAGAGTGAGAGCACTGCAGCAGGTTCAGATAGTTCTTCTCCCTAATGATTATTACAAGAGGAGTGACGCTAGATACGTAAACGCGAACTCTTCTCCTCCTTATGTTTACTACTAAAGATTCCACGGGAAATCCGTCACTAGAGGTTCCTGCTGGCCTGAAATTACCCAACCGACTTTACCGACCGAATTAGGTGAATATGTCAACAACCTGGGTTTACCGAACACTCGTACTCAATAATCCCCTTCTTGTTCCAGAATTGACACTCCTGAGTAAGTTAATCTAATCGGCAAACATCGATCCGTCACATCTGTGTTGTACCAGTGGTTTGAGATAATCTGTTGAGAATCTCAACTGAGATTGCCATTGATAACCACAGTTGTCAATCCCATCAGCTGTTTCCATTAGCGCAACTACTCAGGAGTGAAGCGAAATCCTGATAGTTCGATCAACTGTTCAGTAACATTTCAAACCAGTCTCATTATTCATTCGAGTAATTTAAGGCTACCGACGGACGCTATCTAGCTGAATGCCGTACATCAATGAGCCTGTCAACGTTCCCCCGTGGATAAGTGGAACATTTTCCAAAAGACCATTCAAATGACAAATTATCACTTGCCTAAAATATTAAATATGAAAAATATCAGAACGGATTAATTTTGAGAATATTTTATTTATATGAATAAATAAGTAGTTATTCAAATTGGTAGTGAAGTTGCAAAAACAATGTCAGATAACCAAACAAAAATCCACTATCAGAAAAATCCTAAATCTCGAAGACCCTTGAATATTATTTTGTTACATGTCTCAATGATGGATATACAAACAGTATATCCTTGTATTTTTCTACAACATTACAGTAAAATTCTTTCAGTTTTGCAGTATTTTAGCGATGCTAGTGTTGAATGAAATTTGAACTGAACTATCGTCGTTTGATTCTTGGTCATTTCCTAGGTGAAACTTGAGGCCGTCATAGTGGAAGAACGGCTGGCCGTTGAGCGTTCTGAGCAAATTTCGCGTTGAAAAATGAAATAAATTTACACTTACATTGTAGAAATTAAACCCGTTCACTAAGAGTTTCGGTGCAACATATTCATAAAATTTCAATCTCTATTAAATATAATAATTATATTAAAATTAAAATTATTTTGCCACATATTCTTGTTGATAGGCTTATGAAGAGTTTCTGTGAGTTTTATGAATAGATCCTCGGCCCGAACTTATCGATCTGATAATGACTGAATTGAGGAATCGTGATGATTGTGGGTTGGGAGGTAATTTCATTAATTTGTTTTTGTGAATTGAAAAAAATGTTTTTTACTGGATCCTAAAAGTTCATCATTGAAAATAGTGAACTTGACATTGAGTAAACTCGAGGGCTGTCTGCTCAGTCTGGCCTTTGATGGTGACGTAACTAAACGACTTCGAATTTCCGTTGTCTTTATGGTGAGGTTATTATTCAGAACTAATTCAATTAGAGGAGGACCGCGCCACTTCATAAGGCGAAGCCCTCAGGGCTATTGTTCCCGAGTATTGTTTGGGACGATGAATGAGTCTATTCCGTTTGGATGATGATCTTTATTTATGAACCAATGCCAGAGCTGAATTGGACCCACCACGCACCTCACCTATCATCGTAATTATTTCTAGACCTCCATATTGTGTAACTTTCGCGCCAATCTTCATATTTATTGTATCGAAATATCAACGGATTCATGATTTGTTACCGTTCTCGGTAGCTTTTCAGAAGTACTGAAAGAGCTTGGGTATCATGTAATTTTCTACCCATTATATATGAATCCTATGCTAATGAAAGCCGACTCGGTTACTCTAGACTGTAATGTGATGAGAACACCTTCGCATGCCAAAATATAATGACACTGTATGGTTCACAGTATGTTTCAGTGATAAGTTCGAACGGAATAATATCATGATGCTAATATCACACCCATACCACTTCCATCCGTATATTTCCAGATTTCCACAACACCTCAACGTATTACACTGAGCCCACGTGCCCCCTGTAACGATATGAGTACGTGATGTGGAGGCCCGGGTAGCCACATCCTTGCCAAGTTAGTCACGTGCGCTCTTGATGCCAGTACCACCTCATTTATAATTGAGTCTTTGCACAGAACACACATGTTGATGGGCGTCGGTTTATTAATCCAATTTTCCACGTTTAGGGATACCGTATGTCATATCGTTGTCACGTTCAAGGTACTATATAGTACCACTCAACAGGTACCATACGGAAACCACATATTTCTACTTATAGTTTAAAATTAACATGTCTCATGTAAGACAGATTACAAGTAGACTGACCATCTGGTATCACCAATGATAAATTACACCGAAACACCTCTTATAATAACAAAATTTAATTATCATCAAGATAGGTACCTACTCCCATGGAAATTTATAACAGTAGTTTATTCAACTTTCTGGGCGATTTCTGAAACTGCTCCGTTTTATCATTCTTCATTTTGTTGGGATCAGACAGAAATTAATACTATTGTGTCCATTTCTACGCTGTGGGTCCTTGAGTCGCTTCTTCGTCAAACTGTCAAACAAAGTTATAAATAAGCCAGCCCCGTGAACGCCCTCCGACGACGGAGGAATTAAGTGTGCGAATTGGCGGTGATAATATAACCAAATCTGACGGCAGACGTGCTAACTATGGGCTAATCCGATTAGGGAGGAGACGGATGGAATCTGTACAATTAGGAATTCATTGAATTATTTAGTGGTGCTGTGGGTTTGAGGACTATTCAGTTGCACCCTACCGGTATCAGTGTATTTCAAATGCTATTCCATGTACCAATTAGCTTGAGAGAAAAATAATTGAGATCTAATTTGCTCGAGACGAAAGACACGCCATAGTGAACTTATTATCGTCCTGGACCAAACCTAGAAGAATTTATTGCAAATGAGAATTAGGCTTCTAATGGACGTATTACGATGGGTTCAAAATGAAAATGTTCAAGCTGTATGATCATTCAAGGTAGACCAATCCACTGATTCTAGAGATCCAAATTTATTTGAAAACAGTAGTTTTGAAACCAACTTTATTACCACTTGAAAATGTGTAAGTTGTGGTAGCGATTTTAGTTTCGAGAAATTGAGTTTCACGTGCTAGGGTGATTCAAAATGAGGAACCGATAGTGGTGAGGGTGGGTGGAAGACTCCACGTTTCGATGTAGGTTGTTCAATTAGAACTTGATGCATATATCAGAAATAGTTCTTCATATTGATATTTTAATATTTATGGAACCAGGGGAGGAGGTAGTGAGCCGGCGAGGAGCGTGTGGCTACTTTCATTAGTATTGATGTTGATGATTCGGAATGAAACTAGGGAATGAAACTAGGGGATTTGCAAACCAAAGGATGTGACTTTATTCTTGATGTTGGTGTATGTAAAGCTTTGAGGTAGAAAAGAGAAATTTCCTGTAAACTAAAAGTGTCGGGCTTACGGGCCTGCAAAGGTTTAATGGGATAGTTTATAAGAACACGGTTACGGTGATAACGGCACAGAGAATTTCTGGAACGGTCCACCTCTAGGGAAGATTATTATAGATGAGGACAGAACACAACGAAAGCTCCGAGGCTCTATAAAAGTGTCGGGGAAAGGTGTTTAATACTGACCTTAACCTTTCATAGTTCTTCCGCAAACATATAGATCATAATAGGATTTTCTGAGATCGCATAATTATCTATGACGGATATATTTCAACTGACAAATCCTTCGTTCCTAGGATCTTCATTGTACTTCTTACCAACAGTTAGTAGACCGTTCTTCGTTTCAGCGAAGCGTGTGACAGTATGGGTTGGTAAATATTGACAATCACCTTAAATAATCGGTACGCTCCTTCATTCACCTGTAAGAAGAAGGAATCTAGGTATGTATTACATTTTTCAATTTGAGCCATGAATTATGGAAACACAAATACGATCAATCCAAGTATTTGAACAAAGATGTACGTATAGCAATCAACCACAGGCATGGGTAAAGTCATGGGAAACTACAGACTGTTGTTGACATTGAATAGTAGAAAGATGTCGATATGTGTCCAAAAGCTAGTGTGAGATTGAATGTACTCGTACATTATAGTTCTCTCTACAGGTATGATGTTAGGAGTACAGTGCTCCCTTAGCTGAGTACAGTGCTTTGCAACCTTCAAACCAGGCTTATGAAAACGACTTTGCTGTTTTTAATTCACAGCACACTCTGGTTTTTGGGCTTGTGGACAATTCGCTCCTCGGAGCTAGAGGAACCAAAAAATGCGAAATGGAGCCCCTATCTCAACAGTAGCTGATAAAGGGTTCTCTCCTAACTCGACTCTTGGCATCAAGGTCACTACATCCGTTCACACGATAAAACAATCTTATTTTACTTATAACATCGTCTTTCCAATTCCCCTCGTTCGAGCAACAGAGCAATTACATTATTTTCTGATATCCCTACACATCATAATATATTATAGCTACAACAGCGCTCCAGCTTAGGGGCCATGAATTTAAAAAAAAAATAGAGCTTCATAATCATCATGAGTGGTCATTTTCGTTAAGCAAAGAAATATCATCGCTTGAGGAACAACACAGCCTAACTTTTAATTTGGACAAAACGAAGTTAAGACTCTATCTTAATTAAAATTTCACGCTAAAACAGCAAATATCACCAAAACGTTAAGACCGCCTAATTTTATGTCTGTACATGTACGAAACTGTAAAAATATGAATTTTTTCATCAACCACCTCCTAGTCAACCAGCCAACGTCACCTAAACCTCACGATATTTTGATTGGGGCATTAATTCATTTGAAATCGGTGTAGGATACTTCTGAGAAGTCTGCGGTAAGTCTGAAGTAGGGATTTTAGTGTAAAATTACTGTTGGTTTTGGAATAAAACAGTTTTCGGTCTCTCCTGAAAAGTTGGGAAAATGAATAGGCAGGACGATATCTTTTATAGAGCAATTTTGGAACCTAAAAAACATATTTCAATACATTGATTAGTGGCCAGTGAACATAATCTTGCGATCAACAGCACTATACATCTAAACAATTTAGAGTGAGAATATCCAATACCCGATTTGTCTGCCACCGACTGACTATAATAGTCAGTCTATATATAGACTGACTATTATAGTTTTTGTTATGCCCCAGCAAGTCAGAACAGTTTTGTATATATAAAATAGTTAGTTCCATGAAAATAATTGTCATGGAATATTTTTTCATTCCAAGTACTTGCAATAGTGATGTTAATCGCAAGATTATGTTCACGGGTCACTAAGCAATGTATAATAGTGATTATGTATACATAATTATTATTATAGTGATTATGTATTATACATAATAGCAATTATTGCATAATAGTGATGCGATGGGAATGCGTAAGTTATCATTTCCTCATTATCACTCTTTGTGAGATGGGTATTTTACAGAAGGAACTAGTTCTCCAGAATATAAAAGAGCTATTTAAGAAATAGATCTATAAGAACTATATAAGAACTAGTTCTTCATAGAAATATAATAATCACTAATTATAATTTAATAATTTTTGTGTGTTTATGTTCATATTCTAGACTGAACTGTTCACACAACAAAATGTTGCTCACGAACGGCTTGGTACACTGAATCTTAAGTAAGTTAGTAAATCGATATCTTCATCGTTCTCAACGTTCTCCGGCGGATTTCTTGAAGTTGAATAAAGTGGCATCTCCCTTGCGACCGTTATCATCTTTTGATGGATAGGTTTTCTGACAAATATTGATGGGAGGACTTAATTAATTGTCCGGGTCAGCACCCCGAGGTTAGACTCCGGCGTCCAGTTGGCTACGTGATGAGGTCGCGGTTTCTCTCCTTCAACGTGAATAATGGCTGGTATGGACACTGTGAACCTGTGTGTACACTATGATAGGGTAAGTTCCGATCAATGCACCTTCGGGAATAATTTTTATTCAATGTGTGCGGAGTCAATAGCAATACTAGGTGTGGGCATTGCGTTTTCAACGTCAACTTTCAATGTCTTGTCTGTATCAACAAGACCTGATTGGCTCAGATATCGTTTCGCTGGACCCGTAACAAAGCGTTCTTTCCAACAGCCCGTGAGATGACGTTTCACAACAATTATTACGGACATAATAATGATTATTACCAGGCCAAACAATTATTTCCATTCAGACAAGCGTAGAACACGCGTAGAACACATCCCAGCTCCCATCAGCGCAAGAAACTCTTGCGCTGATGGGAGCTGATGGGAACTTACCTACATCGCAATCCCGGGTAAACCTATAAATAACTGTCGTTGGCTCTAAAAAACTCCGATATTCATCCAAGAAGATATTTTTTCGAGACTAATGGCTCGATGACGAATGGCCGAACAGCCACGAATTGGGTCTCTGTTGAGCCGTAGGGATATGCGCCGACGGGACTATCCGCCCACCGCGTACTCTACCGAAGGGTTCGATAATGTCTCAGTCGAGTACCTTAGCATTATATTGGCGCGTGGAGCATGGTGAAAGATCATCTTACACGGACATTGTGAGGTCCGTCAAAATGATTTACCAAGAGAAGAACAAGGATGCGCAGAACTGACGCAAAAAAAAAAAAAAAAAAAAAAAACTGCAAAGTTTCCGAAACTGTTTATTATCTTCCGTATAGATTGCCCTTCTCTCTAGATCACTATTCTGTCTACAGTATACTTGTGAGTTCCGTCACTACTCGAAATAAATGGAGTAATGAGCTACAATATTGTTAAAATAGGTGAGTAGATGGTTACCTCCGAATGAAAGGGGTGCGAGTCGGTTACTACGAGTAGGTTTGCGATGGTACAGTTGGAATTCATTTGTAATAATACAATTCTGGGGTTTTCACTTGTACCTACCGACGTCGGCAATGCTTTTCAACTACTTAACACTTTTTAACAATTGTTAATAAGAATTTTGAATATTTAAATATTCAAAATTCGATCCGTTGGCACGGAAAGTAACTCAGAACAACAAATTCGATATCTCAAGGCCATAATATTATTATAGCTGTCAGTATGAACACTGACCCGACTTGCCACCTTATTCAGGCTCATGATGACGATTTCTCATCAGCTCTACCGTTCAGCCCTCATTGTGAACAAACGGCTTACGAAAAAAAACACTTTAAATTTAAAGTATTTTCATTTATAAAAGTTCTCCGAACTGACCTTCACTTACGTTTGTACAGAAAACTATATTAATCAACCTGATATTTGTGGGATATGACGTTTTCAACATTGCAAGATTCATTTTGAACCCCTTTCTATCGACCTAGGGCTATGAAAAATCTTAATGATCATCCTCGGGCTGATTGGAGCTCGCAAGCCGAGTCTCAAAATTTTAGGACAATTTTAACTGAGCAAAATGGTACGGATGGCGGAAGGACGGATAAGTATTTTAAAATTCGATTTTCTGAATCTGCGTATCTTCAAACCCCTCAAATGCTTCTAGAGGGGTCTTTCCGATGATACGTATTTTGAAAGGTGAATCCTCAAATTTTGAGGGGGGTTTAACAAAAATTGTTCATGGTCGATTCCAATTGTTCATTATTGAAGATGATAAACGGGAAGGCGGAAAGAACAAGAAGGAGTCACAAAAGAGAATTTCTGTGGTTTGGAAGGGAGAGTTCTATTCGACGTATCAGTTGGACCCCCTGGAGCAGAATTAAAACCGAAGCAACAGAATGAAAGGGAACCAAAAAGAAGAAAAGAAAAAAAAAGTGACAGAGAAATATAACATAAAATGTCTGAAAGAAAATAACGACAAAGAGCTGTGTATCGTGCTGGGGGTGGACTCTTTTGTTCTACTGGAGAACCGAATTTTATTTTTCCAAGTCTTATATCCATTCACTAACAAACACTGTTGGTCTATTAGTGACTCAGATGAACTGTTTCTGATACTTTGTTTCAAATAATTCTGTCAGACTTCCAGAAGTGGTAATAGTTATTTTTAATACTCGTAATAGTTGAGACGTTCGATCCCACCCTAAGCCTCATAAGATTCAGAGTGGAAAGATCGACCGAAGGCGGATCGGTGGTTTATTCACTAACCTTCCATGATCCAGTAATGAATGGCAGGAGAGAGGTTAATAGTAGCGGAATTGGTGATTTTTTGTATTGAAACTGGAAGTGGTATTAATAAACACTTACGTTCCGAACTTGATCGGAATTCAGCGTTCCCCTTTACTAAACGCCTGATGAGAGTTACAGGTGCTGTGAAGCAGAGCTGTCCTTTCCAAACACGAGGCCAGGAGCAAAACATATTTGGGAAGCCTTTTTAAAAAGTAGTCTCCCCCGAAAATGTTTGCGCGGGTAATCAGACAGATATTTTAGGCACACATATCTGTTCATCATCATATTATTTTAATTCAACCAAAACTTTTCACTTATTTCTTTGCGCGAGGCCTGGGGCAGCCGCTCCTGAGAAGTCCCAAATCAGCGAAGAAATTAACAATTAAAAACGAAAAGCACGAGAGGATGATTGAGTGTCCTCAAAACATGTTTTGCAAGCAAGCCAAGAATTTCATTGCTCTGAAGGAGGCCCAGTTCATTGGCCTACCAACAAAAAGATTTCACACTTGAAGGACTTTTTCTCTGTTAAAGAACTTGGAGGAAACTTCAACTAAGACCATTCACCCAAGATCGGGACTGTAGTTGAATCGATTACGGATTCTTTACCAAACGTAAATCTACATAATATGCCCTTACAAACACCAGATCAATTTGAAGAAGTTGGAATTTTCGCATCCAATATTCAGAAAGCTGCTCGGGTGAGAAAGAACCGGCAGACGTAATAAGGTTAAAATTATGATCAAGGAAATGGAGGAGACGAAACACTGGCTGGCAAACCAAAAAGCCTCTCGCTGAATGGAGAAAAAGAATATTAAGAAGTCTGACTATATATATAAGGTTTAAAGGGAGGAGGGGAGGCACTAACATAAATGAGCTAAAATTGAAATTTTCGTACCTGGTTTCAAATTGAATTTCCAATGCCATTTTTTGAAGAGTTGAGAAAAATTATTCTACTTTGTTCATTAACATAATATATTATATATATAATATATTTTCACTGGATGGGTAAAGGTTTTACTTTATCCGAACAGCTCCGAAATGCCGTCGACGGCCGTTTACAGACGAACGGGTCTTTGCATTTGTCATAACGGAGGACATTTTGAGCAACTTGTGAACTCAATTTAGTAATGGTCGAAAAAAATTAAAACTTTCATAATTCAATTATTCTTTTCAATGTCAACACTCCTGCCCTAAAATGAAAATAACGACCAAACAGGTACGAGTCTGTGAGTGTCACTATTCGACTCAGCTTGAAAAATTGCCACAAAAATGACTCAACACTCACTAGTTCACAAGGGGTAAATTTTTCATTGAAAATCCAAGCTTTCAATTCAAGCTCAATCCAAGCTCAATTCAACCACAAAAATATTTTGATGAGTTCGTTAAAAAGCTGACTTTGGCGCATTTTTTAGCGTCCCTCTACAAATCCGCTATAAGAATTAATAACATTACCAAGCGTTTGAAAAACAAGTTAATTTCGAGATTTTGACAAAATTCAATGTTCAGACTCCATTTTCACTTCTCAGTTCCACCTGAAAAAGAAAAATATTAGGCTTCAAAGAGGCAGGACATTTAACGCCCTTTCCGACTCCTCAAATTTAAATTTGAGTGCAAATTAAGGGAGTTATGGCAAGTTTAGTCAAGTAAGTTAAATAAACTTGTTATTAACTTATTGAGATTACTAGCCAACATAATAATAATATTATACTCTTGAAAATGAGCCAGTTTTGCACATAGAAAAAAATCATAAACTATTACTTCAGTTTATTTCTTACCATCCTTCTGATTTAGTACATGAAGATAATCTTCTCACATGGTCATAGCATATCACATAGAGTTGATGCAGACCCATAGAGGTTTACTCCATGGGCCAAGTTTACTCGAAAAACCCTGAGACGACAAGTGATTGGATATTTCGAAGCCATTAGACAAGTTTAAACGAATATCATTAGGCTTCTCGAATCAACCAACAGTCGGAAGCAAATGTTGAAAAATCGCACGTCTACGGAGCCTCGGCCAGTGTTTATACCCCAGGCATGACTTTTTCAGACCGGTCTGTTTCAACTCCTTCTCCGCTCTCTCGCCCAACAATACAGCACGAGGCGAACCTGAATAATCTGGTTGGAATCAAGGAATGACGCCAAGAACGAATATATAACTCTGAAATGACAAAAATTGGTTGTGAAATAATTATTTATACTCGAGCTGGATAATTGTGAGTAATACTTATGCACATCCGTTTTTGAAATAAATATTCGATTTATACCATCCGTCATAAATATAATTTGAAAGTCCTCGTGTAAATATTATGTTCATCATATGACACAGTATATCTACTACTATCGAAAATATAAAGAAATAATGTAATTCAATTTTCATATCACACAATTTTCTTATCTACACATCCAAAATTATTCAAGTTTCAATAAATCCACATTGTTCTGTCAATAGAACTTCTAAAAGGCTGTTCGAATTCTGATGTGGGAGTATGATCAACTGGTGTCAAGATTGCGGTTTTATATGGAGAGCTTCTGCTTTGCTGTTACGATGGGAAACCACTGTTGAAATGTATTAGTCTGGATAGAACGATATATTTTAGGGAATTGGAATGAGACGCCGTTGGAAAAGGATTTTTTTAGCGGAATAGAAAAGGTTTTGGATCCCGAGCATTAGTGCCCAAATGAAGTCGCCCGCTGGCGAGATTACCCGCGTTCATTGTTTAGGAGGCTATTCATCCGTATAAGCTACGTGCACTTGATCACTGACTGCCGCCTATAGCTAAGCTTGGGCTCGAGGAACAGTCGAACAATTTGTTGAGTCTGCCGTCATGAGAGTCTTAAATTGAACGGCCATTGACTCTGACAATGCCAGTGTGCCAATAGTCCGGTCAACTGCCCGTGTCGTTCGGCCATTCAACGGGCAGAAGGATTTCGCTGATTTAGACGTACGAGTACATTGAGGTCCTATCACTTTTTGGGAGCTCAAGCTCTACCTGAGGCCTCCCTCTCAAACGGATGGAACCCTTTAAATGTTTTCGTTTTGAATTTTCACAGCACTTAATTTTTGGTGGAAACCATATTACACTACTTATATCATGCCAGAATAAGTTAATTATAGGCAGTACATATTTAAAATTTGTTTCTAATCACTTATATATCTCAAAACGCATATACAAAATGTCTTCCACTTTTAGTGAAACAGGGTACCAAAAACCCTGGCCAAAATATGGTATGCCGATGTTCTACGACGTATAACAACTACTAACAACAAAGTAGTCAAAATCCACGTACTTGAGCAGAAAGTGTGTATTGATAAGCATCTACTGTTGATTGGTTACGTTACGATATAGTTCGGTGTGGTAACCACATTATGCTATGTACACAAAGGGGGCAGTTGACGATGTGAGATACCGCAGAATCTATTAGTCGAGTCTCCCCATATGTTGAATAAAAGATAAAGCTATCTCCCCTACCGATAATAGGGCCCTACTTTCGCATGATGATAATTAAGGGAAGGTTGGAGCGGGGAAAACGGTATGTTTTTGGTAAAGCTACTGGTCGCAGGTGAGAGGCTAGAAAGTGCAAATTAACGTTCGCCCTGCGTTATTTTACTGGCAATTACCGAAGCAACATAATATTGACTAGAGAACCTGCGTCAGTACTTGTTTGTTCGGTATTTTTCTCTTGACTAAACTGTCAACCGCAACAACACAGAGCAAAATTGAGTGACTTGAGGTAGCATGAGTTAAAATGGAAACGTTTCACACATATTGGAAAGTAGAACTGTCGCAATTGGAATTATTCCTCACATTGCCAGTACCTAACCCAGCAATTATTTTCAGTACCCGGCTACACATCAAGGTGCACTTCGCAATATCAAAATACGTCATAATTCACGATGCTTTAAGATGTTTACTAAGACTCATCGCCTATTTTAGGAAAAGAAGAAGGTCAATTTCGATTCATCCATCCGGCGGTCTATTCTTATCGAACTCTCAATAACATGCCTAGAAAGGAACTCTGTAACGTTGAGCGGATTTACTATAATACACGCCTTGAGCATGTCTAGAATTAACGGAATTCATTTACTTGAATCTCCACCTCCACCCGTTCACCACTATTCTGATTACAGGTACTCTGGATCCCGTACTTTCAATAGTAAACTCATCATTATTCCTAGAAATAATACTGTATTTTATAAGAAAAGTGCATACCCAAGTATGAATTGCCAATAAATTGTCTGATTTCAGAAGATATAATGAGTAATGGCTATACCTACCCTCCATACTCTACTCATCCCACAGTTCTTATTGAAAGTATCCATTTTCCGCTCTAAATAACTTTAATTGTAGACTATAATATAGTCTATTACATGAAATATGTAACTTTCGATATTATCAAAAGTTACATAATTTTTAAAAAGCCTCGCTTTCTTTTTCATCAACCTAATTCGCCTCCAAGACACTCATATCTTGTAGTTTCCCCTCAGTAGACAATAAGTATGGGTATCGAATAGGTACTCAATGTTTTTGAACATTCGATGTTTTTCTGTAAACATCGATGTTTTTCTTCCCATGTTTATCGATGTTTTTCTTTTGATTTTACCACAAACTTTTTTTTACGTTTCAGTATGTAATTGTATTAAGTATTTCTTGCCTTATTAGAACTTTACCTACTGCATTATTCATCATTTTACTTTGCCCTCTTGCCTTTTATTATTCTTCTAGCGGCAAGGTTTACGCTGCATATTTTTCATGTCAGTCATGGTTGACTCGAGATAAGACAGTAGGAATGAAACCACGTCTAGTGTAACCGTGCAACGTTTAGATTCACGTTTATAGTTTGCCGATGCCGACGAGTGGCAGATGAAGAAACGAATTTCGCACGAATATTTGAACTCTACACTCAGAAAAAAATTCAACAAACCGTCTAAGCATTTTGGGTTTCAATGAAGTATTATACTTCATTGAATGTATAATACTTCTGAATGTATAATACATGCCCTAACCTTTATGACGCAGTATTTAATTGTGTTCCAGCAGTCACCTCGTCTGTTCCAGCGATTAAAATATCATTTAATTTTGAACCCTCTCCGAAGACATGACTGCAAAACTGCTTTTTTGCCGTGAGGCCAAAAAGAAATACGAGTTTTTGGAATAAAGTAAATTTTTTATTAGGTTAGTACTTATTAGTCCATTAGTACATTTTTCATGATTAATGTTTTTAAATAGGAATAAAAATTTCAAAAGAAATTACAGTTATGTAGTTACTTGTATTTAGGTAGGCCACAGTAGGTAAGGTACTTTCGGAAAAATTTACGATGTTTTTATTAAATACGTTGTTTATAAATACGTATAAATACGTTGTTTCAAAACATCGATGTTTCTTGTACGATGTTATTGATGTTTCGTGTGTTACGTCTTATTGATTGGATACCCATCCCAATGGACAACGCTTACTTTCATGTAAAATGAATTCTGAGTCAACATTTTTCTTTCCAGAGACTTCGAAATCAGCCTACGAAACATCCACTTAATATGCCACCGTAGCAAAGACGCTCAGATCTTGCGGACTGTAAGTTGTCGAAAAGTTTCTCCAGCAATAACCTGTTTCCATCATGATTGAAACCCACCTTTGACGTCACAGCTATTTTTACTGAGACCAGATGGGGAAAAGTACCTACAGAGTGAAGAGTTTACAGAAACGAATAGCAGCTGATTCAACTGTCCTACGTAAAATACGGTTCTTTGATGTGTTCCTACACTAACGAGAACGGTGAAAACTCACGTTGAAAACTCTTCCAGTATTCACTCTGATCGCTGGGATTGTATCAAATTGCTACTACTTCGACATTTGAGATTGAATGAAAAAATGAAGGAATTTCTTTCATAAGGAAAAATAATTTCAAATCGTCGAAGCCTTTTCGACAAAAATATCCCACTTCTGATCTTAACAGTCTCTTCAATCTGTACAATCTTTTCAATAAAGAACGAATCTGCCACATATATTTTTCTGCAAATTTGTTTCACTTACAATAAAACATTTACCACTTTAATGTCACCATCATTCATTATCTTCTACGATCAACATTATTGATCATAATTATATCCTGATATCAACATTATTCATTCGCAATATTGGTTCTCTGTTGTTGTAATGATGAATTGCATCATCCTCATTCATGTAGCGAAGCCAATATCACCAGATCTTCTTTAATTATTTGTCTTGAACTCGTAAATTATTTGTCGTCAACGCCTAGATCCACAACCACACTTGTACGTTGAGATTATTCGTCTACACAGGTGGTATTTTGCATGATCTTCTCGATATTAGTTCGGGTTGGATTGAAGAAATATTGAAGGCTGAATATATCTGGTGAATAGATCAAATATCTCGTTAGTGCTATACAAGTTGTGTCCTCTACATCGCGCTCACCACTGCCGTTTAACTCCGGATATTACGTTGAGCATTGCCTGAGTAAAATTTTGCATTTATGGCAGTTATATACTGATACTGTACATTAAAACTGGACGGTAGTAGACAAAAATTTCGCTTGTTTCAACAGTTTAAAAAATCAAGATCCATGACATTTTGGCTCCCCACAATAACGCTCCTATTGGTAGGCGGAGTTGCTTCAGGTTCTGGTTATACAATTAGAACTATTGAAGATGTGAAAGAAGCTAACCAATATCACGATATTGTCATTTCAAATCTGCATGTCCCTGCTGGAGTTCCTTTGAAATTGTTGGGGCTCAAAAATGCTAGAGTGACGTTTGAAGGGATGACCACGTTTGGCTACAAAGAGTGGAAAGGTCATTTAATGATGTTAAAAGGTGAAAATGTTACTGTAACTGGAGCTCCTGGGCATCTGATTCATTGCGGTGGCGAACGTTGGTGGGATGGCCTGGGAGGCCTCGGCGGCACGAAAAAACCGAAGTTTTTCGAAGTGCGTCTCAACAATTCTCAAATATTTGGATTGCATATCAAAAACACTCCAATGCATGCGATTTCCATCAACCACAGCTACAATTTAACCGTTTCGGATATTGACGTGGACAATCTGGAGGGCGACTGGAAAGGTGGTCACAACACTGACGGGTTCAACGTCTATGAATCAGGAAACGTCACAATTAGAAGGTGCTCCGTTCGCAATCAAGATGATTGCATCGCTGTCAAATCGGGGTCAGACTTACTTTTTGAGAATCACTACTGTTCTGGTGGTCATGGAATATCTATTGGCTCTGTCGGTGGGAGGAGATCCAACATAGTTGAGCGAGCCACCATACGAAACTGCTTCATTAAAAATTCGGCCAACGGTGTAAGGTAAGCAAATGGTTTTCTTCTAAATGTCACATTTTAATTATCATGCTGCAGTCAGAACGGTTTTACTCGTAGAATCCTGCTGTACGGTATGACATAGCTATACAGCAAGATTCCGTAGTATGAAGTTCTAACTGTACCACACCTTTTAGCGAATTTTCGAAGTAAAGGAATCTATTGATCTCGGGGCAAAATTTGTAAAACTCGAATTTGCGAAAAAAGTTGTGTACCAAAATCCGTTCTAGACCATCTTGAATTCACTCAGCACTGGTGAGTCACCAGTGAAATCAGAATTACGATATCTTATTCCGTTTTCAAACTGTAGCACTTTGATGATGAAGAAACGTAATTGTTACTTGAGATGTTCTTCACGGTTCATCTGTTCTAATCGGATAACGGAATAAAATATCGTAATTCTGACTTCACCATCGTGTTCAGCGTTGAAAAATATATGATCAGAGAGGTGTTTTCCAGGAAATAGTGGAGACAAAATTTGTGATAAAGCCAGTAAAATGGAGACATTTTACATAAAACTGGTAATTTCTTTGAAATTTTGCTTTAGGTTTGTTGTTTGTTGATTACTTTGAAAGTTAGGTTATTACATAGCATGATGGACTTTTTTTCTCTCATATCTAAATAGAGTGAAGACGGTTAGGAACGCCATCGGGAGAGTAACCAACGTCACTTTTGAAGATGTTACTCTGTCCAACATCACCGAATACGGGATTACGATGGTGGGCAACTACAACTTGGATCATGGAGACCCAAAAGGTGAACCAACAGGAGGAGTTCCGATCAGTGGCCTCGTCTTAAAGAATGTTCGAGGTAGAGTGAATCCACTAGGGACGAACATCTGGGTCTACGTGAAGAACGCCTCTGATTGGAATTGGGACGTCAACGTTGAAGGTGGATCCAAAACTAAAATTTGTAAGGGCTTCCCCCGTGGAATGACTCCCCTGTGCTAAAACTCGACGGTAATAATATAATCAGGCTTTCAAAACTATTCATTTCATCAGCCTTTAACATGATTATGAACAGATCTGCAGAAGAAATTATTTATCGTTCGAAATTATACAAGTGTAGGGGTAGAAAGTAGCGAGGGTTATCTTTTGTGATGTCATTCGAAAAGTTATTACTTCAATTCAGTGATTCAGTGAATATGAAACCATATGATGTAGTGATGGTAACGCGAGAGTTGCAATTTAGAAAAAAAGAATGAGACGAGGGGGATTTTGCTGGATGTAAAGAGGAAAGTTTCGATTTGTTTGATAAACCATTTTTACTCCGTGATCTGCTTATCATTTCTTTGTTCATCAATTCCCATAAAAATGGGGGCTCGTCCGGGATTGTGAACTATTTGTGAGTGGATCGGTAGCGGTCGTGAAGTGGGCTTTTGTCATCACATCGGGTTTTACGACGTGACGCGACGTTTTTCTTCAGCTGAAGTTTCGCGTATTGTTTCCGGATTTGTGCACGGTTTCTCTCGACGTTCGCGACTCTAAGACGACGGGTAACTGATAAAGAAGACGTAATTTTATCAGTACCTAGAGTGCAGCCATGAATCCGAGCACATTGAAGGTGGTGCAGTTAAAAGAGGAGTTGAAGAAACGATCACTGAAGACTACAGGTATGAAATCCGAATTAAGAAAACGATTGGAAGCGGCCATTGAAGTTGAAAATTCAAAAGACGTAGGCGGCGAAGACACATTGGATGAAAATGAAGAGGCAGTAGATTCAGAAGAAGAGGGCAGCGAATCAGAGGTTAGTGAAGAGGGTTGGTCGCAATCTGAGCATGACGTAATAAGGGAATCAAAAAGTCGAAAATTTGGGCAATTGAGTAGTGGTGGAGTATCTTTTAAGGACGTTGAAGGAATGATACGACCATTTAGTGGACAGGATAATTGCCTAATCCAAAAATGGATCAATGATTACGAAGGAGTGGCATGCTTACTAGAGTTGAATGACCTGCAGAAGTTGGTTTTTGCAATAAGATTACTTACTGGATTGGCTCAGGTGTTTGCTCACACTGAAAATTTCACTTCTTGGAAAACTCTAAAAGCTGGGTTGATAGACGAGTTTAGAACTGTTTCTACAAGCCGTGAGTTGCATTTGGAGCTTTCTAAACGCACCAAAAATCGAGATGAGTCAACCCAGGAATATCTGATAAGAATGAGGGAGATTGCTAGTAAAGGTAGTATAGACGATGAGTCACTGATGCAATATGTGATTGATGGAATACCAGATTCAACAGCTAACAAAACCATTCTTTATGGAGCAATTTCATTAGCGGAATTCAAGAGTAAACTTAAGTTGTATGATAAGATGAAGGGAGCAGTTACACTTAGAGCGCCTCAAAACAGCCGAGATTTGGAGTTACCATTTGAAAAGAAGTCCGTTTCTAAGCCTACAGGTAAGACAGCAGGAGCCAAAGAACGCCGTTGCTACAATTGTGGCGATAATCACTTAAGCAATAATTGTCCATCAAAAGATTTGGGACCAAAATGTTTTAAGTGCAACATGTTTGGCCACAAGAGCATGAACTGTCCAGGGAAAGCTGATAGAACTGTGCAGTACCTAAGCCAAAGAAGTGTAATTACAGCAACCGTAAATGGGGTAAGATTTGATGCGCTGATTGACACTGGAAGTGGTCCGAACCTAATGAAAACCTCATGCCATCGTGTCATCGGAAGCCCACAACTGGAAAAGACCAATGAGACATTTTCTGGAGCCAATGATTCGTGTGTGACTCCCACAGGATGGTTCAAGACCAATATTGAGTTAGATGGAGAAGTTTTTGAAACTAAGATGCATGTTGTGCCAAATCACACAATGAGGACATCAATAATTATTGGAGATGATCTTTTACAGGATGCAGTTCTGATGCTTACCCCTGATAGAGTTACTATAGAGAAATCAAAGCCTCATATATTTGCTATCACAGATGTTCCTGAAAAGCTGACGAATACCGGTACGGATTTAACTCCGCAGACGAAATCCAAGCTAGAAATGCTGGTCAATAGCTACTGCCCAAAGAAGACGAAGTCCACAGAGGTAGAAATGACCATAATGCTCAAGGACCCAACGCCTATATGGCATCACCCAAGACGTTTGTCCCCGAAGGAGACTGAGATTGTGAATCAACAGATCAGAGATTGGCTGAAGGAAGGCATTATCGAACCAAGCACATCTGAATTCTCCAGTCAGGTTGTGGTAGTCAAGAAGAAAGACGGCAGTGCCAGGATCTGTGTTGATTATCGTAAGATCAACAAAGTAGTGGTGAAAGATAGGTACCCTGTGCCACTGATAGAAGACCAGATTGATGTGTTGAAGGGTGCCAGAGTATTTTCCACCCTTGATTTGAAAAATGGGTTTTTTCACGTTGGTATTTCACCTGAAAGCCGAAAGTACACTTCATTTGTGACACAGACAGGGCAATATCAGTTTTGTAAAGTACCGTTTGGACTCTGTACTTCTCCAAGGATATTCCTGCGATTTATCAACGCTGTATTCAGACCCCTAATAAATGATGGCATTCTAAGTACCTACATGGACGACTTTATAATACCGGCCAGCAACGAAGATGAAGCTATTGCAAAGCTGGAAAAAGTTTTAGAGACTGCCAGCGCTTATGGGCTGGAAATAAATTTCAAGAAGTGTCATTTCTTGAAAAAACGAATAGGATTTCTTGGACATGTGATTGAAGAGGGCAAGGTGTATCCATCAACTGATAAGACAGAGGCAGTGAGAAGATTTCCAGAACCAACAACGACAAAACAGGTCCAAAGTTTCCTAGGACTGACGGGATTTTTTCGCAAGTTTATTCAAGGCTATTCAAAGATTGCTGTCCCACTGACTAATCTATTGAAATCTGATACTAACTTTAAATTTGACGATGATGAGCGGCAGGCGTTTATGAAACTGAAAGAATTGCTTATTTGCAGTCCAGTTCTCCGGATCTATGACCCAAAGTGTTATACGGAGCTTCACACAGATGCCAGCATAGAGGGATTTGGTGGTGTGCTGCTGCAAAAAGCTCCAGACGATGGCTGCATGCACCCAGTGCATTACTTTAGTCGCAAAACCACTCCGGCGCAACGAAAGTACAGTAGCTATGAGCTAGAAGTGTTGGCGATAGTGGAGTCATTGAAGAAGTTCCGGGTGTATCTTCTGGGAACAAAATTCAAGATTGTGACTGATTGTTCAGCATTCACCAAGACAATGGAAAAGAAGGACCTTGGGACAAGAGTTGCCAGATGGGCGATGTTGTTAGAAGAATTTGACTATTCCATTGAGCACCGGCCTGGTGTGAAGATGAAACATGTGGATGCTCTTAGTAGGCGACCTATCATGGAGATGATCTCGCTAGGGATAGTGTCCCAAGTCAAAAGGTGTCAAGATGAAGATGGAGAAATAAGAGCTATTAAGGAGATTTTAAAGATGGCCTCATATCAAGATTATATGACGAAAAATGACATTCTTTACCGATCTGTCAAAGGACGAGAGCTGTTGGTGATTCCATCAGCCATGCAAGAAGCAATTATTCGACAGGTGCACGAGAGAGGACATTTTGCTACTGTCCGAACGGAAAAGGAGTTGGAACGAAACTATTTCATACCTGGCATGTCGAAGAAGGTGTCGGATTTGATCTCCAACTGTGTCCCATGTATTTTGACAAAAAGGAAGAGTGGTAAGCAAGAAGGTGAGCTGAGGCCAATACCAAAGGGAGACAAACCTCTTGAGACGCTACACATCGATCATCTAGGACCACTGGAAACTACATCAAAGTTGTACAGGCACATATTTGTGGTCATAGATGCATTCACGAAATTTGTTTGGCTATACCCGACTAAATCAACAACGACGGCAGAAGTGATCAAGAAGCTTGATACCCAAAAGGATGTTTTTGGAAGTCCATCACGCATTGTTTGCGATCGAGGAACAGCATTCAGCAGCAAGGAATTCCACGACTACTGCCAGAGTGAAGGGATTGAGTTACATCTGATAACAACTGGCCTACCTCGGGCAAATGGGCAGGTGGAAAGATTGAACAGCACCATCATAGCTGTGCTTTCTAAACTGTGTCTTGATGAGCCTACAAAGTGGTATAAGAGAGTAGGAGAGGTTCAGCAAACCATTAACTCGACCTATCAGAGAAGCATCGGGATGTCTCCGTTTGAATTGCTCATTGGTGTTCCCATGAAGATGAAGAGTACTCAGCTGTACGAGATGGTGGAGGAAGAACTTACCAGGATATTTGTGGACGATCGCGAGGAGGCTCGCAAAAATGCTAAAGCGCAAATTCTCAAGATCCAGGAGGAAAACTGCAGAAGCTATAATCGTCGAAGACGTCAGGCGAACTGCTACAAAGTTGGTGACCTAGTGGCAATCAAGAGAACCCAACCGACATCCAAGCTAAGACCAAAATTCGTTGGACCCTACAGAATCACGAAGGTGAAGCCAAATAACACCTATGACGTAGCCACTGAAGAAGATGTTGGAGGGCCTTGGACAACTACAACATGTGCTGAATTTATGAAGCCATGGCCTGACCATACGGGCCGTATGGTGGAGCAGAATGGCCGAGTTGTAGGGGTAGAAAGTAGCGAGGGTTATCTTTTGTGATGTCATTCGAAAAGTTATTACTTCAATTCAGTGATTCAGTGAATATGAAACCATATGATGTAGTGATGGTAACGCGAGAGTTGCAATTTAGAAAAAAAGAATGAGACGAGGGGGATTTTGCTGGATGTAAAGAGGAAAGTTCCGATTTGTTTGATAAACCATTTTTACTCCGTGATCTGCTTATCATTTCTTTGTTCATCAATTCCCATACAAGTAACACATTTAATTTCGTAAATAATTACTGGTAGATTAGGTGAACGAACGTAGAAATGAAAATTAACTGGGTGTAATTCCATCATCAACGGAAAATCAAAATGGGAATTGGATTCCAGCAGCAGATTTGTTGATTGGACTTTTGTAAATAAAATGTAATTCCGTACTCTGGCATATTTAGCGAAAAGCTCCAGGCAGCATGATTGTATGAGAAAATAATCAAAGCAGCAGTATTTTCGGTAAGTCCCATAACTACATGAAATAATTGAAGAAAAGGGGTGAAATACTAGTGAGTCCACTTAAGTAGGTGTCACAAACAGGCATGAATGCGAAGCTCCCAGCACCCCTTATTATGCGGGATTTTCTACAGAGGAAAACCACCTCATTTTGGAGGTGTTTTTAAAACGTAACACTTTTCTATTGGGGTAGCGGAGGAATGAGCAAAAAATTTCTTCAGCACTGGACCTCTTCTTTGACATCATATAATTGCGTGTATAATCATTATTCTCTTTTATAGTCCTACAAATCTATGGGAGCTCGCCCAGAGCATTAGCCCCTAAACATCAGTTGCTTATTCTTGATGAGATGCGAAAATGCGACGAGGAAAAATACTGCTTTATCGCGTGCAGGAGGTAGGTAGGGGTTCGGGAAAACATTTGTGTTATATTTAAATTCAGATTTCGCAAGTTTTAGCGGCTGGTGAAGGAACAAGTTTGTGAATATTGTGAACTTGCGTGAACCTGTGTTTCGTCAACCATTCAGAAGTCAAAAATTGGAATGTTCAATTTTTCCAACAGAAAAAAACTTTCTTCAGAGATATGGCATAACTTTGTATATCCGTCCAACTTTCAGCGACGTGAAAAGTGCTTCCGAAACTTGGAGTGTGAAACTTCTTGCGATGACGGCGGCAGTCACAAGTTGCAATATGGATGAGACGATCAACTTCATTCAAGAATTCTGAAAAAAGTTCCACAGCTGAGACCTAATATGACATTGATAGTTGGAATGTTTTCCTGATACTAATGAATTAATCAACCTACATTTTGTTACGAACGCATTATGATGGTATATCTATATCGAAATCGTACAACGTAAGGTTGCACCGGAGAACTCCGAGTCCAATATGGCTAAGGAAGTGTTTGGATCTAGAACGTCGAGGTCTGAAGTTATATTTGAGCTAGTGGTGCCAATGGTTGCTTTGAACCTCAACAGCATAGAACTCAAAACTTTACTGAGCGAACATGCTTTCACACCCACTTTTCCATTCCGTACGAGCAGCACCTGCGTTCCCAGGAGCGTGAGAGTATGTGCCACTACTTCGTCACTAGTGACTCCCTTTGTAATTACGTGGAAACTTGTCCTTCAAAGACCGTGCTCCTTTTCCTCAAGTATTGTTCCGGAACTGTGTCCTACCTTAGGTAGAGGAAACTGGGTTGAGTATAGTCTCGTCTGCGAACGACATTAGGCCAAAGGGACATTTTGTTGGAGTAATTGTTATTATGGTATAGTTGATTGTATTAAGTTTGTATTGCGTCTTGTTATTGGTTAGGGCCCACAGTAAAACAAATGAGTTTGCATTATGTTTCCACTTCTCTCCATGCCGATGTTAGTTAGATATAATAGGCTAGTGTGTGACACGAATCTATTTGTGTTCTAATCTGTGGTTCCAGCGTGCTTACTCATGTCTACGAAGGGATGCTCCAAAAACCTTTCTCGAATCGGGAGGAGGTGATCGATGCGGTGCTCCCCTCCAGCGTGGAATAAACTGCGGAGCCCTTTCCAAAATTCCCGCGCGAATCCATTATGTATGATTCTTGAATCCTGGCGAGCATCTTGTGACGGTTACTTGTCGAGACGGATCATAACACAGTCCGGGACGTTGAAGATAAGTAGAGCGTCGGTCCCTGCCATATCGTTCCCAACATCCGAGTTGATTCTCTTCCCGATTCGTTCCCTTGCCACGAACGTCGCCAGCCTTGATCCACGTTAACTTGGTTGATCAACCTTGTCACTCCCCGTTTCACTCTTTAATGAAATACCACTACGTTAAGATTTGATCAAATGACTTTTATGAGTGCGTTTTTCTAAACTCCCACAACCACTCAAGATAATGGGAGTGCTTATATTCAAGGTACTTATTCGAGTGAGTAATTACGACGTCCTCCTTTGTCACTCCTTCTCATTAACAATTGACCTAGGGCCATTCTAGGCTATTTCTAGGGCCATTCTCGGCCCAACCGTAGCTCACATCATAATTTATATGCCCTTTAGTAGTTTTTTAAATTATCTTGGAAATTTCATTCTTTTAAATAATTGACCCAAGTGTGGTTTTTAGAAGAATAAATTGATTATTATCGGAATAATTCTCCTATATTTTTGTCCGCATATCTTAGGTGTATGAAATACCCGTAGGCGTATAAGCTATGGGAGCTATGTAGACGCAATTCGTCGCAGGGTTGCTTAGAAAATATCTCCAAGAAGAAAAGAGGCCATGCCCTGGTCCTAATTAATGTGCAAACAAGAGGAAGAGCTATCAATCAGACGTGGATGTAGGTGGCCGCTAATGTGTATGCCTGTATTCCATGCGCGGTGATGGGCCAAGGGGATTCACGTCTCGCCTCAACCCTGGGGTTTTCTCATCTAATACCCCATCTCGTCACCTGGTTGTGGAGTCACCGTTTCAATGATTGATGGCCGGTGAGCACGGGTATTCGTAAAATGAAAGCGCTACCTACGATACCTCTCGTAACACAGGTCCGAACCTTGGGGCATCAATGTCGACGAGCCCATCTTTTTATATCAGACTACTCGCTTGGCATACTCACATCCATCTTCCGTTTATTATGATAGAATCACTCGGAATTATGCATAATAAACTATCGTACTATTTATAATAATTTACTTTGATGGAATTGAAAAAGCTGTAGAACTTTTGCTGTCATAGGCAAAACTTCATAGAGCAATGTAATTGGTTGTTCTATCCTACCAAATTCTTGACTCACTGAATCCAATGGTATCAGTTACAATTAGCAACTAGCAATTAGCACATATACATACAGGTTCCGCTGTCAAAAGCTCTTCAGTCAAAATAGCAAAAAAACATGTTAAGCCTACATCCTACTTCTAGTCAGTCATAATTCTTTGATCACAATATTTTCCTAGGAACTCATTTCCTAGAACGTCATAAAGCACTACTTTAGTCTCCTGTAGTTTCGTTACATGGGTTCCCTGCAAACAAATTCTAGTTATACAGATTATACATCTGGGATCAATGCGTATAATCGCCGCCAGCCCATGAAGGAATAATCCCTCCGCAATACACATACTTACTGCCTGTACAGTAGGATAGTATATTTAAACAGTATTTAAAACACAAGCAAAACAACACGGTGTTTCAAACATCAAGTAAAAAAGAAAAAAACTGTTCTATTTGCCAGGCTTCTTTTATTTGCTGGGAATTGAAAACGTATCTCTATAGTCTATACTGCCATTGTGTTGATTGTTCATTCACTCTCTCCCTGGAACCCACTTTCAATTTTCGAGGAATTGAGATTGAGTATTGAGCTATCGACTAATTCTGAAAATTGAAGAATGGACGTCCCTAATCCTAAGCTCTCTAGTTAAGAGTACATTAGCCACTTCAAATGTTCAACTTAATCAAATACATCAAATAACATGTTATGAGCGTTCGTAGAAAGTTGAAAAATAAATGTTCTCCCTTCTCTTTGTATCTATTTCCCGTTTCTGTTTTACAGACGCCAGTTAAACAGTAACACCATTATAGCCAACCTTCTCTCCAATACACAGTATGATTAGGCATTAGGTACACTCCTTTTTTTTCTTCTTCAAATTTTGAATTGTATATCTATATAATATATAGATATTATATACCTACATATTATGTAGATACTAGGTACCAACGTTTCAGTATTGTTCTATCAAAGTAGAACAAGATTTGTCCACTGTCTTAGGCTCTTTTTAAAACAGTTTAAAACAGTTTTAAACATGCAAATATTTAAAACTAATGGTGGTCCGTTAGTGGTTTTTGAAAAAAAAAAAAAAGAAATACAGGTTTTTTGCCAACCCTGTAAACTCTATAGTTGTTAGGTACTGTTGCAAAAATATAACTGTTGAACTGCAAGTAAATCTATAGCCTATAGGTAGCGATTCAAATGATAGTTAAGTATTGACCTTGATTTCAACCTCCAAGATTGTCGCAGAGTAAAACAAGTACCAATTCAGTAGGTACTACCTCACAAGGTTACGGTCTTTTGGATCATGTTTCCTAAAGAACCTACCCATTTTGGATTCTGAATATCTCAAAATAGAATAATCAAAACAGATTTCAAAAATTTTATTTGATTGAATGAAAAATATTGAATCCATTGCGTATCGCATAATCCACTTGCCACGTTTTTGAGACTGCCACTGAAACTGCCACTAAAATTGTCTGCCTCAAAATACAAACAACTTTTGGTTGGCAAGGCTTTCAATTGAGTCTATGAGAAGTGAAATTTAAATAGGGAATGTTTACAGAGCAAACCTGTATAGTCGTACGACTATAGGTTAGTATAAAACTCCGGTTTATTATTATTTTGTTCAGAAACTAAATTATAGAGATGATGAAATAATTACAAATAAAATGTACCGATATAATTCTGGGGTTTTTAATTCCACCTACCTATGACAGTAACAATAGTTGTTACTAATTATTTTTCCGTAAATGAAGTACCTAGGTACTAACAAATATTTTGAAGTTAATTATTACCTTCAATCCGTAGCACGAAAAGTACCTCAGAACAAAAAACTCTGCAAATTCTTGACACAACGGTTCATTATCTTCTTTGTACAGATCACCCTTCTGTCTAGATCACTAGGTCTAAATGTCTAGATCCTAAAACGATACCTTACTTCACAAAGGGAATATGTCCTTAATAATTTATGATGGACATATTCCCTTTGTGAATTAAGGTATCGAAATGTTAGATAAGTCAAGTAAGTCAATTATCACTAATTATTAACAATTTTATCAAGTACCTAGTGAAAATGATTATAATTTATTGTTAGGTATTAATAATTCGTATTTACTATTAATAATAATAATTATTAATTATGATTAATTAATACGATATAATTCTGGGGTTTTTAATACTACATCGGTAATAATTTTTCTATAAAAGAAGTACCTACGAACAAACATTCGCTCGTGCGTCATAGGCTCTGACGTACTTGTTGGCCTCCTGCTAGCCGTCTTACGTCATACGCTCGTGCGTCATAGGCTCTGACGCACTTGTTGGTCTCCTGCCAGCCGTCTTACGTCATACGCTCGTGCGTCATAGGCTCTGACGTACTTGTTGGCCACCTGCCAGCCGTCTTACGTCATACGCTCGTGCGTCATAGACTCTGACGCACTAGTTATCCTGCCAGCCGTCTTACGTCATACGCTCGTGCGTCATAGGCTCTGACGCAATATTTGGCCTCCTGCCAGCCGTCTTACGTTATACGCTCGTGCGTCATAGGCTCTGACGTACTTGTTGGCCTCCTGCCAGCCGTCTTACGTCATACGCTCGTGCGTCTTAGGCTCTGACGTAATGGCCCGCCGGTCGCTTGTGTTCTGACGTGATCTGAGGGAAAGGATGAATCAAGGGAACAAATTTTTCCCGTTTCAGTTTATGTGCCAAAGCAAAGACATGAAAATGTCAAAAAAATGTGTAAATAGGTACCTAAGCCCAACTGTAATGTCAATTTTCTGACAATGAGTTTTCGACTATAGTTTTCAAACCTTTTTACTTAAGTACTTATTGCAATTTGAGACTGATAATGAGCTGTTTGCAAATAAAAAGTCTGATAACTACTTTATTACATCTTATTAATCTATTTTCAAGTTCCGATTCACAGTTGAATGTATTTTATTTAGATGTCGTAAAATTCGAAAACGATGGAATGACGAAACCTGTCGACTACTGACTCAAGTGATACTGTCGACTTCTAACACATGTAGGTCGACTACTAGTGCAAAACCATGTCGACTACTGAAGAAAATGTTGGTCACTGGTATCGACTACAGTAGTAACTACCTAGAGCATTGGGATTTTTTACAAAACTTGTTTTTCCCTTTTCAAACCATGTTGAATAATATTTCCCGCTGCCAGGTCTTTTAGGGAAGGATCTCGGGTACACAATGAACAGGTTTGCAATGAGAAAAAAACCGAGTGAATATTGAAATGTCATCCATTTCTGACCTATATTTAAAATTTCAAGTATCGAGCTCATCATCAAAATTTAATTTGTTTAAACAAATAGGTATTATTTAAACAATTTTACAGACAAGAAACCGAGTGAATATTGCATTGTGATCCAGTTCTGACCTATTTTTAAAATTTCAAGTCAATAGCTCAGCATCAAAATTTAATTTGTATTATTACAAAAAGGTATTATTTAAATAATTTTACAGATGAGAAACCGAGTGAATATTGCAATGTGGTCTATCCCCGACTGACGGTTAAAATGTCTAGACTGTAGTTTACCTGGAAGATGAAACACTAGGTCTAAATGTCTAGATCCTAAATGTTAGATTAAGTATTATTATCAATTTTATCAAGTACCTAGTGAAAATTATTATAATTTATTGTTAGGTATTAATAATTTGTATTTATTATTAATAATTATTATTATTAATTATGATTAATTAATACGATATAATTCTGGGGTTTTTAATACTACGTCGGTAATAAAAATTATTTTTCTATAAAAGAAGTAGGTACCTACCAACAAACATTCGAAATTACCTTCATTTCCGTAGCACGAAACGCACCTCAGAACAACAAACTCGACATCAGTTAAGCCATATGATGTTCCAAAGAGCTTGTTAGTATGAAAATGGACCTGTATTTCAACAGTTTGAGTCACGATCGGGTTGTGAGGCACAATCTTTGAGCCGTCATTGTGAACGAACGGCTGGTCGTACACAGCTGCAGATGGTCTTAAAAAATTCTACGGAACAAACTCTATCTAAATATGAAATAAAAAACATACCGTTCTATATGAATTTTTCGAGATATGAGATTTTCAAATTTTCAAAATTCGTTTTGAACCCCTTCCCCTTGACCTAGGGTTATGAAAAGTTTCGAGGACCATTGTGGGGTTGGTCGAAACCCATAAAAAAAATTTCGTAATTTTAACTCAACGCTAACTGGGCAAAGTGGCGCGGACGGCGTACGGCGTACGGCGTACGGCGTACGGCGGACGGACGGATTTTTTTTTATTCGATTTTCTGAATCTACGTATCTTGAAACGTAAACCAACAAATTTTGAGGGGGGGTTAAAATTTTTTTTTCTTTGGGCGATTCCAATGGTTCATTATCGAAGATAATAAACCAAAATTGTGAACTCATTGTGAACGAACGGCTGGTCGTACAAAGCTGCGGATAATCTTAAAACATTCTGAACAATAAACTCTATCTGAATGTGAACTAAAAAAATATATTTTGAACTTTTCGAGTTATGGGTTATATTCGACCTAGGGTTCGAGGATCATTGCTGGGTTGGTCCAAACCCGTAAACCAAATTTCGTAATTTTAGCACAACGGTAACTGGGCAAAGTGCCGTTGACGGCGTACGGACGGATATTTTGTAATTCGATTTTCTGAAGCTACGTATCTTGAGGGGGGGTTAACAAAATATTTTCTTTGGTCAATTCCAATGGTTCATCGAAGATAATACACCAAAATTGAGGTTTGCTCTGTAAACATTCTCTATTTAAACGCTAAAATTGATAAAGCACTTCAAACGACAGCTCCATTGGATCTCCCACAGAAAATGTAATTCAGTATTGTGTGAGAGGTAATGGCTGAATCCCGGCAAGCTCATGAGCGCAGCTGTATAAATATCAACTCCCCGAAATCCCGCCTTAATCCTCCATTCCCCTTAATCCTTTTGTTTCACTAGGTCTTTCATCCCCACACGAACGACTTCTTCAGGAGACGGCCTTGGTGCAGATAATTAAAAGATCCTTCAATTAGTTTGAAACCGACTGGTGGACAAGGAGGAAAGGACGAGAGGTTGGGAGAAGGTTTCTCCAATCAGAAAAGGATTAATTCAGGAAAAGGGAACAGGCGATTTGGGAAGGTTGTGGATGTGATGGCTCAATACTATGGTTCCCTCTTGTGCTCACAATCAAGTCCGGGAGACCCGACTTTTCCGCTAGGCCGGGACTTAAACGTCATAATTGCTTCGCCTCCGCATTCAATTCATGTGAGGCTCGGTGGGACAAAAGACCCTCCCGAACTCGGCCAAACCCTCAAAAATCAAAATACACTCAGCTGAGACTCATTTATTTCGTTCTGAAACCCCTGGTATAACGAGAATTTGAACATACGTACCCAGGAGCTCTTCGGCTTTTATCGCCAGTACCGTTGAACTTACAAAGTGGACTAAACTCGTCATATTTTGCACCGATTCCAATAGTCTCCCAAGTTCATTCTTCCAAACTACTCGGCACCCGTGTTTTTTTCTTAACCAGCATGTCCAACGAAATTAGCAAATTATAACATTTTTAAATATTATATGGACTGAAAAAAATACTCGGTTTAATCTCATTCCTAAATATGCGGGTGCACTAGAGACTACATAACTCAAAAAATTCGCGTGACATTGAAATGGACGCCAATGGTTTTTTTAATAGGATACTGAGATTTTTATAAACAGCCATGATGGGTAAATAGAGTAAGGGTTCCCTCATTCGGCTTATCATGGAGATAGATGGAGGTATTTCATTCCACGTGGATTGAACTCAGGTAAAAGAACGTCTACCAACCGAATTCGGAAGAGGTAAAAGTTATAAGAAGGAGGGATGAAGCTGATCGAATTGTAGGCGAGCCGAGACGAGCGACCATCTCCATATTCAACGCTCTAGTACTCCAACTTTTCGTTTTCTTTCTTCATCTCATCCCACGGTATTTCCATCGGGGGAATATCATTGCCTAATGTACCGGAAATGTCCTCATCTCGATAATGGGACTTAGTCAAGCATTCTCACCTCACGTGCTTTTCGGTACATCTACAACATTTGAATACCTACATTAAAATGTATGAGCATCTCATAAGGAGTTTGGGAAATCGTTGCTAATCACCAAATTTTATTCGATCATTTACGTTGATTCATATCATTCAAATATTGGTAAGAAATCATAAATTATACAGGATGTTCTACCATATAGATCGACGTATTGAATGAATGTCATTTAGTTCGACGCATACGCGTATTAGACTCATCTCTTGGTGGTGTTCCCACCAGCCTCAACCTCCCCTACTCACGAGAAACTATTTAGTTTATCTTCTAAGTATACATCCAGATAAATCGAACTGAAACGTAGATCCAACTGTAAATGCGTCCCTCAAAAACAAGCCGTGCTCTCAACGAATGGACAATTTACTGAACAACATGGGTAAATACTTTCCGGAGTATACGTGTCTCAGATTGCTCCGTTTCCTGGAACTGATGAATCATAGCTGGAACAATACTGATAAGTCAATGATTAATGATCTCGTAAATCTATTGAATGAGAGCAGCACTAAAAACACCTCTTCACTCAAAGTTTTGTCAGTAAATCATCAATCTTTTGAAGAACGATCTAGTGGAGCGAACCGTCTCCGCTATTTCACATTCATGTGTGTATTTCACACATCTAGGCACACGAAGATTTGAAAATTGTAAATTGAACTATCTGACCCCTCAACTTGTATATTTGGCCGGCTCGATTATCCTAGTGTTTCCATGTATTCAAATTCAATAAGCATAGACCAAAATTTAATGTAATTTCCTCATCAACAACTGCGGGGTTTACATAGAAAGACATGAATTCACTGCTATGACCTGAAGGATTAATTCCACAGTATGAAAATAGCGAAAAGAATTGAAATAGGTTTCAGGTGACTTTAGGTGCGAGTGGGATTCCTTTTCAAATATATTGATGGCTCTCATTACATTTTAGGGATTGTTAAACCCTGTGATTACTTGAATCATCAACCGACTCGTGGAATAATGAGCTTTGTCAGCAAAGTTGAACAAACAAGTTTTCTGATGAGAGCCCCCCCCCCCCCCCCAAAAAAAAAACCCCCCTCTTCATTTACATAGAATCGCCAAAAGGAGAGTGAAGAGGGCAGTGGACCGTTTCGCCTCTTCATGATTAATGCAGACGTTCCCGACTTCCCTCTACCAACTTCCAATTGGTCAGAGCCTAGTTTCAGTAAACGTGGAGTTCTGCATACATACATAGTGTGGGATGTGGAGGCGAATTGTATGAACCATTGTTGAAGGAGTAAGGTAGAAAAACATACCACCCCATAGCCATCTACACTGAGAATCAAATTGGTAATACTGAATAAACATTCCAAGGGACCAAAGAGGACTACAAAGAGGCTTAAATAATAATATAAGAACGGTATTATGAGGTGTATCCCCTTTTCCCCTCATAAATCAGAGAGGTCCTTTTCATGACATTTTTCCAAGGTTCGAAATTAAGTTGTACTGTTGTCTCAAAACAGTGTTGGGCAAAAGTTAATTCAACTAGCAACTAAATTATTTGATTCCCCATTAACTACAACTAACGAACTACTGTAACAACTGTTGTTAGTTGGAGTTTCAATCAATTTCGTCAACTAAATTAGTTGTACCTATTTGTTTAGTTAACTATGCCCATCTCTGTCTCAAAATAATGATCCACTATTTTGTATCCAGGGTGTCTAGGGTTTCGATGGGACAAACTCAGGGAATCGATTCTGCAGATAATTTGCAACAAAAAGTGCCTCTTAGAGTTTTTTTTAGAGGCTTCATTTTGGAGTTATTTACGATTTAAGATTTTTTTCGTGTTTTCGACCCTAACTCAGTTAAACGGCCATAACTCCCTTAAATAACTATGTAAAGTAAAAGTTGAGGATACCGTTGGAAAGAGCATTAAATTTCCTATCTCCTTGATTATAAAATCAAATTGTTTCGATTAGTCCTCATTGGTGAAAAAATGGTCAAAGTCCAAAGTGTGAGCATTTTTTAAGAATCACCATTTTTCTTTCTTTTTTTGCGCTATTAGTACGAAAGTGTTTCAGTGGGCACTCCTCGGGAAAAACTTGCCCAAAACCTCAGCTTTCGAATGGTATAAGAAAAAAAAATTTTACAGTGAAATTTGACGGAGAAAATGACGTTTGAATCCTGAAAAACGTGAGTTTTTAGTTGAAATCAACGTTTCTCACCAAAAGCCGACGTGCATCATGAAAACGAGTTCGATATCGCTATTTATGCGCTATTTAGCGCTATTTATCTATCTCAGAAAACAGGCGTGGACTTATGTTCAATCGAGGAGCTTCCAAACTCATGGTAAGTGACCTTTTATTTTGATTACTGTTC